>OX637536.1:12399611-12833604 GCA_951800035.1 Linnaemya tessellans
AATTAGAATCACTTTTTGCTCAAAGTAAAAGTGAAAAAAAAACAGTCAAAATTCAATATTTTAGTATATAGTATCTTAATCCATTAAAAATTGCTGATGTTAAAACTAAAAATGAATTGCTGTTAAAAATAATTGTTTTTTCTTACTATTTGGAACGTTTTTAAAACTGATTCTCAAAGTTGAAGTCTCCGTAAGTTGAAGTTTTTTTCGGGATAATGGTGATTCAATTTATAGAAGTTCGACTGTATATACATATATATGTATATATATATACATATATATATACATATACATATATATATATATATATATATATATATATACATATATATATATATATATATATATATATATATATATATATATATGTATATATATATATATATATATATATATATATATATACATATATATATATATATATATATATATATATATATATATATATATATAAATATATATATAAATATATATATACACACATATATATATATATACATATATAAATATATATATATATATATATATATATATATATATATATATATATTATATACATATACACATATATATATATATATATATATATATATATATTATATACATATACATATATATATATATATATATATATATATATATTATATACATATACATATATATATATATAAATATATATATATATATATATATATATATATATATATATTATATACATATACACATATATATATATATATATATATATATATATATATATATATATTATATACATATACATATATATATATATATATATATATATATATATTATATACATATACATATATATATATATATATATATATATATATATATATATATATTATATACATATACATATATATATATATATATATATATATATATATAAATATAAAACATATATATAAAACAAAACAACGAATTAAAGGCCGAAACACAGAATCGGTCATAAATTATGCGTCGCCTTTTTAAATGACATGAGCGTACCGACGGAGAAAGTTGGCACAACGAGTACTTTGTTGACGGACATTGAATCAGTTGTCTGCTCATAAAGCATATATATATTCTTGATCAGTGATGAAACCGAAGACGATCTGAGCATGTACCTCCGTACGTCCGTCTGTGGAAATCACAATGCAGCTCAAACAAAAAGAGCCAGACTCTTGAAATTTCGTATAAATATATCTTGAAGGATAGCACAGATTACGTTCGTAAATAGACTGAATCGGGCCAGAGGGATAAAAGTTCCCCTAAAAATAACAAAACCAATCGCTAATATTTTTTGTAATTTTGTTACGCAATGATATATTTTTATGTCAAAGAAAGTCCAACGCCTTAAACTTGGAGCCATAAAATAAAAAAAAATAATTTTTGAACCCCGTCCCCTTTAATCGGCGTTATTACATGCAAAAATAGTGTAGAAATTTAACAGATGGTTTTACTTAAGTCTACATTCCCTACAAATAATATTTTTAAGCTTTAATGACGAAGCTGAGACGTAACCTGGTACGCCTTTGCCCTACTCCCTCCTACGCTGCCTTTTCCTTACGTAGCAATATAATGCGCCCTTATGCCGGATTAAATCTAGATATTGCTGAAAAAATTTTTAACTATACGTTTTCTCGAGGCCGACGTGTAATAGAAAACAGCTTTGGAATACTTTTTGCACGTTGGAGGGTTCTTTTGACAACAATTGAAATGTCGCCGGACAACGTGGATATTATTGTGCTGGCTTGCATGGCACCCCACAATTTCATTATGTTAAATGATTGATTTCTAAAAATGGTATTGTCCACCAAACTTTGTGGATGGAGAGGCAGAAGATGGATCCCTCCAAAAAGGCGAGTGGAGAAAACAATTATTAATGGACGGTGAAAGACATATGCGATCCATGTGTACCCATATGCGAAGATCTAGGGCCCCTTCGTAAATGCAACATTGCTCTGCATAATATGATTACTTTGCATTGCCACTGCTGATCTTACTCGTTCATTGCAGCAGCCAATTTTATGATTAGTTTTTTGTATTTACATATATGCGCCTAATATGCTTCAATAATGCATTTTCGAACAATTGTCATATGCAGTGTTGCCAATTTTTGCATTTTCGAACGCTATGCGCATAACATGCAGGGGGTCTACTGTGTAATTCGATTCGAAAGAAAATGCTTTCAAATTACCATCTTAACAGCATACAATTTCGAACAGTTTTCTATTCGAATCGAATTACGCAGTAACCCCCCAGATCAATGTTGCATTTACGAACAGGCCCCTACACACACTTGCAATGAAAGCGCTATTCCATTACAATATAGATAGTAATTTAAAAATAAGTTTTTTTTTTATATTATACACATCTACGTACATACATATGTATATGCATACATTTGAATATGTTTATTTTATTTTCGTTTCAACATTATAATTAAATATATTCATGTTTTCTTATTACTAAAAAATGTTTTGTAAATTAATAAAATATTTTACGAAAACGAAATAAATTCTTATTTCTTTTAAAAAATTACAACAAAAGAAAGAACTAAAATTCAGGTACCTTACAAACTAAACATAAAAAAAAGAAAACTGACTTCAGTTTCGTTATATGGTTTGTGCTTCCAAAATCTAATCAAGACATGTGTTTAATCATTTAACTTTAATGTAAAAAATATATTTTTCTTAGTTTTATCAAATATTTTTTAGACTTTGTTTACTTTATAAAATAATTCATTTATACACTGCACTGATAGATTTTTACATACATTATCCCCAGTATTCATAAAAAAATAAAATGTGTTTGAAATCTGTTTTAGGAAAATTTTGTAGGATAAATTTTTAATAAAACACATATCAAACCCATTTTAAATTTTATGAATGTGGGGCTAAACATTATGAAGTCTTTTTAAAATATTAAGCAAATACATATAAATATGTATAAAAAAAAATTATAAATAAAAAAACAAAATATTTGTAAGTTTTAGATGTCCGGCTCTAAACTCATCTCCATTACCAATGAAGTCACCCTCTGCATCGCCTGTACCTGCTTTGTCCGACTCATTGTGCGAATAGTCGCTAGTATCATCTTTCCAAAGCCATCAAGTGCATCTTCTTCCACCGATTTCCAGGTTTTACTTTCACACATCTTTTTGGAAGAAAAATTATTGTCTTCTCTGGCTTCTTGTCTTTTCTTTTTAGAATTTGTTTGTTTCATAGGTGTTATTGAAATAGCTTCGCAAGATATCTCTGAAGATAGTTCCAACAATTGTGGGGACATAGATACTGGCGACGGCACTGATTCTGAATGCTGTGATTCCGAAGACGAATTTGTTTTGTTTGTATATTCCTGACCAACACTGTATGAGCATCGCGCTCTGGAAAATACAAGTATAAAAAATAAATGCTACAGTAGTAATACATACTACACATATGTATGTATGTATATATGTTTGTATTTACGGTCTTGATACAACGTAAGGCGCTATAAACGATATCATTTCCATAAGTGGCCATTGTGATGAATTCTCTGCCCCGCTTCCTGATTGTACGTTCTCTTCCCGCTTCTTCCTAACGTACCTGTCTCGCAGACTTTTCCATCTTTTTTGGCATACGTCTACTATAGTGAAATAACTCATTTTAAATATATTGTACTTTTATATGGAAATACACAAAGTAAGGATTTAAGTATATTAGGAGTATATAGTACATATGTATACATGTGTATGTATGTACATATATACAATTTATACACTTACCTGGGTAGTCCATCTCTATAGATATTTGCTTCCAGACGTTTCTCTTTTTATTTACGTTCTTGTACGTCGGGGAATATTTATTATATATGCATGCATGGCCTTGAACCAATAATATTAATTTTTCATCATCCATGGCTTAGATACAATAATTTACTTTTTTTGTATTTCTATAACAATTTAGTATATTTTTGTTTCTTGAAACCAAATTCCAAACGATTTGTTTCTATCACAGAATAGGTACTGTTTAGCTTGTGGTGTTTATCACTTAAGGCGTATTTAGCCGAACGCTGAAATCGTAAATGCTGACGCAACGCATATGCTAACGCAGGTCCGCTTATAGAATGCTTAAAAACGCTTCATATTTTTTTACAGAAAAAAAAATTGTGTATGCATACATACAACAAATAATAGTGTTTTAACATTGATGGCACTTTCCTATTTTGCGTTTGTACAGAAAACGTACGAAATACTCGTACATACATGCCATCTCTCTCTCTGCGTAACCTCTGCCTTGAAAGCAACAACACTTTCGTAAGGTTTGCTGGTAAACATTGACGATAGCGATCATCCTTGAAGATCTTTATCGTTTTGTATGTATTTCTTTTTACAAAAAAAAAATTGTGAATAAAAATTAGTTTTTCTTTTAATGTATTGTTGGTTACTCTTCCATAAGGAACTTTTGGGCACCCTTTTTTTTTTTTTTTTTACTTTGAGTTTACTCCGTTCCCCCCCCCCAGAATTCCAGGGGATGGGAGATTTATTTGGCGGAACCCTTGGGGGCAAACAGCCATCAACAAATTTATTTATTCTTCTTCTTCGTAGAATACTTTACAAAATTATTTGGAAAGTATTGATGCACAGATGCCAACTGGGTTCTTCAGACCGTACGCCGGCGATGTTATTAAACGTATTCTCTTTCCCGTTACTGTGTCTGACTGTACACGACCTATGCCTTCACATAGGAAGTAGCAACGTAGTTAACCACGGAAAAAACCTCAGAACAACCGTAAACCTATACAGTTATCTGTGTTGTTGAAATTAACCAGTGCGAGTGAGACGCAAAACTCTCGAAAGAGAGTAAACAATCAGTGGTCTGGCTGCACTTAAAAAATAATTGCCAACGAGGCTTGATGTTGACTGACTCAGAGCTGCTTTCCGACTGCTTTGGGCACCCTTGCCATAGATCCTAGATTGGATCAGCTGATGGGTTTGCACAGCATATACGATTTCTGCGTTCGACTAATTCTGCCTTTATGTGTTTCGATAACACATAATTTTGTTGTCAATGTAAAAGGAAAACGTGTCATCACCATATGATGCCAATATGTCAACATCGTCTACATTGAGAACAAATTTTGACATCTCTGTCATTTACTCTAGCTATTGTGTTCGTTAAATACTTAATTATATTATACAAATGGATAAACGTAAAATTGTTCAATTGGCCAGCGCCACCGTATGTTTGGCAATAATAATAAAAAAATTAAAGCAATCAAAGAAAAGACAACGAAAATGGTGGATAAAACCGGGGCTTAATATGCGAGCAACAAAAGGATTCTACTCTACTCTGCAATCCAGTTTAAGGAAGCAGGATACAAATTGGTTTAAGAATTTCGTACACATGAAAGAGGAAAATTTTGATTTTCTTGTTGACAGTTTAACGCCATACATCCAAAAACAAGACACATCCTTTCGGCGAGCAATAACAGTGGGTGAAAGGTTGGCGGTGACACTTCGTTATTTAGCCACAGGCGACAGCTTTGCATCTTTGATGAGGCTATTTTTGCTAGGCAAAGCGACAGTGGCCAACATAATTAAAGAGACCTGCAAAGCTCTTTATGACTGCCTTAAAGATGATTACATGGAAATGCCCGTGAGTACAGAAGAATGGCTGAATATTGCAAATGATTTTGAAGATCGTTGGAATTTTCCCAATTGCTGTGGGGCACTTGGTAATAAGCATGTAAAGATTCAAGCTCCACCAAATTCTGGATCTGAACATTTTTCCTATAGGCAGCACAATAGTCTTGTTTGGTTGGCTCTAGTAGATGCGGAATGTAAATTTATACACGTAGATATTGGAGAATTTGGTCAGGAATCGGTTGACAGTGTGTTTTCGAGGTAAATGTTTTTTTTTCATATTTACATAATGTATTGCTTTCTTGTTATAAATTTTTTAACCCGTGTTTAATCTATTTTCAGCTCTTCGCTCTCCACTGCACTTGCAGAGAACACTTTAAACCTTCCATTGCCAAAAATATTGCCTGATGCAAGTGAACCAGTTCCATTCGTTATAGTTGCGGACGACTCTTTCCCTTTGATGACGTATTTGCAAAAACCATATTCCCACAGTAATCAAAAAATAAAACAGAAAATATTCAACTATAGACTTTCACGGGCAAGAGGCGTAGTTGAAAATGCTTTTGGCATTTGTGCGGAACGTTTCCGAGTTTTACGAAGACCGATGAATGTAAAAGTAGAACTAATCAAGGACATTTTATTAGCCATTTGCGTCCTGCACAATTATCTAATCGTAAGCAAATCTGGATATGTTAGCGATCTCGACATGCAATATGGTGGTAATATTAATCAAATTATAGACGATTGGGACAATGAAGAAGAGAAGGAAAGGAATTCTTCTTCTGTGCAACCAACAACAAACTTTAGCTGTAGTCCGACAGAAGATGCTTTGCGCGCTAGAGAACTGGTTACAGAATATTTCATGACGCCGGCAGGAGAACTATCATGGCAATATAATGGATCAATTTTGGATTAAAGCACAAAAATAAATATCGGTTTTAAGACGAAACTACTTTTATGTAAATATAAATTCTGATCATTCTCCCAGGAAAATGAGTTCTCCGGGATTTTATTTTTTCCGGAAATAACTTTCAAGGGAATAAGTTTCTTTGATATATTACTATTCAGCGAAAAGTAACCCAGAGAAGAAGCAATTTGAATTCTTAGCAACTGGCGAAGCAAGATATTTACTCTTTGCAAGGTACCGGGAAAAGATTATATAATTCATATCAAGTGGCAGAATTCATGGGAAAGAAATTAATACCTTCCAGACAAATGGCCCCAAATGCAGTGAAACACCATCGGTCCAAGAAGAGGAAATAATACGATATAAATAACATTAAAAGAGTTTATAAATTATTAGCAAATAACAAAATATGTAGTTTGTAATGAATTTCGTATCGCTTCAATTTTAAAATTAAAGAAATTGTAGATATCATTCTAGAAGTTTCGAAATAAAATTTAATTACAAAAACAAACAAAAAGTTATTTCGACATCGTAAAATTGCCAATTAATAAAAAAATTCCAGTATTATTTACAAGTCTAGTGTAACATTTAACATTTTCTTTTCTTCTGGTGAAGTCATAAGTAATAAAATAGGAAAAAAAGTAAAAACGACCGGGTCGAATCTTAAATATCCTCCAAATATTTACCCCGGTATTCATAAAATTTAAAATGAATTTGAAATCTATTTTAATCAAATTTTTTCATACAAAACTTTCTTAAAACAGTTTTCAAATACGGTTTATTTTTTTATGAATATGGGGGTTAGTATGTAAATTCAAACCCTCATATTCATAAAAAATAAAACGTATTTGAGATCTGTTTTAAGAAAATTTTGTATGAAAAAATTTTGCTAAAATACATTTCAAACACATTTTAAATTTTATGAATACCGGTGAAATAGTTTAACTTGGTGAGACAGAGTTCCTTTATATAATATCGTACGTCAACGCCCACTAAAGGGAGTGGGGTTCAAAAATAGACAATGTCATGTTTTCCACAGACGAACGTATGGACACTGCTAGACCGTCTTAGATTTCATCACTGATCAAGAATATGCTATATACTTTATGAGGTCCAATTCTCTTTGGAGGGTATTAAAACTGTATTTTGGCCGAGTCGCTCTGGCAAGGGCTGTGGGGGAGACATTTCACCTTTGTCATAAAACTCTAAAAATAAATGTTTGGGATAATTATATACAAAATTAAAAAAAAAATTTTTTTTGATAGGGTCATTTAGGGGGAAGAGGGGGTAGGGCAGGGTAGTACCAGGTTTGGTCTTAGCTACGTCATTAAAGCTTAAAAATGTTATTTTTAAGGAATGTAGGCTTAAGTAAAACAATTTGTTAAATTTTTACATTTTTTCCATATAACGCCCACTAAAGGGGCGGGGTCCAAAAATTATTATTTTTTTTTATTTTATGGCTCCAAGTTTAACGCGTTGGACCTTCTTAAATGTAAAAATATATCATTTGCTTAACAAAATTACTAAAAAACTTTAAAAATTATGTTGTTTTTTTAGAGGTTGGTTTAGTTCTTCTTAGGGGAACTTTTTTCCCTCTTGACCGATTTAGCCCATCTCCGAACTTAACCTGTGCTATCCTTCAAGATATATTTATACCAAATTTCAAGAGTCTAGCTGTTTTCGTTTGGACTGCTCAGATCGTCTTAGATTTCATCACTGATCAAGAATATATATACTTTATGGGGATATTTCGCTGCGTTACAAAAGGAATGACAAAGTGAATATATCCTCCATATTCTTTTTTGGAGGGTATAAAAACTATGACTGTTTTGAACAACCAGTCATAATTTAGGGTGCTATTTTAAAATTTGTTCAGGTGATAGGAAAAATGCTTGATACTAAAATGCCAAAATAAATGAATGAATGAAATATTAACTAGTTTGTACGAAATTACATGACAAAAATCTCTTTTATGTAGTATTTGTCCTATTTAAAAGTTCTAATTGTTTGACCTTTAATTTGTTTAATTTAAGTAATAAAAATTAGCTTCAGACCTTTCTTAATAAAATAATAACTTTAAAAACTTTTATTTTCAAAAAATAAAAACGATTTTTGAAAAAAAAAACCAATTCAAAATATTAGATTCACACACAATAAATTAACGGAAAAATTAAATAAGATTTCTATCACAAGAACAGAATATATGAATATATAAACTGGGCATTATCGACTACAAAACTTATTTTTTTTTAATACGACATTGTTCCACCAAATGAGCCATGCGTTTTTACTTAAACACAGTGATTGAAAGCAATGCGAAACAAAACATATATATAACTTTAAAAACACTCAGCTCTTTAATATTATACATATATGTACATACTTAGATTAATCAACAGTCTTATACATTTCCATAAAAATCCTAATAATACAAGGTAATTTAAATAATTAAACATAAACGATAATTCAACATAATAATGATAAAATGATATGGAGGTCAATTATCTGATGATTTGAATAGCTTCAGCGATTTCTCTTCGAATCGTGAAACCAGTTTCAACACTTCGCATTTGAATTCACTGGATAACTGCAGATTCCGTCGGGCAAGCTCTCGACCATTTGTCGTTACCAAATTACCAACAGCATCCCATGAATCGCTGCATGTGCTTTTGCGCATCACTCCCAATGCTTCGCCTAAAATTTCATCGTATTGATCTTCTTTGCAGATTTTCTTTGGCGGACTTTCTATTTCGGGCAAGTCAATTAACGTTTCATCTGTTTCCATGTATTGCTGGTAAATAAGAATTCAATATTATTATTAATTAAATAAAAATGAGCGTATGTGTATTCCACAAGCTGCTTAACTTACTGTAAAGTTCGATTCGGTATGGGTAGCAATTCTCAAGGCCGGTTCCAAAAAGTGCAGTGATTTGTAGTACAGGTTCTTAGCAATGATTTCCTCGTGACCACTATTTGTGTGAGCCAATTTGATGTGTGTAGCCTAAATTAATTAGCATATTAAATTCTTATAATCATATGCATATATAAATGAAAAAGATACTCACCCGAAATGAGCCGCGAATGCTATTCCATTTGGCCGTCACTTCGGGACGTGGAAGCCCTAATTCTTCCGAAATTTCGGCCCAAGCCGTCTCCTTTGCATTTCTATCCCTATAAGTGTTGCTTAGGAAATTCCATACAGCCTCGCGCGACTGCACCAGCCCAATTAGCCGCATAGTCATGTCATGCGTCCAGGTCGCTTGAATTTTTCTCACACGCTTGTGCGCTGCTTGGCCCGTTTCTTTGTCGTTTTCCATAATCTGAAATAATTATGCCCGCATACATCCATCAAACAAAATATTGTTTTTATTATTTTCAAATATTTAATACTTACAAATTTCCAAATTTATATGCAATCGATGCGACGAAATGACAACATGCAGTCAATTTGTTTTTGTGGCTGCAATGCTGCCAAGTTGTTGTGACAATCGTCTACATTAGATGCGTAAACATATGAAATGTCAAACGTTGCCACTAGTACACATAATTTAGATTGTTTGCGATGCCACAAAATGGCATCATGTGTACCAAGTTTTATGTATGTATGCACGTAGATTAACAACAGTGTTGCCGTTTTGATTATTTATAACTAAAAACAGTGATTATTTTCTGGTATGTGTATATGTGTAATATTTTTCCGATTTATATTTTCATTATATGAAGTTTTCTTATTTAACACATTGTTGTCACAATACTAATATATAAATGAAATTTATTTGTAGGTGGTTAAGCAATGTCTATATGCATTTCATTGGTGCTTTACCAAATCGTCAGTAGACTTTAACCACAGTTTTGAAAAGTTAAAAACCTCTTATCTTATGCATATGGGCATTTCCAGAAAAAAGTCCACCTTGATCGAAAAATTAAAAGTTAACAAATAGATTTTTTCCTAATGTATTATAAAAGAGAAACTTCTAAAATAAATTAAATTTAGGAGCTCAAAGCTTTCTTTTGTTGGGATGGTGAAATACTGAGCTACAAGTTTGAAGTTCCCGTTTTTGTGTTTCTTAACTTCAAGGGCATTTTCTCTTTATAATTAACATTCCTAAAAGCAATTTCATAATAATACTCTTAATGCAAAACTGTTGCTACAAACATATTTAATCATAAAACAAATGCAAAAAATTAATTTAGTATTTTGTAGTTTTTATATAATTTTCTAATATTTATGTCTTTTTCGCATTTTTTTAACATAATAAAATAAAGTGGAAATTTTAGTAATGTAACGCCAGTAACGTAACGCCAGACCAATTTTCATAAAAGAAAAAAAAGGAAAAAAGATTTGTTCAATTTATAACTTGGAAAATAAATGTATATTGGTCCAAAACCTATCAAAAAAAATTTGATTAAAAATACTTGCCCAATTCGCAGAGTTCAACAATTTTGTTATCAAAGTCAAATCGCACTTCCGTTTTTTGTAACGTAACGCCAGGTCACTTTTTGGAGTATATCTTGAAATTCTTAGGCTCAACTATTTCCATTTTTTGGCTGAATATAGAGCTATCCAATCACTTCTCTAATGTGAGAAAAAAACTTTTTTAAATTCTGGTTTTTAACGTTTTTTTTTCAACATATCGTCGTACAAAAGTAACGTAACGCCAAAATGGAAATGCCCATATACTTCCGAAAACCATCTGAGAATTCACAACTTGTAAATTACAAACTATTTTCAAAAATAACAACAGAACAATAAAATAGATTCGTATCGAACATACTTTATTTGTTGGTTTAGTTTTGTATGAGTTGCAAGCCTATGTTCTTGTTCTGTTGTTATTTTTGAAAATAGTTTGTAATTTACAAGTTGTGAATTCTCAGATGGTTTTCGGAAGTATATGCATAAGATAAGAGGTTTTTAACTTTTCAAAACTGTGGTTAAAGTCTACTGACGATTTGGTAAAGCACCAATGAAATGCATATAGACGTTGCTTAACCACCTACAAATAAATTTCATTTATATATTTTCATTATATATTTTTGAATCCAAAATATTTGCAGATATTATTTTCTTTTTAATTTTTACAAATCGTTTTGTTAACCAAAATGTCTTAAAATTTCAAAGCGCCATAAAAACGGCAAAACCAAGAACAAAAATGTTAAAACCCCACATGGAAGAAATTATGAATAACCATTTTCTCAATAAAACGAAGTTTGATCCTAGAAGCGAATTTTTTTTTGTTTTCTTTTTACCAATGCAACTTTTAATGAGGTATAAAATAGTTTTATTTAAGAAAATCTTAAAAATTGTAACCATTTAGGCCACTTTCATGCACTACAAATGCAGTTGCCCAACCCTGGAATCGTAATTTTGATTTTTTTAAATTCTAATACCAATTTTATTTTTCCTAAATTTCAAAACAGTTTTTATTAGCACAAAAAAACTTCTATGAACCAAAAAATAAAATAAAAATTTTAAATCCCCAACCCTGGGAAAAATTTTTTTATTCTTATAGTTTTTAATAGAATTTTTATTATTCCCAAAGTATGAAATAGGTTTAATTAACAAAAAAAAAAAAAAAAAAAAAATTATTGGTTTTTGCTAGTTAATTTTGCGTCCAGAAATATGTGTAAGCTTCACAGCTCTGGAAGCGTATTTTGGATTTTTCTGAACCTCAATAAAACTGTATTTAAATTAATTTCCAATCCATCAGTCCAAGAATGAAGTCTGTAGCTCTTCAGTGGGGTTGGGAAAAACGATTTCACTTACAGGCAGACGGACATGGCTCATTCGTCATCGCTATTTATAAGGATCCAGAATGTATGTACTTTATGGGGTCCCATATTAATATATATATATATATATATATATATATATATATGTATATATATATATATATATATATATATATATATATATGTATATATGTATATATGTATATATATATATATATATATATATATATATATATATATATATATATATATATGTATATACATATATATATCTTTTCACTTTTTTTCACTTTCATGCTAGGAACACAACTGCGACGACGCGAATATTCGTCGCCAAAATTAAAACACATTGTTGTGTATGAAAATGCACACAATCGTGGCGTTGGTCGAATTTTCGTCATACTCAGCGAAAGTTGAAATACATTTATTTCTAATTGTTTCGTCAACGAACGACGAACAAATCAATATAAAGTGACCAGGTTTCATATACTAAAACTAGTTTTTTGTGGAAAAACATAGTTCACTACTGTATTGTTGCATGTAACACTAAAATTTTCAGTACATACTAAAAATGCATTCACCAATTCACAAAAATGTATCATTCGGACGACTTTTTATTAATTTTGAACACTTTTTATGATATAGTTTTTCTTTCTATTTCTCACTTTTTCAGATGGTCACCCCATCAGCTGTTAAATGAAAATAATAATTTATTTACAGACAAAAAATTTTTCTGAAAATAATTACAAAAAGGAATTTGTTCTGAAAAAAATGGACAACACCGGGATAATTATTGAGTGTCTAAACAATCTGGCTGGCATCAGAGGATTACATTGATTTAAAAAACAAATATTAAAATTTTGTTTGCTTATTATTTTAATTTATTCGTCGTTATTGTGTTTCATACGACGAATTTATAGAGCGATTTTTTACCAACGAATTCGTCGTACTAAGCGAAATTCGTCGTTCGTCCCAGTTGTGTTCCTAGCATCACTCATTTTATATAAAAAATGTTTGAAAATATATAAGTATTTTAAAATTTTTTTATATAAAAAAATTTTTAAAAATATATAAGTATTTTAAAATTTTTTTATATAAAAAAATTTTTTAAAAATATATAAGTATTTTAAAATTTTTTTATATAAAAAAATTTTGGAAAAAAATATAAGTATTTCAAAATTTTTTTATATAAAAAGGTCTCAACTTAAAATATTATTACTACTATGGTTACATAAATTTTTTTGTTATGGCAACACTGATTAACAAGCAAGCAAACAAGTCTCACGAAATTGGAAAAGTAAATGACACTAAATGCCATTATGTCAAAATTAATTCACAATGCACTCACTTTCCTTTCACATTGACACAACAAAATTATGTGTCATCAAAAGACATGAAGTAAAAAGCATTGAACGCGCATTTGAATACAACGTATTTTTATAATCACCCCTATTTGTGTTTGGCGTTTTACGCCTGAAAATTCGACAAATTGTAATAGCTTAAAGACAAAAAACTAAAATTTTCTTTAATCTATTACAAAATGTCGAATCTGAAGACGAAAAACGTTAAACACAATAAGGGTGAATATCGCCAAAATTTGTGAATAGCTTTTGAACTTCTTTCAAAATCCTTAAAGTTAACAAAAGACCTTTACCATAATAATTAAAGATCTACAGTAGTATTCACAAAAAAATAAAGTAGACTTGATCAACACTTTAAAATAAATTATCTATGAAATTTTTACTTTAAAGCGCATTTGAAGTACACATTAATTTTTGTGAATACAGCAGCTAATAAATTTACAAAAATATAATATTGTAAAAAATTATATTTAAATACTTGCAGAACAAAACCACTTTCTACAGCGGTAATTAATTATGAAAAGTAGCAAAATATTTTCAAAATAACAAACAAACAGGTTCAAAAAATTATTTTATATTACAAAATTAAAACAAACAGTCGTAATAATTTTAAATAGAACAAATACTACAATAAAAAAAAACTTGCTCAATTTAATATATAGTTTAAAAAATCAGCTAAAGTGGAACAGATAATTGCGCACAAACTAGTTATTATTTCAATTTTCTCACCTCTTACAGAAGGAACCTTTTTAAGAAATTTTACATTCCCAAGAGTACCTTTTCCTAAAATTACTTTTAAAAAGGCCTATTTTAAAAAGAACAAATCAAAATTTGCTACTGAATACTTTTGCCAAAAACTACAAAAAAGAGAATTTTTTCACAAGGTACATACGCACAGTGGGGTATTTAAAAAAAATTTGAATACAGTTTGTTATTATACAGCTTTTAAGGAGGTACTTAATAGTCTTCATATATAAAACGGTGTTACAAGATCTCAAAGTGGGTCACTAAACAATAAAACTGGACTTATCAAAAAATCAAAAAAAAATATATATATATATTAGATATATATAAATGAAATTTATTTGTTTTATATGACATATAGACATTGCTTAACCACCAACAAATAAATTTCATTTATATAGTAGTATTGTGACAACAATGTGTCAAATAGAAAAATTTCATAAAAAAAAATATATTTTCTAAAAAGTATGTAATTTAAAAAGAGTACATTTTTAAAAATACGTAGAGTGGTCCACAAGCAGTTTTTTTTAAATATATATATTTTTTTTTCTTCCAAAAAAGGGTCTTTTGTACAGAATTTCAACATTTTTTTATTTCAAAATTTAAAAGTTGCCAGGAAGTAAAATTTTCAATAATAACCTTGTGGAATTCTTGAATTTAATTTATAAACTGCTCAATTTACAAACCCTGTTGTATCGTTTATCACCCAATTCACACAATGAATTTTATGACGTCTAATGTTATTCCCTTTTAAAATTGACTCCAAAAACTCTATGCGTTCATACGCTGAATTTGGTTTTCATGTCTACTTTTAATTTTTGTTATTGTTTCACATGTAAAATAAAAACAGAACAAAACGTAACAAAGAGAATAGGTAATGGTGTGAAGAGAAATATGAAAAAACCATGAAATCAGAAATCAAAGCATTTTTTCTAACCCACTTTCTTCTCTACACCATGACGTCGAAAATTGGACGTCATTAAATTCATCGTGTGAATTGGATGTATATTTGTATTTGAAAAAAAAAACTTTTTCAAATAAAATTTCTCAAAACAAAACAAATTATATATGAAATATGTTTGTTTTTAAAAACTTTTAAAACACAACCTTCTGCGTTTTTCTGAGTGAGAAGGGCCCATCTCTATCTCTTTTTTTAATCAAAATACATTTAAAATATAAATAAGTAGCTGAAAAATTACATAGAAAAGTTGCCGTTTTTATCCTGCCTACATTCGAAATTTTTAAACGAACTCTTATGCACGAAAAACAAAAATAAAAAAATAAATAAAAAAAATCTTTACAAATTAATTTTTGCTTTCTATATAAGTTTCGCTAAGGGGACGTGACATACACAATTAGAGTCTTAGTCTGAGTGTTGTAGCTTAACACTCAATTGGTATATAGTAAACTGTTATTTAGTTATATTATGCGTTAATTTATAATAAATAATTCTTTCACTTACCACTATTTTAAAATTTGGCACGCACATCCAACTTACAGCCATTCACAATTGCCAACGTACACATGATTTGATCGCTGAATATGTTCCTTTATCATTTCTTAATAATATGATGATATCCAAAAATGTGTATTGTATAATTATGTAGTTCAAGATTATTTTTCTTTTAATTTCTTTTCCTTTTCTTAATTATTATTTCCCGAAATAGTTCATTGTCGTTGTTGCAAAATGTAACTGAAAATATTGGAAATAATAACAACAATTTATTACTAAATAGTCAAGAATTACTACTGACTACGAGAATTTGTAACAAATAACTAATTACTTCAATTATCGATTGTGCCACAGAGTAATTTCGCACGAAAGTACAAACGATACCATGTTTAGCTTCTATGAAAAAAATTAACTTCCTATAAAAAATCGATAGTATGCAAATCTTGTAATAAAATAAATATTAGCAAAGTTGTTGACTATTTCCAATTAATTATATCAAACCAATTTACTTTGAAATAAAAAAAAGCAGATTTTATTACGCTACAGTTCGTTAAGTGATATTAAGACAGAATTAAACATGACCGTTTGTTTATCTCTATTGTGAATGAGAAATAATATTTATTGTCTCATGAAAAATTCAATTTCCTATTACTTAAGGCGGATTCACCCATGTTTTCCGAACAAAAGTTTTGTCCGGACAAAATTTATTTTACTGAAAGTTTTCTGCAGCACGATTCACTCATTTCGATAAATTTGTCCGGAAAATCAAAATTGCCATTCATATAAAAAATGAGTTTTGCAAAATTATTGTACTGCAAGCGATTTTTTTATGTTTTGCTTTGTTTTCTTGATATTTGGATATTACATATTTTAAATTTTTTTTCAAGAATTTGTGATAATAATATTCCCTTATTCTAAATAGAATCTCCCCGGGAGATTTTTCCCTTCTACCTTTTCCCTTATTCTAAATAAACTTCGAAAATGGGAGACTCTTCCCCGGGAAAAAAGTAGGTATTATGAATGTAAATTAAAGGGAGAATTTGATAATAAATTTAGAAAATAATTGCTTCAAAAAATTGCAAGGGAGTTGTGCTGAAAAAAAATATTTTTCACTTTGTAAGTCAAAACAAAACAACTGAAAGCAAAACAGTTGACTGCGAAAATTCGAAATTCCCTTTCCCATAATACTGTTCTCCCCGTCTGTTTAGAATAAGGGAGTTTTATTCCCGGGAAAATGAATTCCCCGGGAACTCTTTTCCCCGGGAATATTTATAATTGGGGTGATAATGGACGAGAAAAGTAAATTGCTTTACCTTATGGCCATTGAATTGCATAAAGCATTGTTCTTAGCAAAATACATATAAAAAAAAGAAACAAATAGATAATATTAATTCTCAAAATTTATTTTTTTAGTCTCACACACAATTTAATATATCAAACACAAAATGACACCTCAACTTTATGTGAAAAAGTTTAACGTATTGGCAACTCAGTTCAATTTTGTCCGGACCAGGGCACACTGATACAGGTAGGAGCGATAGCCCATACGGTTTTTGCTTTGCTCTACACAATTAATTGTGACGTTTAAATTAGAATTCACAAAAACAAAATACATGTAGGTTTTTATTTTTGTAAAACCGCTCCTACCTGTATCAGTATGCCCTGGTCCGGACAAAATATAAAATTAAACCAATTCAAGCTGAGAGTTGTTCGTAAAAAATTTTTTCTCTTTCTCTCTCAAGAAGAGAGACGTCAAACTACATATAAAAAAAAATAATTTGTCCGGACAAAAATTTTGTTCGGACAACGTGGGTGAATCCGCCTTTATTCCTGATGATGTTGACAAATTGTTGACGAAATATTGAATAACAAAAGAAAACTGAAATAATTTGATATAAAAAAACGACCTCAAGCTTAATAAATAATAAAATAAATTTAATGCATAATATTAAATGCGGTATTTGAATAATTGCATTTCTTTGTTTTATATTTTTAAACAAACATTTTGTATTTTATTTAAGTTTTTCTCTTTAATGAATAAGTTTTTTTTTATTTCGTAAATTACATGTAATATTTATTCATGAACAAAAATAATTAGATGTAATAAAAAAAAACATAAAACTACAGTATATTAGTTTATATAAATAAAAAAAAATTACTTATCAACTTCGTGAAAATATTTATATAGTAATATTAAGGAGAGAAGATATTTCAAATACATTTGAGCGAAGAAGGGAAATATACCACTAACGTACAGTGATTTACAAAGTTAGTCTTTTTATAAAAGAAGAAAAAAACAAAACAAAAACAAAGTGAAAAATCGGAAGAGAAAATTAGAGAGCGAGTAAAGAAAACATTAGTAGAAAAGTATACAAACTCTATTAACAATCAAATGTGAAATTTATTTGCAAAATATTTGTACGTCACACCAATAAAAAAAACATTAGCCATATTCACAATAGCCCAATTCACAATCCTGTGCAAATGGTCTTGCATTATAGCATTTGCAAACTGAGAGAGTATTTGAGAGTATTTTCAATGTATTTTGTTAGTGTAGAGTACAATTATTTTGCAAATGCAATGAAGCACGACCATTTGCACAAGATTGTGAATAGGGCTAATGTTGTGTAAATGCTATTGCATTGTTGCATTTGCAAATTGAGAGTATTTAAGAGAATTTTTAGTGTATTTTGTTGCTGTAGAGTACAATTATGCAAGACCATTTGCACAATTCGCCAATGCAATGATGAAAAACCATTTGCTCAGGATTGTAAATAGAGCGATAGAATTTTGTTTATTGCATTAACGTTGTAAAAATACAACAAAAGAAAAATTCTTCTGGTTTCTTGAACTCTTTTTAACTATTATTATATTCTGATATTTTTAAGGTTAAAGTCTCTTTATTTTAATTTAATTTTTAATTTCAATATTTAATAAAATAATTAATTTCCTGAAGAAGTCACACAAAGGAGTGACGAAATATTGAAATTAAAATAAAGAGACCTTCCCCCTTATTCCATTTGTCAACGTCACGTCAAGACAATATGAAAGTTAGAACACTTCTATACTCATTCTCTTCAACAATTGTCAATTTCTCACAACTTTTTGCTATATTCAACGCCATAGAGGCTGTCAACGTAAGAGGCTGTCAGAAGTAGTGAATTGTTGCATAGAAAGGGTATGTAAGCGTCCTATTTTTGATATCGTCTTGACGTGACGTTGACAAATAGAATAAGGGGCTTAAGCTTAAAAATATCAGACTATAATTATAACAAAACAAATTATAATTAGTGCTATTGAAAATACAAAACATTTCCTTTTGTCGAATTTTAATTTCTTTTTTATCAAATTTTAAAGAAACAAGTGGAAAGGTTATGGTGAAGCAATAGCATTCTTTGTATTTCCGATAATCCATAGAATGTGTGTTGCTTACGATATTCATATAAAATTTTAATGGATATTTTTTAATTTAGGGATCAGAATTCTACTAATTAAAGAAAAAGTCTTCGAAAGTTAATCGAAATTAAAATTTTAAAGAAAATTTCTTTCTGCAGAAATTAACATTTTGACAACATCGACGAGATTTCCGATATGAATTTAGCATTTCTTGTGAATACAGCGCAGCAGGTAAGACGTCATGTGGACAGCTGAACTCCCATTTTTTTTTTAAATGAAGACTGGAACTTTTGTGTTGCTGTATATGTTGGCATCACATACATACATACATTGTCACGTATGAATTACGGTCCAAAACTATTTCTATCTCAACACGAGACATGACAGTGTCAAGGCGAATTCATACCAGAGGTGGCCTTAGTTCAGAAATTGATGATCAGCCAAGGCAAAATTATTGAACTGTCAAAGTGTTCTTCTGGTTTGTACTGATTTTCGTTGCGGGCATTTTTTCCAAAGCATTTCATTTGCCAGTTCAATAAATTTTACACAGAGTTGCATAAGTGAGTTCACCTTGTATGAATTCGCCTTGATCAGTGTGTAACTGTCCTAAGAACTTACTGGCTGTTCCACGATGTCACTAAGTAACATTCTGTTGAACAATTATATTTAAAAGAAATAAAAAATTTTGTAATTTCTGCGATAAAACGATATCTAGTGAAATTGTGGGACAGACCGTCAATTTCAATAGTGAATTTGTCATCAAGAAAGTGTAACGACAGAATTTCAAAGAAAATACTATTCGAAATTTTGTGTTATTAACATTGATTTTCGAAAGCATTTTAAACGATTAAATACATGGCAAGCGTTGCCACATTTTATCGATTTGGTTACGACTACGACAACTATAATCCGGTTGATTTGCTTACGTATGGAATTTATACACTAAAATGGATGAACAAGTCAGTGGTATCAAGATTTATTGCAATTAATAAATCCTTACCATCTTTAGGGAAAGAAATATCAAAAGATTTGCTTATTTTTCTTCGCTTGATCAAATAGAAATCATAATTGCGGCAGCACATGCGCCGTGTGAACTCATCCCGAATCAGGTAATAATGAAGAAATGTTACGTTTTGTGAGGTCTCTGTATGCAATTGACAAAAGGTGTATTTGACAACACGCTTTCGTAGTTTATTTGGGCCTTATGCTAGAGTTAATGTCGACGCCGTTGACGGCGTTTCAACGCCGAAAAAGTTGAAATAGATTGAACTTTTACGGCGTTGCAACGCGTTGAGATTAACTGCTCTCATACAATTTCATACGATTCAACTTTTTTTTTGACATTTGACGCCGTCGACGACGTCGACATTAACTCTAGCATTAGAAACTCAAAAGCACACTTTAGACTCTAAAAATTACATTCCTCCTAACCTCACTAATTCATATCATGTACAGTTTAGTCGTATATGACTGATGCACTGCAAACAACAAACACAACTTACATTTTCTCTCTCATCTATTTCATCTTTTTGCTCTTTCTCATCTGAAAGAAAATGTATCACAGGTTAGAACGGTATATAAAAGGGAGGATAGCCGATAGGATTCAGATATTCCTAAATTACACCGTGAAGCCTGTACCGAATTATTCAAGACGCAGGTCTTCTTTTAACTTAAATTTTGAAGCGAAATTTGAATTGTAGGACTTGTACTTCGCAATGGCTTTATCACTGCTAATTCCATCGACAGTTAGCGATTTTATTAACACTGACATTCCCCCCCCCCCCCCCCCCCCTTATTCTGTAACTATAGGGTTCGCAATCTAACGTTTTTTTTTCAACTAGTGCTTATTTCGTGAATGGTAACACTTAGATCATGTCTGATTTGAGAGATAATTAGATTTATCGTTCCGCTGAACGAATATGGTTGACCATCCAATGCGTTTTCACTTCGCTAAGTGGGCCTGCGATCGACTTACAGAAGATGCCGATTTTGCCAAAAAAAATCACCTTTTCAGATGAAGCTCATTTTGATCTTGGCGGGTATGTAAACAAGCAAAATTGTCGCATTTGGGGCACAGAAAACCCGCACGTATACATTGAAAAGCCGACGCACCCAAAACGAGTCACTGTTTGGTGCGGATTTTGGTCTAGAGGCATAATTGGGCCATTTTTCTTCGAAAATGAGCAAGGAGTGGCCGTTACAGTCAATGGCGATCGTTATCGGGCCATGCAGCCATTTGAATGAAATTATTTTCCATTATTAACTGGAAGGATTGTACTTTCAAATAAAAAAAGAAATTTGAGAAAATATTCAAAATTTTTTTTTATAGCATTTTCAAAAAAAAGTTATTTGGCGGACCCTATATTTGTCAACGTCACGTCAAGACAATCACCCCAATTATAAATATTCCCGGGGAAAAGAGTTCCCGGGGAATTCATTTTCCCGGGAATAAAACTCCCTTATTCTAAACAGACGGGGAGAACAGTATTATGGGAAAGGGAATTTCGAATTTTCGCAGTCAACTGTTTTGCTTTCAGTTGTTTTGTTTTGACTTAAAAAGTGAAAAATATTTTTTTCAGCACAACTCCCTTGCAATTTTTTGAAGGAATTAGTTTCTAAATTTATTATCAAATTCTCCCTTTAATTTACATTCATAATACCTACTTTTTTCCCGTGGAAGAGTCTCCCACTTTCGAAGTTTATTTAGAATAAGGGAAAAGGGAGAAGGGAAAAATCTCCCGGGGAGATTCTATTTAGAATAAGGGAAAAGGGAAAAGAGAGAAAATTCCCGGGGAGTTGTTATTCATAATTGGGCTGAATATAAAACATCTGAATATTTCTCCTTATTCTGTAACTATTTGCCAACGTCACATCAAAGACAATATCAAAACTAAGACATCTGCATATTCTTACTCCTCGACTCTCAATTACTTTTAACAGCCTCTTTTCATTTGCAAGACCTTAAAGAATAGTCAGAGGCTGTCACCAGTAGTCAGTTATTGTCCACAACTAGAATCTAACATCCCTCTTTTTGATATTGTCTTGACGTGATGTTGACAAATAGTTACAGAATAAGGGGATTATTATTTTCTTGGGCTCACAGTCAAGAGACTGGTAGCAGTAATCAGTTGTTGCCACAACCAGAATGCGGCAACTTATTCTGTGACTATTTGCCAACGTCACGTCAGGACAATAGCCCCTATTATGAATGGCGACGTCGACGTCGCATCAAGTCGACAGTAAAAAATTATCACTTGTCTACAAGTTATCGATAACAATTAATTACTCTTCATAATTTCTTAGTATTCTCTAGGGCATATAATATTGATAGAACATGTCAATAGTAGTAGTCAGTTGCTGTCGAAAAAGAGTAGACTAGCGACCATTATTTTGCTGTCGTCTTGATACTGCGTCGATGTCGTCACTCATATTAGGGGCGAATATCAAAACTAAGACATCTGCATAATCTTTTTCCTTCGGCTCTTAGTTACTTTTAACAGCCTCTTCTTATTTTCTAGACTTTAGAATATAGCCAGATATCGTCAGCAATATTCCGTTACTGTCCACAATCAGAAATTAACTGCACTGTTTTTGCTAATCTGCCTTATTACCGTTCTCGAATCGACTCGAGTGTTTTGTAATAGATTTAAGAGAAATCTTGTATTTTTCTTTAATTTGATTTTTCTTTAATAAAGAAAACTCTTGTATTTTTCTTTAATTTATTACAATCTTTCAAGTCGACTCGAGAGCCGTAACAAGGCCCATTGTCTTGACGCGACCTTGACAAATACTTACAGAATAAAGAGGATTTTCTTGATGCGACCTTAACGACGATAAGAAGTCTACCATTTAATTAAAAGATGTTTGAAAGAGAAGTTTATATTTTTGAAAGAGAATTTATTTGTGTATTCCTGCGGAAGTTGACACCTTCTTCTTTAAACACAATTTAGAAATAAAAAAAAATAATAAACGAAAAGTAAACGAGTTAAAAATTACTTGAAACTACAACCATTTTTTCGTGTCTACTGAATAAAATTGTTAATTTGTGAAGAACATCTTTTCTACAAGGAAATCAGGCTAAACGACATACAATTCATGTTTTGTTTAAAAATGCTACTCTTAAATTTAACATTAAATATTGTGGAAATATTACGTGTATCTTTAAGACGTCAATAGTTGTAGAATTTAATTAGAAAATTCATAGTGTTTTCTTTGTTTTGTTTTGTTAAATATTTTTGAGAAAGGAGGGAACTTGCTGTGCTCATGTTCATTTCTTTTCTGTATTTCAGTTTTCAATAGAGTAGTTTTAGTGTTAGTAGTAGAGTAGAGTAGAGTAGAGTAGTTGCAGTAGTAGTTGGAGTTGTAGTACGTTTAAATATTCTTCTTTAAAGTATTATTATTATTATTATTTTCAGTTGAAATAACACTATTTATTTGCTTTCAGTTTTTTGTTTAGTTATTTTATATTATTTTAGTTTAAATCACATTAACTGCTGTTTTTCTTCTTGTTTTATTTTGTAATTTATCAGCAAAGTGCGCTACCAAAGATCTAATTTAAAAATAATCTTCTTGCCTTTTTAAGAGATGTAAAAACAAACAACTTTTCGAGTCAACAACTACATGTGATGCCACTGTGTTGTTATGGCCGACGTATGTTCGTTTAAGCGGGCAATTTCTTCGTGTAAACCATGGCCCAGCCAAGTCAAGTGTATTTTGCTGTAGCGGGCGGGACACAATCTCAAAGGGTTGCCACGTCTTAGGCCCTGATCGGTTTCGCCATACTCATCCAAATAGGGAGGCTGGACGAAACATCCTTTATTCTTACCCAAATAAACAATTTGACAGTCACGTATGCGCAGAAAGGGGGCAATTTCTGCGCCACAAAAGTAGGCGTGATATGTGCAGGCGCCCACATTGCGTTTATCTAAATCGGGTTGACAGCAATACGATTGAGCACATAAAATCTCACCGCACATCAGACACATTGTGGGTGTTTTCATTTCTTCTCTTTCATTGTTGGGACAACTGAAATCGGACACGCTATTGATCAAGTCGCTGTAGTCGTCGGGCAATGGCACCAGTTGCGGTACGGGCCTAGTGCAGGGTACAATAACCAAAGGATCGCCGGTTCTTTTTAATTTTGTGGAAACAACATCCAAATTGGTGATGTCATGATGCGAGGCAAACATTTCCAAAATGGTGGCGTAGGGTGTGGCATTGTCGAAATAGGATTCCAGCTGGATGTTGAGACCTAAATATTTACACATATTCTCGTAGGTGTCACTGTCGGGGGTCGCTAGAAAATCGGGAAATTCCACATCCGTCACAAAATGGAAAAATAAGCAGCTGCAGCGTAAAAACTCGCGCATCTCCATTTTTATGTGATCCAAAACTTTGAAGACCATTTGAGGTGTCAGCAATTCGACTTTTGGATGCTGCTGTTGCTGTTCCACCAGTTCGTCCTGTTCTCTAAGCTCTTGCTCTTGTTTTGTTACATCCCTCATGCCAGCATCTGTGTCATCTGCCTGCTGCTGTTGCTGCTGCTGCTGCTGCTGCTGCTCTTGCTCCTGTTTATTTTCCTTTTTCCGTTGCTGCATTTGCTGTTGCTCCTTCTGTCTTGCTTGTATATTGTATTTATTGAAAAATATTGATATATTTTCTCGTGCTTTATCCGTAAGCGCACTGTAATCCTCCTCCGCCGCCTCCTCCTCCTCCTCCTCCTCAACATCCATTAAGCCATCAGCAGGTAACTCAAATAATACTAAAGCCTTAACAACATTGGCGAGAAAGAAAACTTGCAACGTATAGAAGTCCATTAAGCTGCCATTGGCAAGAACAGAAGTATCGCCTGATTGATAAATAGAATTTTAATTTTTTTTTTATTTTATTAAATTGAGTGGATGCGAATGTGTGTGCAGTTAAGGATTAAGTGAAATTGTATTGAAGCGGAATGTCTAATTTTAAGCAGCAAAACAAAACCAAATATTTTACAAACTCATACTAAAAAATCAGATCAAAATTTAAAAGGTATTTAGGGCCGTACACACATGCAGATAAACAGCCAGGGATTTAAAACTAAATTTAGAAAATAAAAAATTATAATTTTTATAAAATAAAACTTATAAAATAATTAAATCCGAAGTAGTTTATTTAAAGTGGGAGTAATTTGACGAGTTGCCACGTTTTTTTTTTCTTGTTTGTGTATAAACAGGGTGATTAGAATGGGCGTGGAACTGATTTATTTGTGCAAGGACCTCAATGTGGGTGCTGGAAAATTACTATTTCTTTTGGATGGTTGTGGCAGGGTTATTTAGGTGTACTCAATCTACGAATTCTTAATTGAAATATATTCAGCCTGATTACGTTTTGCGTTTTTCGCCTTCAAATTCGAAAATGTGTAATAGAATAAGGAGAAAAATTCTGGGGGCTATATTACGTTTCCACTATGAGCAAATTAAGTTGATTTGAAAAAATTATGTCGAAGTGTTTCCATTACGTTATAAGTAATTTTGTTTTCGAATTTTCGAAATCAATTTGACATTTGTATTGTTTACTTATTTTTTAACATAAGAAAAAAGCAAAAATTTTCTTTCAATATTAACTTGAAATGGCAAAATAAAAAGAAAAACCATAAAAATACAAAATAAAATTGATTTTTTTGTAAATTATATTTAACAAATAAAATCAGACCCATTTTATTCGTACTTAAATGTCACTTTTTCGGACATGTAACTCACCAATAATGAATGACACAAGGTTGCATTTGTAAGAAGAGCTGCCGCGCAGTGTTGCACATACAAATTTCAAAATAATTTGCAGCAAATTAAGTCATTTGAGATAATTCGGTCATATAAGAAATGCATGAGAAATCATGTCGCAAAATACTTAATTTGGGTAAATGAAATGATTTGAAACAAATCACGTATATGGAAACGTACTATGCCACTTTTTCGGACATGTAACTCACCAATAATGGATGACACAAGGTTGCATTTGTAAGAAGAGCTGCCGCGCAGTGTTGCACAGATAAATTTCGAAATAATTTGCAGCAAATTAAGTCATTTGAGATAATTTGGTCATATGAAAAATGTATGAGAAATCATGTCGCAAATTACTTAATTTGGGTAAATGAAATGATTTGAAACAAATCACGTATATGGAAACGTACTATTAGTATGTAATTCGATTCTAAACTGAAATTGTTCGAACATATATGCTTTTAACATAGAATTCGAATGCTTTTTCTTTCGAATCGAATTACGTAATAAGCCCTAAAACAGGTTATTTTAAACTATTACAAATTGTAGAATTCGAAAACGATAAAGGCAAACCTTAACCAGGCTAATAATTATGTGTTTGAAGATAAATATGCCGATTTAAAAATATTTGACGTAAGAGCTTACGTCGTGACATATTTAACTCAAAGTTAAATATGTTTTTAAGTCCCATCACTGACATATTTAACTATACGTCATATATTTTTAAGATCATATTAAATTTTCGGACCTACGCTACCCGAAAAACCATCCCCTATTTCTCAATTGTATTTCTGAAATTTCACAAATACAATTGTGAAATAGGGGATGGTTTTTCGGGTAGCGTAGGTTCCTAGCTAAAAACGAAATAAGTTGAGTATGAGTGACATATAAGGATTTGGCCAGAAATGGCCAAAATCTATCCAAGATCGCTGAAAAAATCACTAAGTCGATTTTGATATTTTAATAAAAAAAATTTCACAAATACAATTTAGATATAGGGGATGGTTTTTCGGGTAGCGTAGGTCCGAAAATCTAATATGATCTTAAAAATATATGACGTATAGTTAAATATGACAGTGATGGTGCCATCACATATTTAACTTTGAGTTAAATATGTCACGACGTAAGCTCTTACGTCAAACATATTTAAATCGGCATAATTATCTTCACACACATTAATAATTTACCTGGCTAACCAGGCTAATAATGTATACCGGACTCTGGTCACCTTATAAGTCATTCAACAATTTAATACCATTGAAAAAAATTTATGTGAATGAGGACTGTCGAACTTTCTAATCAGAAAAATTTTTCTATTATGGTTATAAAAAGTATGCGTGAAATTTATAGAAAGATAAAGAGGTAAAATAAATTTAAACAAAACAATCTGAAGATAAATTGCGACTACTTGCCTAATGCCACCATTATAAAAAAATAAATAAATTAAGAACGAATTGATAAGCCTTAACCTCATTTTCCCAAACGATTAAGTAAAAAAGCATTATGCAAAAAAACAATATGTGGAATACAAATAAAATGTCTGTTTCTAATCTACAAGCCAAGCAGGTAGCGGTGCTGATGTTGTTGCATGTCATGTGTTTTATGAAAATGCTTGGTAATAATAATTTAATAACTAAAGAAAGAAACTGACTACTTACTTTCATGAGCAAACAGGATATTTGGCACCATCATTATGGTCGATATCATTTTACTAAAACAATTCCATTCCAACACTGAATCGCCGTTGTGCTTGAACACCACATTAAGTATTTCGGCTACCGGTACTATTAAATTTTCAAAATCGGTTTGTGATAAATGGGCGACATACAAACAACAGGCGCGTATCAAACCGCTCAAACAGCTCTTGTGGCGTATAGACATTTCATCTTTTAACGGTTTGCCCACAGCTCGTAAATACACCTCCAAGGATTGCACGGTATAGATACATGAATGCCACATATTGAGCAGATCATCTTCCTCGTTACGCTTCAAAGAGGTAATATAGTGTTGAACAAAATTAATCCAACTTGATTGTAATTCTGGACGAGTTATGGGATGAGCCATTTTCGTAAACTGTTTGGGATCGGTTACTATATGAGCCTCTTTGAGGGTGGCAAACCATTCGGGTAAATGAAATTTCCACATAATAGCATCTTCGCTAATAATCAAATTATTGAGTTTGTCGCTGAAGGCACGTAGTCCTTCAATCCATAAATCAATGGGATAGATTTCATCGCCCGTATGTATGATATTGGGCACGGAATATTTAGATAGCGGCGCTGTTAGCGGCAGTACAGTGTTGCTTAAACAACGACAATAGGGACACTGAAACTCCGTACTTGGCGATGAGGGAAAAATTTGTAGAGGATGACGTCTGGGGCGTCGCAGTTCTTTTGACTCCTCATTGTTGTAATATTCTTGCCAACAATTGACATGCATGACATGGCCACAGCTGCTGGTATGCATAGAGAAAGGAAAATTCGATTCGGGTTTAAGAACCTGTAAAAAAATAATAAAAGAAAATTCGATTTAAAAATGCTCAAGCAAATTTATATTTTGTTTTGTAGTTTTTTTTTCTAATCATTCTGGACGAAAATAAGTAGTTTTACAATAAGGTAATTAAAAATATATATACATATGAGAGTTTATAAAACCTACAGGTGGCGCACCTGGCGGTTAAACCTAAATACGCTGATTCCAGTGCTGCCAACAGTTTTTTTAGGTTAGATTTTGTTTTCGAGATATGCTGTGATTATTAAAATAAAGGAGTTTGCACAACGTAAATCAAAAACAGTGTATTTTGTTGAATAAAATAAAAAGCCTAATTTCCGCAAAGAGTAAGAATACAACATTTGGAACTTGCGCAGTCGCTTTAGATATATTTATTTATTTATTTTTTTTCATTTAAGATGTTAAAAATTATTAAGAAGATAGCAGCATGCTGTTTTCGGAGTTCACTACAAGCTGTCAACAGCGTTTCTACTGCGGATAAAACTAATTCAAGTGCGCGGATTCCAGTGCTGCCAACATTTTTTTAGGTTAGATCTTGTTTTCGAGATATGCTGTGATTTCGAAAATAATGAAATTTGCACAACTTATATTCGCGTAACTCAAAAGCAGTTTATTTCATTAAAAATTCGAAATTGCGCAATCAATAAGAATACAACTTTTTCAACGTGGGCGGGCTATCGTTTTAGATATACATAAATTTTTTTAGCATAAAACTATTATTTTTTTAACAAAACTTCGAAATTTTAATTTTTAAAAATATGTATATTAAGAGAGCAGCATGCTGCTTTCGGAGGTCACTACAAGCTGACAACAAAATTTCTGCTGGCAAATTGTTGACGAAATATTAAATAATAAAAATATGAAAAATGACCTTGAGCTCAATAAATAATGAAATATATTACGAACATAAAGGTCAAAAAGTTAATAAGAATACATTTTTTGAAACTAAAATTTCGAAATTTTGATGCAAAATAATAGTTTTATGTAAAAAAAAATTTATGTGTATATCTAAAACGACTGCGCAAGTTAAAAATGTGGTATCTATATAAAAGACGACCTGGAGCTTAATAATAAAATAATTTTTAAAAATTAATATTAAGAAGAGACCAGCAAGCTGTTTTCGGAGGTCACCACAAGCTGTAAACAACATTCCTGCTGACAAATTGTTGACGAAATATTAAATAATAAAAATATGAAAAATGACCTCGAGCTTAATAAATAATAAAATATATTCGAACATACTCGTAAAGATGAAAAAGTTAATAACAATAAATTTTTTAAAACTAAAATTTCGAAATCTTGATCCAAAATAATAGTTTTATGCTTAAAAAAAATATGTGTATATCAAAAATGACTGCGCAAGTTAAAAAAAATGGTATTCTATATAAAAGACGATCTCGAGCTTAATAATGAAATAAATTTAAAAAAAATTTTATTAAAAAGAGGTCGCTACAAACTGCCAATAGCGTTCCTGCTGTTCTATGGGCAGCTAAGAATATTGACTATTAAATGAAAATGAATTTAAATTATCAGTATATCATGACTGTATATACTGAAACCAAATACCGCATTTACGAAAAAAAAAGAAATATTTTATAAAATTTGTTAATTCAAATTTATTCATTTACCTTGGATTTCTGCACAAAAGCGGAATAAACCAAAGTGGGACCATCTTTGCATACAGTTGCCTCCTCAAAACATAATATACAATTGTATTTTTCCTCTTCTGGCTGTTGCAAACGTCTTTCAACGCCCAAACAAGCGATCGAATTGTAAGCTACCGCCCCCTCCATACAATTATCATCTTGCCATTCCATAACAGTGCCAGCGTTGGCATCACCAGCCACATCAGTGGCATTGGCAAACATTTCAGCATTTGAGGTCATAAATTGATTTTGAGCTTTTTGCATTTGAGCTAAAATCTTGGCACGCCTTTCGGCAGCCAAACGAGATCTTTCCTCCTTTTCGCGTTTTTCTTGTTCAGCTGTTGCTGCTGAAGTAGATGAATTATTGGCTTCCTCATTGGTGGAAGATGTGCTTGGCTGTTCTATGTCATCGCTTTGCATACGTTCGGAACCTTCAGCGGGCTCTTTGGCTTGTAAATCTTTGAATTTCTTAATAATCCACAATATAAAATCACGATGAGCCTCCACCTTTAATAAAAATAAATAAAAAATACACATTTCATTGCAAAACAAATTACTATGTTTGAACAAAAAAAAAATACTTACTCTAGAGCTACGTGAAAGTTCCTCTAGTTTTTGTAAAATTTTGTATTTTTGAGAGCATTTATAAAAGGACAAGAAGGGATAATGCTCGGATTCCTCCTCTTGCAAACCATAGCCGATAAGATGTAGAATCTACAAGTAAATATTATATTTTAGATTTCCAGTCAAATTGTTTATTTAAACAAAATATTTACCTTTTGCAAGTGATTTTCCTGGAAGCTTTTGGTTTTGAGATCTAAAGCCCTTTCCAATATGGTATTCATCAGATGCATCATAACATCACATTGCAGCAGATTAGCAATCGTTCTAAAGTGAAATAAAAAACGTTTTCATTACTTTCGTTTAATTAATGGCCTCTTTGCCACAACAAAACTCACACAAAAGCATCTGTTAGTTTAGGCAGTTTCGGTGGTGGACAGCATACCAATTCACCTTTAGTTTTACGCCTAAATCTTTGTGTCTCCTCCGATTTGGATTTTTCTTCTTTTGTATAATGATAAAAGTACATATTGTAATCATCATACAATTCCTCTTTTAACTTATAGACTCCTTTGGCATCTAACTTTTGGGGCTTGGTAAAAACAGCCACCGAATCGATAACATCTTCTAAAGCTGTATCATTATTCGAATCGGGTAATGCTCTATTGAGCTCCGAATGCGAATAGGATTTGATGCACAGTAGCTGTATGATTTCTTTTTTGGTACGATCCTCATCCGTCACATGTGCTACGCCAGGCATATAACGTTCGCCTATAACAACAATTAGTAATTCCAAAAATTCATCAATCATGGACAGCTGCCTTATGAAATCGTCATCAGTTGTGGGCTCCGTTGTAGTCTCCTCATATTCCGGCTGTATCCAATCCATTAGATTGAATTTATTCAGCAGATGTATAAGATATTGATTGCTTTCAATTAGTGAAGCTCCTACTTGCATGCCCACAATATCGCGATCTAACATTTCGGTGCGACAGCGTACATTACGATAGAAATACAGCTGATGGAGCAGAGAGTAGCCATTGCGTCGCCACATGCCAGAATTAACCTAAAAATTAAAATGAAAACCGCATTTTAATCGACACAAAAATAAACTGCGCCATTAAAGCGGCATGGCCACACATCAAATTGATGCTTCAAACTTGTGTTTCGAGTTGGTAAAATTCTGTTTGGCAGTGAATATCTAAAGTTCCGGTTTACACTATGCAATTTTTGTCGCATCAATTCTTGATATTTAGTGAGGAAGAGCGAGAAAGGAATACAAATGGTATATATTCCTATTTGAGGACTCTCACACAAAATAAGAATTGCAGCGACAAAAATCGCACAATGTAAACTGGGACAAAGTGCCCTGGAGACGATCGATAAAACACGTCAACGTTCTAAGTGTGTGCGTGCAGTCGTGCTTTTTCGGGTACACATACAGGTGGTTGTCGGCTCTGATTGATGAAAATCAAAAACTTTTGACATTTTATTTTGACATATAATTATTTTGATAGTCTCCAATCGTGATTGACGATAGAAAATGCCATTGTTTTGTTATCGAAGTAGAAAAGTGATATTTTCGTGTGTTAAAATTTTTCTTTTTTTATACCAACTTTTCATACACAGTTTTTTTTTTCTTCTTTTCATGTATTCTTTTTTAACAATAATTCATCATCCGATGACGACATGTTTAGAAACGAACGCAACGAAGTCAAAATATAAATAATGATTGACGGTTTTATTTGTACGTCTGCCTTTAAACGATAAAAACACGACACTCACACACGACACTTTTTTTATCGTCTCCTTAGGGCCCTTAAATTGTTTTGATATTCTTCAAACTCACATCAAACCATACGTGTGAGTTTTTTTCACTGGCACTATCAAAGTTAAGCAGAGTTTGAAGCGTCAGTTTGATGTGTGGCCATGCCGCTTAAGTATTACCACCAACCTGGGCAATCATCACTTGTGTACATAATATGGGTTCCATAATTTCTTCTGGTGTCCTTTTCTGGCTGGTAGCCAAATCAAAATTCAAACCATATTGACCCAAATGTAAATAAATGCCAGCAAAGAATCTTGATAGGGGCAAGTGTATAGACACCGGCTTTGAGGAGACATCATAGATCAAACATTTGGCTATATGGCCGGCCACAGATCTCGGTTCGACCTTGGCCTGACTAACAATAAAACCATTCTGCAATAAATTCCGCATTACCATTTGATAGAGTTTAACTAATACTTCTTTATCGGTGGCACACCATTCCAAGACCAAAGAAATTGTGCTGGCCAATTTGATGTGCAAATTAAAAGCACATTCCCATTCCGGTTCATAGTCCATGTGTTGTCCTGTCTGCCGTGTTACCGATTCCATGCCTTGCATGGCATTTAGCACGCGCAACAAGCCCTTGCAGCCCTCTATGAAACCCTCACGCAGTTCACCGGTCCAGGTGTCCGGCTTAAAGCTCAATATATAGCGTAAATCATAAAGTATATAAGCGGCTCTTTTGAAATGGGACAGCGTCGAGACACTTTTGGAAAAGTGCAGCGTTTTGTTTTGTATGAAATCCTCTATGGATTTGTGATAGAACGTGTGCAATAATTTAAAGAATATGCCCTCGCGGGCAATCAAATAATGGGCGATACTCGGCACCGTAAACAACTGAACACTTAACGACACAATAGAAAATGAATGATCATGATCATCGCTTATGAAATCCTGTACAATTGTAGCATAATTTTTCGAGAATTCCTGAGCCAAAGCCATTTTATTATCGTATTCCATTAGCATGCCAGAAATTAACAGACGATGCCAGCATGTACGTGCCGTCTTCCACAACTCGGAATCGTATTCCAATATATGGCGTATGCAATACGGAGCCTTTTTGTCCATTATTATGCGGGCAAATATCTGACGAAATGTACTATGGCGTACCAGAAATTCCTGAAACCATGCCAGCAACTGCAGGGCAAATTGCTGGCAGGCCACAGCTCTTATATGCAGCACGGACACACGCAGCGACTGATTGGCTCTAACATTTGGTATAGGAATATTCGAGGGTACCGATTGCTTTTCTATGGCCTCTTTTAGAGCATTGCACTCGCCAAAGGAGTCACACTTAACTACGGCCCGTCCCTCTCTGTCAATACTGGCCACAATTTCCGTTGCCTCTTTCTGTTGGACTTTGGCGATTTTCGTTAATGTCTGTATGACCTGATCAAATGTATGAGATTCATCATTGTACAGCACAGTACAGAAATAATCATCGCCCGTACCATCACCATCCAAGCATTCGAGACTAGCTTTGGATTCGATTTCCAAATAATTGACACAAAACGAAAGAATGGCTACGAAAGCGATTTCACAGCGTTCTTTAATGGCATCTGTAATTATTGTACTGCTAGTACTGTTTTCCTTTCCCCTCTGCAAATAGAAACCAAATTTTTTTAATTTTAAACAATTATTTCTACAACTCTCTTTACTATATTATATTCAATTATTATTTATAGGAAATCAATATCAATTTAATTTTCAACCCACACAACAGAGTGGAACCGCTGCACTTTCATCATCAGTACTGAAATTTATAATTTACTTTCTTTATTATATTATATTTAATTTAATTATTATTTATTGGCTAGTGCTCGTAAGGCATCGAGGTAATCAAAACCAGTTTGGTTTTTAGCCCACACACGAGAGTAGGAACGTGCTCTTTTCGACAGCCGCTGCACTTTCATCATCAGTACTCTTGTGTATTTTTTTTTTTTTTTTTTTTTTTGCCACTTGTATTTGGTGGTGGTCAAGCAATGTCTATATGCATTTCATTTGTGCTTTACCAAATCATCAGTACACTTTAACCACAGTTTTCAAAAATAATAATAATTGAATTTCAATTCAAGTTAGCTTAGGGACCTACTGATATCAGAGTTGTTAAATTTGGATTACGATTAGTAATCAATTCGATTAAATTTTAAAAAGAATGGCATTGATTACATAATTCTCTTTTTAAAAATTCCTGATTATTAATTAATTATGATTACAAATAATCTAAAAATAATTAAGATTACGAGAAAATAATCAAAAGTAATCAAAAAAATAATTGACTACTTTCAAGGATTATTTTGGATTATATTTTAAAAATTTAGAATGCGCATCATTTTATACATATGTACATTTTATTTTGAAAAATTTGCATTTAAAACATAAAAAAAAATAATGACAAGCATACGTTAAAATGTGTGATAATTTTACTTGTATTGGAGATGGACCTTCAATTTGGAACTGCCTTGATTTTGTGGGGTTGTTTTATAAGTGATAACCAAAAAACAAATAAATTATTTATAATAATAGTTATTTTTAACCAAAAAAATTTTTTGGTTGTTATAATGGTTATTTATAACCAAAATTCTATCTTTCTCAAAGTAATTGGTTACGGTAATCAATAGGTCTGTTCCAAGTAATTTCGGGCAAGTTCGGGCTATTGACAGTAAAAAGAAAATTACTCTCTCAAAGTGCAAAATCTACCCAAATTTGCTGGAACGCAAAAAACCATAATTACATCTTTTGAAAAACTAGTGCTGCTTACTTTTTAAATTAATTTTTATTTTAGTGGTTTTATACACTGAATAAGGCACAACATCATGAAATGAAAGATTAGCATCATTGTAAATGTAAAATGTTGTCTTCATCAGACCCACTTGATGTTTCCATAAGTTGTTCACTAATCTGAAAAAGCATTTTTGTATACTAAACAAAGGGGCAAATATGCGCAACTTCAAGTTTTCTGAAAAATCTTCCATTTTACTTTTAACCAATTTTCAATTAACAACTTCTTTGCTTTATATGTAAATTTTCTTTTTACTTTTTTATTTTCAAATGTAAACAAAAAACAGCTGATAATATAATTCTTGCCCAAACTTACCCAAAGAAATAGTTCGGGCGACTTTGTACAGGAAATGAAAAAAATTACTCTCTCATTTTCTCTCAAAATTGCACAAAAATTGTTATCTGATTAAATGGTTAAAAATTCCCAAATGCATTTTCGGTCCCTGCTTTATACGAATAGAGCACAAACCCGTGAACCCGTGACAAAGAAGAAGAATGCAGAATCATGAAGAATGCAAACAGGTTGTCAATTACCAAATCGATGCACATCAATAATAATAACAAAAAATGAAAAAAAAAAACAACTAACATTAAACAGTATTGCCATAATTTCGCGCAATAAAAAAAAATAAAAAAAAAATAATCAAAAACAATCAAAAGTAATCTTCGGAAGTAGTCAAATTATTTTTCGATTACTTTTTATTATTTTTGATTATTTTTTAATAATTTTTATTAATCTTGATTATTTTTCGATTATCTGTAATCGTAATCTATTAGTAATCGTGCGAATCTGACAATAATCGTAATATAATCGTTACTCCAGCTTTCAAAAAAAAAGAATCTAATTACTAATTATTATGATTAGTAATCATTACTTAACAGCTATGACTTATATAATTATGTTAAAAAAAATATAAGTCAGAACGGCTTGAAGCAATTTTTATCAAAACTCAATCAATTTCTATTTTATTTATAAATAAAAACCCACAAACTTAATAACTTCAAATCAGGTTTATTTCTAAAAATCCACTTACCAAGTGCTCTTCACAATAATGAGACTTTTTCCACGCCTCTTCGTCACCACAATCACAACAGCCGCCGCCACCCGATGTGGACATTTTATATTTATGATAACGATGTGCAGATTGTTTAAAACAATTAACACACAATACGCAGGTGGGATCCATACCACATTCGCGGCAACTGTATGTCGGCTCACCGATTTTAAACACTTTGCCGCACACAGCCGATGTGGCACCTTCTAAGCGTAATTTCTCCAATACCATATTGGGATTGTCACCCAATATGAACTCCAAAAGGACATCAATAATGCCCTCTTTAGCACCAGCCTCTTTGAACATGCATTTTACTGAAAAGCAGACAATAGAAAAATATATGATAAGAAGGAGAAAAAACAAATTTATCGGGGGGGAGTAAATTACGACATTCGATATCGATAGAAATTTGTATTTAAATTGTATGGAAATTTCGCTCGTAGTAAATGCGGCAGTTAAACAAATAAAATTTAGGGAGAGATCTTCAGCTTCGACGCTGTCTGTGGTAAATTGTTCTATGGCAAGAAAAAATTTGATATATTCTTTTAGTAAAAATCTTTCCTCAATGAAAATTATTCATTAAACTTATTGCTGGGAATTTAAATTATAGCAATACTACATACTTGTAATCATTATTTCAAATTAAATGGTTTTCATACGTTGTAGCGAGAAATATAAGAATATAAAATTTTATGATGCTATTTAGTATTTAACGACATTTGTGATTAAGTGTAATCTGTAATATCTCAGCGTAAATGTATTTAATTTTCCTGTTTAGTAGCATTTCTTTTTTTTTATAAATGATTGTTATCAGTGTAATATTTTAATATATTATTCTTTTTTTTTCTTTGCAATATTATGAATAAATATCTTTTTTATTTTTTTTATTTTTCATATATAGAATTTATGAAAAATAATAGTTTTCATTAAATATTCTTAATTCTTGTGTTGCCACATAAATAAAACAATCACCCTGATATTGTTTGGGCTTTTTTACCTTCAAATTCGCCAATTTGTAGTAGCTTAAAGAGAAACAGGTAAAATTTTTCTTTAATTTATAGGGTCCGCCAAATAACTTTTTTTTTTAATGCTATAAAAAAAACTACTGAATATTTTCTCAATTTTTTTTTTTATTTGAAAGTACAATCCTTCCGGTTAATAATGGAAAATACAGTAGTCGCTCGGTTATATGAACTAATTCAAACAGAGCCTGTTCACTAAATGGAGAAGTTCACTAAATCGAGAGAATAAAAAACAAGTAATTCATATGACTTTTATTAAATTAAGTTTTTATTTTTAATGTTTTTTAATAATTAAGGAACATGAAAGAAGTCGGTTATATGTTTTGTACTTTTTTTGCTTCAAGAGATTTTGCCTTGTCCCTGCATTTGCGCAATACCAAAATATCATTAATATCAGATAGATTATTTTCACTCCAAGCAATAACTTTATTGAATGCTTCGATTGCCTCCGTTGTGCTAATTTCAGCAGTTGTTACTATGCACTGCTCTTGATCATCATCTTCAACTTCGCTTCAATCAACGGGTGGAGTAAAATTGTTGAAACATCTTGGATTTTTTGCATTCCCTATCACCAGAAGCATTTGTACAGGACAGGAATGTAAGACGTGCTTTTTCGGTTTTTCTTCTAGGTGCACTTTTTTCATTTCTTAAAACGTATGTTTTGTCTGGAAGCAGTTTCCAAAATAGGACAGTTTCGTCCGCTTTGTAAATTTCATCATGCATTAAATTGTGTTCTACTATTAAAGAATGGAGTTCTTTTTTAAAAGGTTCTACAAACTACGGACGATAATTTTTCACCGGATATCTATAAAAACCGTATACCAAATCGTCGCTTAAATTTCTGCAGCCACCCATCACTTGCAGTAATAGAACTTTTTTCTTTCAATTGGTCGTTTAAATATTTTGCTTTTGTTGATTTGACCAATGATATAGCTTCGCCTCTTCCAACGACATTTCAGCTTCTCTCAATGTTCTCCTTTTAACTTTTTCTTTACTTTTTGCAGTCACTTCCAAAATCGGATTTTTATTTTTCTTAATAGCACAAATTGTTGACTTGGCCACTTCATATCTATGTGCAAGAGAAGTAACGCTTGCACCTTTATCCAAACTTGCCAAAATGTCACTTTTTTCAGATAACGTTAACACCTTGCGCTTCATCTTCGATGCACTATGTAACAAACACTAACGACTTCAAAGAGCTTTTTTGTATTCGTACGCACACGCTTATCTCGGGGAAGAACCGATTTTTAATATGTAAGATAATCACTCAACAAATCAACACTCAAAACATTAACAAAATCAACAGTTTTAGAGGTTTTTCACTTATTTCGGGAAGAACATACTTCCAATAAGGCAAACGTTTAAAAAAATTAACGGTTGAAAGCTGTTCACATAATAGAGATAGGCTGTGTTCAATCTTTAGAGCCCCATGTGTTTAAATTTTGTTGTTCACTATTCTGGATGTGCATATAACCGGGCGGCTACTGTAATTTCATTCAAATGGCTGCATGGCCCGATAACGATCGCCATTGACTGTAACGGCCACTTTTTGCTCATTTTCGAAGAAAAATAGCCCAATTATGCCTCTGGACCAAAATCCGCACCACACAGTGGCACGTTTTGGGTGCGTCGGCTTTTCAATGTATGCGTGCGGGTTTTCTGTGCCCCAAATGCGACAATTTTGCTTGTTTACATACCCACCAAGATAAAAATGATCATCTGAAAAGATTTTTTTTTGGCAAAATCCGCATCTGCTGTAAGTCGTTCGCAGGCCCACTTAGCGAAGCGAAAACGCATTGGATGATCAACCATATTCGTTCACCGGAACGATAAATCTAATTATCTGTCAAATCAGACAAGAGCTCAGTGTTACCATTCACGAAATAAGCACTAGTTGAAAAAAAAAACGTTAGATTGCGGACCCTATATATTTGTACGTAAGAACGAATTGATTCAACATTATGAAATAGGCAGTGAATTAGTTTTTTTTTTTTTTTTATGTATGTATTATAAAGGCGGATTCACCCATGTTTTCCGAACAAAAGTTTTGTCCGGACAAAATTTATTTTACTGAGAGTTTTCTGCAGCACGATTCACTCATTTCGATAAATTTCTCCGGAAAATCAAAGTTGCACATTCATATAAAATATGAGTTTTGCAAAATGGTTGTACTGCAAGCGATTTTTTTATGTTTTGCTTTGTTTTCTTAATATTTTAGATATTTGGATATTACATATTTTAAATTATTTTTCAAGAATTTGTGATAATAATAATGGACGAGAAAAGTAAATTGCTTTACCTTATTGCCATTGAATTGCATAAAGCATCGTTATTAGCAAAATACATATAAAAAAAGAAACAAATAGATAATATTAGTTCTCAAAATTTATTTTTTTAGTCTCACACACAATTTAATATATCAAACACAAAATGACACCTCAACTTTATGTGAAAAAGTTTAACGTATTGGCAACTCAGTTCACTTTTGTCCGGACAAAATATAAAATTAAACCAATTCAAGCTGAGAGATGTTCGTAAAAAATATGTTCTCTCTCTCAAGAAGAGAGACGTCAAACTACATATAAAAAAAAATTTGTCCGGACAAAAATTTTGTTCGAACATGGGTGAATCCGCCTTAATTTTATATTATTTTTGGTTTTTAAATCTTTACTTTGTTCAATTTTCTTTGTAAAAAGTAATATTTTCGTAGCCCTGGCACCTACGAATATCTTCGATCTTTACATGGTTTGCTAATTCACTATGCGTCGTTTCAATTTCCGACGCGTTTTCTTAGAAAGTAACCACGACGCAAAGTGGGGTATTGGTGAATACTGTTTTTAATATACATACATGTCGTTGGTTACAAGTAGAAAGGCCCTAACTCAAGTAGATGTAACTTTACAGGAGAAGACAAAAACATAACAGAAAATGTATTGATCATAATAGAAACAAATGTCACTATCATTTGCTTGTAAAATGTTTATTTTTGATACTATTGCACTGAATTTTTCTGACGAGTTGTATTTATGTGAAATCTATTAGAAACGCGGCAAAAGTAAATTTTGTAAAAACACGAGTTAGTTCGTTTCTACCTGTGACTATCGATATATTCCTTTAAAGCTACCCAATTTTGTTCACATACGAATTTTGAAAATTTTTTATATAAAATTTATGTCAGGTACTACTAAATAATTTATACTCACAGCTTCTTGCCGAATCTGAAATATAAGAAAGAAAAAAAATTAGTTATAACTGTGCAAAGTATTAAAATTTAAGATGTAAATTATGCTAGAAAAATAAAATAGTTTCATTAGCAAAAAGATGTACTCCCATATTTATAAATGTATTTTATACAAAATTTTTCATAAAAAATTTTCTTAAAATAGATTTCAAATGCATTTAATTTTTTTTATCAATGTGAGGGGTAGAAAGCCTTTCAAAAATTGTTAAAGCTTTCCTGTTGTAGTAAGAAAAATAATTTGGCCATAAAGTTGTACTTGTCAAGTGCAAATTCAAATTATATGTTGATAAATTCTGCAGATAACATTTATGACGTTGCCTCTGTTTATAGCTAGTATTTAATTTTTATTGTTTATATCTTAATAATGCAATAACTCCACGAATGTCTCTTTTTTTTAAAACACACAATTAGTAAAAAGAGTTATAAAAATTTAAAACAATTAGGGTATTCACACTGTAGTCATAAAGTCATAAGTCATAAAATAATAGCACTAAAGATATTATCAGTGTGAACAATCCGTCATAACTTAGTATGCTATTTCAAACAGCGATCAGCTGATAAGATAACAACACATTTGTAATTAGCTGTTATCAAAGCAGAAGAAAATTAATACAATTGAAGATGGATCGTATAAAAACTCCATTCCTATTTAAAATTATTATATTTGTCTTCTGGTGCACAGGAATATCTAAATGAATTTGTATGTATAAACTAAAACAGCTGCTGCCTTGATATGAGCTGAATAATTTTTTTTTGCGGCGTCATACGGAAATACGTTCAGTGGCTGCCAGCTACGGAAGTTAAACTAGAAAAATTTTTCGCTTGTAATATATTTAGTTTTTGCGATTTAGTTCTCTTTTGATTTTTTTTTATGTTATAAAAATTTTATTTAATGTACAGACATATACAGTATGAATAGTTTTTTAGCCGTTTTTTAGTCGTGAATCATATATAAGTAACGGCGGCAAAAATATACTATCGCCGTCTCGCCTAAAGATTTTCAGCCGTTTGACTCAGATCTCTAGAGCTATTTTATGAGAAAACAAAAACATACCTGAAAGTGTGCTATTGTATTATTTTATGACTTTTTTGTATGCAGCACAACAACAACTTTTTTAAACTGGTCTAAAATAGTATGACTTTACCACAATATGCCCAAATAGCACCAAGTGTGAATACCCCAAATGTTGATTAAATTAAATTATTATCGGCTTAAGCAAAGCTTTCCTGGTTTACTTATGATTGTGACCACTGAAAACATCAACTGAGTATTATAATATTTAAGGGATGAAATAGTGAAAAAATAAATGTTCCTTAAGTCGATGGAGGGGTGTATCGTATTTATTATACCCGACTTTATTTAAAATTTCCAGAGTCCACCAATCTATATATATATATATGTATATAAAAATAAATGTCGTGTCTGTCTGTTTGTTTGTTTGTGCTTTATAGGAGGCCAAACCCTTGGACCGATCTTCCTGAAAATTTCAGAGCATGTTACTGCAACTCTGGAAGGAATAATAGGCTATATGAAGTTTTGATTGGACAAAGGGGCGTGGCACCGCCCATATAACCCAAAAATTTAAATAGCCATATTTGCGGCATTTTTTTAACCTAAAGCCTAGTACTCTGTTTAAAATTTCATGTGAAATTCTGACAGAACCCATACAAAAAATATTCAATCGAAATATTTGTGGAAAAATGTTGCTAAACCTAGTACTCGGTTTTAATTATGAAAAACATGTGAAATAATATGAATGTTATTTATTTCGAACGATAATGTTTTTAAACTAAACATTTTTTCGTAGTAAGAATTTTAACGAACATTTTATATTGCTATATTAAATTGAATTAATATTCTATAGGCTAATTGTTCGAAATTTTATTTTAAATCTCAGAAAGACATGATAAATATTCCAAGGCACAAAGGAAAGTCAACATCAGTTTTATTCAACTTACACAGCAGAGCAGAACAGCTGTTTTTTTTTTTTTTTTTTTTTTTTTAGGAGTAGGACCAGCACTCAGGGGATGTCCCCTATATATGCAATGCATTGCGCTGGAACTGAAAACGAGGGGATAGTATTGAGGGGACAGATTAGGAAAGATGAGAAGATACAGTTTTTTTTTTTTTTTTTTTTTTTTTTGTAGCTATTTCAACCTTTTACTTCGCCGGCTAATTTTTGCTACAGGGCCGACGAAGGTGGGTGCTGTTACTCTGCTTTTAGTACATGATTGGGTCAGTCGCTGCCAGTAATTGTCCAGTGATCAGTACTATGCCTTCATCACTGAAAACAGACTGGCAACAACTAACACAACCACGCACTAATGCTGATCAGAGGAATTCAACACAATATTTCATGACTCAGCTGGGGCTCGAACTCAGGACTCTCCGCTTCATAGTCTCGTGTTCTACTACTTCAGCCAACAGCACCCACACAACGCAACCCTTTCATCATCAGTGCTCATGTGTATTGTGTTTGTCACCACTTATTAGGTGGCTTAGTTGAAATCTTCACTGAAAATGGAAAACATAATTTCAATTAAAAAGTAAAAAAACTGAAACTGAAATAACTGATGTACCAGGAGAAAAGTCATAATATTTTTAAAATAGGATATTCTTACGAAATAATAAATTCTAGACTATATAAAGTTGTGAGTGGACAAAGGGGCGTGGACCCGCCCATATACCCCAAAACTTAAAATCGTCATATCTTGGACATATTCCATGTTTCTCGCATGGACAGCTTTATGCTGCATGTTCGCGTGTAGGAAAACCCACCGATTTATGTAAATGTGTATGCTCCTGATGGGCAAACTAAAAATATTGTGTATCCTAAAGCATTCCAATAATTAAATTAAAATTAAATAAATAAGTTTTTGTAAATATATAAATACTTTTAATTTTATTTTATAACGAGGGGGTAGCGAATCACACCGTGTTCAGCTAGTATAATATATAAATAAAATTGAAAGCTCACAACTTTATGTAAAACGAAAATTATGTGTCAAAGTATAATTAAAATAATAAATAATAATTGATTTTCATACAATAACCTAACAGCACAGCAGCGCTGTTACTTATGCATGTGATTGGAATTTATTTAAATAAAACAAGTTTAATTAAATTTTTATGAACAAGATAAAACTCGAAAGGAAAGGAAAGAAAAGTTTTATTTTCACACACTCACTAGTTGCTAACACATTCAAACGTGTATTGGGAAGCAAACAGTGTTTAATTGAAAATTATTAAAATCTCAGTAGCAGTGTTTCGATATAGTTCAAGGTTAACAAATCAAAAAAAAACAAAAGAAAAACAAAAAAAAAAAGCAAGCAGGTCGTTACACGATTGTTGCCTGTCATAAATACTTTGTTTACATTAACTGCAAAACATGTATTTTAAAATGCAAGGTTTTAATTTCAATTTCAAAAAAGCATTATATAAAATCTTTTACAAGCGGAAAGATCTGCCAAAACTTTTTTTTTTTTTTAACCAAATATGACATCACCATCACACTGCAACGAAAATACTAGCGTTTATAGTAATTTCAAGAAATTTTATTTATTAAAACGTAAATGATTAAAAATTATAAAATAATTATTTTACGATTGAATTGATACTCGGAATATAAATATGAAAGAAGATAAGTTGTAAATTTTTATGTGGAAAAAAAGATGATGATGGTAATGGTCCTTTGGCCATACTGGCTTTTTATTACGAAATGAATAAATAAATAAATAAATATGTGCGTGAAGACAAAAATAACTTTATATTAGCGAAGACGCAAACCGAAAGTCATACCAAATCAATTCTGCAGTTAACAGAGCTCTGTTAACCACTTAACGTTTGGAGTAAAATCTGATTGAGTTCATAAGGAAGCCAACATCCAGTTCTACCCAAACTAGTGAATAGAAATTATGGTTCAAGAAATACTTAATATATATATACTTAAGGGATGTACGGAAAATACAAAATATTGTAAAAACATTCATTTGAAAAATATATATATATATATTTTCCTGGAGAGGTTTTTTCGGTCATTGTGGGAGAATGAAGATGGGTACACATATGCCACTATAAACAAATAGTGGCCCAGGGAGCCCTTTGTATTGCAGAAAAATTCTTTATATGAAATAATTTTGGAGTTCGAATATTCAATTTTAAAAAAATTGTTTAAAAAAATTGGCTTGAGAGGATTAGTGGTCATTGTGGGAGAATGAAAATGGGTACACATATGCAACTATATACAAATGGTGGCCCAGGCAGCGCTTTATATTGCAGAAAAGTCTTATATCTGGAATAATTTAAAAATTCGAATATTAATTTAAAAAAAAAATTTTAAATTGGTTTAAGAGGATTAGTGGTCATTATGGAAAAATGGGGATGGGTACACATATGCCACTATATACAAATGGTGGCCCGAAGAGCCCTTTATATTGCAGAAAAAGCCTTATATCTCAAATAATTTTGTAATTCGAATATCAATTTAAAAAAAAAATTGTTTTTAAATTGGCCCTGATAGCATTTTATGGAATTCGAATAATTTCAATTAAAAAAAAAATAATCAAAATATTGGCTTGAAAGGATTAGTGGTCGTTAAGGGCAAATGAATGAAAACCTCTCCAGGAAAATATTTTTATTATTTTTTTTTTTCAAATTAGTATTTTTGCAATATTTTACATTTTCAAAAGTGAAATCCAAAACGCCAACTTTTCATTCTTAGAGAAGATTAAATATGTTTCTGTTTTCACTTTAAAACAAACTTTTTTTCTGTGTCACATCACAAATGCACATATTTATAATAACAAAAATGTACGAGTAAAAAAATACTTGAGTTTTATTTTGTCTGATAGTTTATCTTAATTTTTATTATCTATAATTATGGCGTTGTTAGCGTAAATATTTAATAACATACAATAATTACCAAAGAAAAGCCATTTTATGCTTTATAATGAGAACAAGTGCGAATAGGTAAACAGCAAATGCAATTTTTTTATTGTGAATTTAAAGTTTCAACAGTTGTTTTTTCTGTTTTTACATCTGGCTGCTTAATTATTAATTTGAGTTCAATAAACTTCTGTTTTTAAAATATTAATAAAAGTTTTTAATTTTCCTTGATTTTACAATTTTCTAAAGAAATCATGTTTATTATTTATTTTCATATAATTTTTTTTCTTTTTTTGTACGGTCACATTGGGGAAACATTTGACACAAAACATCAAACAGTTGTTTGCATTTTTTTATGTTGGACCAGCACTCAGGGGATAACCCCTATGTATATATGCAATGCATTGCGCCGGAACTGAAAACGAGGGGATAGTATTGAGGGGACAGATTAGGAAAGATGAAAAGATACAGTGTTCTTGTAGCTATTTCAACCTTTTGTACTTCGCCGGCTAATTTTTACTACAGGCCCGACGAAGGTGGGTGCTTTTACTCTGTTTTTAGTGCATATTTTTGACGAACAATTGCTTTTGAGAAACTAATATGTAAAAAATGCTTTCATTTTTTTATAACTATTACATCTCTCCAAAATTTTTGTCTAATAAACATCTTAATAAATAAAATAAATTTTAAAACTAATTGGCCTGCACTTTTATTGTAAATAAAATCAAGAATGATAAAATAAAGATTACGCCTTGCGCATGATTTACCGTTTGATGACGTATTTGTTCCCCCGAAGGGATTGCCAACTGTTTATTATATGAAAAACTAATACTTCCTCGTACAAAATTAATATTTTATGTAAAATTTGGTAACTCTTCACTCAATTTACTCAGAGAGATTTCCAACAAGCAAATGAAATCGGATTTATGAAAGTGCAAGTTTTGTGTTATATTTTATAATAAATTGTGTTATATTTTAAAATATATTAAAATAATTATTAAATAACATACAGTGTAAAAAACTTATTAAAACTTGATTTTTAAGGTTCATAAACTGTAAACAAAAAACCTAAATTAAAGAGAAAAGAGAACAAAAAGAGCAAACATGAAATGTGGAGTCAGGGCACACTGATACAGGTAGGAGCGATAGCCCATACGGTTATTTTGTTTTTGGGAGAAATTCTAATACAAACGTCAAAATTTCTGTACATATTTACATACATACAAAATTTAAAAGCAAATGTAGAAACAAACATGTATATTTTGTTTTTGTACTTTTTCGTTTTGCTTTGCTCTACACAATTAATTGTGAAGTTTGAATTAGAATTCACAAAAACAAAATACATGTAGGTTTTTATTTTTGTAAAACCGCTCCTACCTGTATCAGTGTGCCCTGTGTGGAGTGGGCAATTGCAAACAAAGTAACAGCAAAAGAACAAGTGAGAAATAATTGTGTTAAAATGTAATACGTATTGTTATCAAAATTTTGTTTGTTTTCAAAAAGCTGTGTCATTTTATAGTTTTCCAAGAAATGAAGCTCAAAGCAAGTTATGGCTGATATTTTGCAAGCAAAAAAATTTGTTTTGAATGGGGGAAAAAGAAAAATAATTAGCACTTGGGTTCAATATTTATATAAAATAACTATAAATTAACAATTTCAAATAAAAACAAGTGAAAAATAAAATAATTTTTTAAAATTATTTATTATCAAACAAATTTAATTTGAAAAATCGCAATTTGCCCCACTGTCCTGTTTTTACAATAACATAATAGTTCTCCAGTTGAATTTTATTAGCCAATCAGAGCACATGTTGAGTGACGTCAGAGTTCCATCATGCGCAGAAAAGTATTTTTATTTCAGCTTGTTGGCGTAATCTTTATTTTATCATTCTTGAATAAAATCATAAACTGTTAAAAATTATTTAAAGATCAGAAAGCAATACCGTTATTGCACGCTATTGCTTTCTGACTGCGCTTTAAACTCATTGTAAAAACTATTGCATAAAAAATTATAAAATAATGCAGTTCTTCAATACAATTCCAAAAACTTTCAAGAAAAAATTAAAAACAGAACAGTGAACACACTTTTCCCATGGAGGTGCAAAAATTTTCAATGTACTATTGCGAAAATTGCAATAATTATAAGATGAAAACGTTTTACAAAATAATTTCTAAAAGTTTTACACAAAAGTTTTTCATACAAATATTTTCCTAATGTGACTGCAGACAGTCATCTTCAAAGAAATAAAATATATATTTTTTGCAATTTTCTTTTTAAGTAACTAATAATTATAAATGTGTGTGAAGGTAAATTTAAATTTAAATTAGCGAAGACACAAACCTAAAGTTGTACTAAACTTATTATGCAGTTAACAGAACTCTGTTAACCACTTAACATTTGGAAATGGAGCCAGTTCTACTCAAATAACTAAATAAAAATTATGGTCCAAGAATTACCTAATAAATATATACTTAAGGGATGTACTGAAAATATAAAATATAGTAAAAACATTCATTTGAAAAAAAAAAATATTTTCCAGGAGAGGTTTTCGGACATTGTGAAAAAATGGAGATGAGTACACATATGCCACTATGTACAAATTGTGACCCATTATGGCCTTTATATTGCAGAAATTATTATATCTGAAATAATTTTGGATTTCGAATATCAATTTTAAAAATTTTTTAAAAAAATTGGCTTTAACTGCATTTTATTTAACTTAACTGGAAAACGTATAAATTTTGCGAACATATATATTTTCTTTAAAATGTTGTGAGCATATTTATTTAAAACGAGTACAAAACATTTTTAGCTAATATTTCTGATTTCCCTGGATATTACTCATTATATGCCTTAAGATAATAATGCTCATTATATATTTTACTGTAAAATCTCTTTGTTGAAATACATAAAACTCGTGCAATATCATTTGTAAGCTATGTCATCCATTAAATCATTCTATACGATTACAAATACATAAAAAAAATTTCTTTAAGTTTACGTCACTTTAAGGTTAACTTAACCATTGCACTATAGGAAGTTTTACCCAAAATAATTGTAGTCAAATAGCTGGATCGGTTTGAATGTTTGTGTTTTTCAATTCGATCTTTGGAAGATTAACTTCGGCCTCTTCAGTCTCTTTGAATGTATTTTTTATTATAGCGTTTTCCTTTCGAAAAAAACATGTAACATTTTCTAATTTTTTTTCTTTTCTAAAAATTGCAATTAAAAAGAGTTTTAAAGCAAAAATTCATTGAAAAAAAATTGTGAAATCTCCTATAGTGCATTGCTTAGAATTAGACATCGCAAGCAAACAATAAGAAAACTGGTTATGAAATGTCTGCAAATACTGCCAAGGAGACTTACAACAAAACGAAATAAGACAAACGAAACGTAACGAAAAGAATAAAGCAAACGTCATTGCTTTTGAACATGATAATAAATTTGTATACAATATTCACATAACATATAATATAATAAATATATTTTTGTTTGTTTATTGCTCATGCATTTGTATATTAAAAGTAATAGTAAATTTACTACATAATATACGGAAATTCATGGTTTTTTATGGTGTTGGCGGAAAATCCTTCAAATATACAAAAACACAAAAATTCATTTTATTTTACCACAACAACATGCAATAAATATTAGACATTATAAAGTTTACATTAAAATAAATCATCATAACAAGTTTTGAACTAGAAGACTTCATGATATACACACACATGTGCATAATGTATTACATATGCATGTACATAATACTCCTATAATAATTGTTATACATATGTATGCACATTAATATATGTATATATTTATGAATGTATTATACTATGACTTGCTAATTTTAAACTATTACCAGACTGTATAGATGTAAGGACAGTTCCAGAAGCACTGAACGCTATTATATTCGGAAAGTTGTAGGGTTAAATAAATTTAATTAAAAAACAAAACAGGTGTTGAAAATCCTACTCATCCCATTGGAACATATTACAGTAAACGCATTGTGATGACAACCAACCGGATGGTGGAAAAAAGTGCATGCTTTGAAACATCAAATACAAAGTATATCACCACATTCATTAAAGATTACTAAGAAATTTTATAAAAAAAAAAAAAGAAATAACTTTTTATTCCTAAAATAGAAGATTGTTTAGATTCTAACAATCTTTTATTCGTTCGATGGCCACATTACATTTATACCTAGATGTGCATATAAACATACATACATACATACATATACGTATATATGAATGCTATATACAATGTAAGCATACCTACATACATATGTACATACTTACATATATAAATATATGGAGGGCTCAGAGCTGAAGCGAACCAAGTCACAAAATGACAATTAGAAGATATTTTGAGGTTTAATGAATTAACTGCCATTAATTTCCATTGCCATTGACTTGAGTTTTTTACCGCTACCTTAGGAAGGAAACACTTTTTGACTTAGCAGCAGGGATGGAAAAGGGCTATTTTGATTTTGTACCAATTAACTAAATAAAATGTACTTTTCATACCATGACGGTACCATTTTTTTATATTTTTAATATTTCTATAATTAGAAATTCAAAAACTTCTCTACAGAAGTATACAACAAAAAATATTATATACATAAAAATCTAGGAATCAGTTGATTAAATTTTATTCAAAAAGTCATACAATTTAAGATAATCTGCCTTATTACCGTTCTCGAATCGGCTCGAGTGTTTGTAATAGATTAAAGAAAAATCTTGCATTTTTCTTTAATTTATTACATTCTTTCGAGTCGAATCGAGAACCGTAATAAGGCCCAATAAATTTTCTGGTAGTTTAAAATTGAGGCAACGGGACATTGATTGAAAACTTTTTCGGAAATCAATTATTATACCCTTTTTCAACGTGATTGTTTTTGAATCAAATATAAGGCAGCCTAACGATGAAAAATGTTTCTGTTGCGAAAAATTATAGCAAATAATTGTAAGTCCGTTACTTAAATGAGCCATAATTTAGCAGAAATATGAGACATAAGACACTATTTTAAAAGATTCGGGTCTAAAGAACCGTTTTCTCTCGAAAGAACAATCATTTTCAAGAAGAAACGACAAAATAAATATTTATAAAGAACAAGCAGAGGAGTAAGAAACGATCCGAAAATTTCATGAAGTGCTGACTGGAATACTGTATGTAATAAAAAGTTGACACAAAATATTTGATTATGTAACCGTATAATCCACAGAAATATTTTATGTTTATTAACTGATTCACTGAGAAATTAACAAAAATTTTCAAGCATAAAACGTTTTAATGAACTAGGTGTAAGCTTTTGATTGAGATATTTAAATTGTACCAAATTAGTCGTAGTACCACGGTACAAACAAAGTATAATTGTACCAAAAATAGTACAATTGTATCATGTTTTCCATCCGTGCTTAGCAGCTTACAGAACTAAATAGAGTTAAATTTTGCGCAGAATTTGGTACTAATTTTGGCATTTTTTATATTTCATGACTTGGTTCGGTACAGCTTTGAGCCCTCCATATCATAGTCACAGCAAAACATAGCAGTCCAAAATCTTCCCCACCAAAGTGCATATGATGCGACAATCCGTTATTTAGCATTAGTAAATTCATAGAATATTACTTCAGAAAAACCACATTCTTAATGACAAGTTCAATGCAAAATATATATGTAAATCCATGATTCAATCTCAACGATATGCACAATGTATATCAAGTTCAATAAAACCAAAATTGCGGCTAACAGCACGTTCTTTGTTGCAATTTGACTACAGCATCACATATAAATACATATATACATACATATGTACATATATAACTATGGATATGTATGTTTGAATGGATACTTTGCAATTTACTGATTTGATATTTTGTGCAAACAGATTTATATATGTACGTGCATTTGTTTTTGGATCATATCTATAAAACTTAAAGGTAAAATAGATATTTTTCAGTGTAAACGAAACAAATAAATTAATGGAATGAAAATTGTATAGCATTTAAACGCGAGAAGATATACGTATGTATGTATATGCATGTATATATCTACATGCATAAGCAATGAAATATGTATGTACATATATAACGGTACTTACCGACGCCAGTTTCTTGTTGGAATTCAAAGTACTTCCTAGATTCTTTTTGAAAAAATTCGATGAAATCCTTCTTTTCTAATGTACCAGATAGATACTTAACTCTCCAATCTTTTAAAGGCGACTCGGAGGCTGGTGTCGGTGGAGCCACTACATCATCCGAAAAACTATCCATATTGATTTATGTTTTGCAGTGGTGTTCTTTTCCGTTCTTTCTTTCACTTTATATTCTTGATAAATTTGTTTAAAAGCAGGCAGCTTTTAATTACATGTATACTTTGTTAATATTAATAATTTATTACAACGTGTTCTTTGTGCATTTAAATTTTATATTTTTCATTAATATTCTATAGTTTCAAATTGTTCGCAATTAGAATATTCCCTGCGTTTTTCTTTTATGTGGGCAGCTGTAAAAATGAAAATTTAATTGAAAATAAAACTAATAAAGATGCCAGAAAACGTTTTAGAACAGTGTAGCCAGATTTTAGGCAGCGAACTGGGGATTACCCTACTGTTTTTTGTTTAATATATTTATTCATACTATTTATGTGATATAATTTACATATGCTTAGCAAGGGGAATTAAGACCATGGCTTTGACAGATAATTTGCCTACTTTTGCTGCTTTAAATTTTAGCAAGATTCATTTTCGGGACCCCACAGGCATCGTTCTGTTTGCACAGTTTTAACCTTACGGTTCAAACAGTACGTTTAAAACTGCTAGTGTGTGGGCAAAACCCGACGTTCTTTTGGAACGAGCAAAATATCAGTCGAGTCTTAATTTGAAGCGTCGGTTTTCACGTGTTTGCTCAAAACTGCTTGTGTGTGGGCCAAACAGAAAAACAGACAGCTTTTACCAATGTAAAATACTGAATATGTAAAAATTGCTGATTCGCGTGTTTACATACATTTGCATTAGTTTTTTTGTTTTGAATATTGCGAAGAAGAAAATAACGTATAGTGTGTGCATGATCGTTGTACGTTTTAAACCGTACAGTTTTACCCGTTCTATTAAATCTGTTCAAAAGAACGCAGTGAGTCCCAAGTTAAATAAGTCTATATGCTTGCATTACATTGCTTCTCACACAAAATCATCAGTAAACTTCAGGCTAATTTCAAAATCACAAAAAATATTAACCGAAGCATTTTTGTTACAAAGTTTTATATAACTAGTTGTCTATGAGAGCAGATACTATATAGAAATAACGCTACTTTAAAAATGTTTTATCTGGCAGCTTTATTATTCCACAAATAGGATTTTTACACTTTGCTTCTTCTTGTGTTTCACAAATTCTATATTTAAGACAGGGCACACTGATACAGGTAGGAGCGATAGCCCATACGGTTATTTTGTTTTTGGGAGAAATTCTAATACAAACGTCAAAATTTCTTTACATATTTACATACATACAAAATATGTAAAAACAAACATGTATATTTTGTTTTTGTACTTTTTCGTTTTGCTTTGCTCTACACAATTAATTGTGACGTTTAAATTAGAATTCACAAAAACAAAATACATGTAGGTTTTTATTTTTGTAAAACCGCTCCTACCTGTATCAGTATGCCCTGATTTAAGAGCACGAAAATAAATATTTTCTGCCAATACATACATTTTTCACATTTATTACTTGAGGAAATTAACTATAGTTAACTTTTTCTTATATTATGGGAGAGAGAAATTATTATTTTCTGCACATATTCCACTTTTATTATTGTTTTAATATGCATGTACCATTCGCAATCAGCTGACGTCAACAGCGCAGCTGTTATACAAAACAGTGTGAAAGACCCGTCACTTTTGGAAGCAAAAACAAAGCAGCAATACACAACTTCTTTTTTTCACAAATACAAATATTAAAAAGGCTGGTTCTTCATAAAGACCAAAACCAATATAACAAAGCACTGATGAAGGTCATAGATCATATTTAAAACATTTTTATTACAAAAAAGATACACAAAGCCATACATATACATATGTACATACTTATGCATGTATATACAAGTTACTTTTTGTTACTGATTTCCAATATGACCATAATATATAATAGTCAAAATACTGCATACGTATGTATATATACTGCATATAAACGTAATATACCTACGTACATAGGCGTTTAACTTTTCACTTTTAATATGCCAATGTGTTCCTTTTTGTTCACTTGTTCGGATTTTCCGTTTTGCTAGACCGTGTATGCGAAAAATAACTCACAAGTAGGAAGAAAGAAAATCTTTCCACGTATGTACAATGTATATACATATGAATGTATGCGTATGGTTATAGCTCAAAAGTAAAAAAATATTTAATATGTATGTATGTATATTCTTTGTTTTTAAGAGCCTTTGTCTGCTTAATAACAATTTTGTATTTCCTTAAAAGCATACGAAAATAATTTTTAACAAAGTCATCACTTTAGAACACTTAAAAAAGATTTGTAAACTTTTTATTAAAAATTAATTGGGGTTATGTTCCCAGCAGCGGCAGTAGCAGAAATGCAGCAATTTTTATAAAAATCCATTCTATAGCCACATATATTTGTTTTTCCGTCCAAATCAAAAACCACTAAATTCCCATTCCTTTTTCTAATATATGGATATTTACATGCATAACGAGTTATTAATTTTGCTTATCATACACTTTTACACTTGCTTTGTAATTTCAAATTAGTTTTTCCAACACTAAAATCAAAAATATGTATTTATTTGTTTTTGCGTATTTGTTTAAACAGAAAATTGTCTTTAACTTAAGTTTATATATTTTCATTTTTATGTTTCAATTTTTCATTTCTCTTATTGCGAAATAACATCACAATATATTCATGTATATAGACAGGTAATTATAATTAACAAATTAAAGCAATTAACATTTACTTTACAATTAGAAAATCAAACTGAACAAGTTGAAGCACAAAATAGAACTGAAGAGAAATAAGAAAATATTAATCACGGCAAGAAAACAAACCACATAACAATAATGTGAGGTAAATTTTGTTTGGCCAGTGGTGAGTTTATATCTGTATATAAACCACTTAATACTAAACAATATTATTGAAGACTTTATTGCAATCTTATTGACGTTTTATTCCACACTATTCAATAAGATTCACAATATTAACGTACATATATATTGTGCAACTGTGTAAGAAATTTAAATATATATTTTGTTACTAAATTGTTTGTTTGGCAAATATTGCTTAGAAATTTGTCAAATAAGAAGTTTATAAGCCTAAATACTTTTCATGAATTAGGTCCTTACTCTCTATGGCCTAACATATAGCTAGAGGCAGTTAGAAATATTAAAATTTCAATAAAGGAAGTTTAGGATAATATGCAAACGTTTATAAATGTGTTTTAAATGAAATTTATTTGTTGGTGGTCAAGCAATGTCTATATGCATTTCATTGGTGCTTTACCAAATCATCAGTAGACTTTAACCACAGTTTTGAAAATAGAATTGTGACAATATGTCAAATAAAAAATTTCTTAACAGTTTATGATTATGTTTAACTACACATTACAATATATTTTCGCACAGTGTATCTAACATATGGAGATATTTAATATAGATATGTGGTAGGAAAAGCATCAAATAAAAAGCTTTTGAGTTTTCATACCTCAACTAACTAAAGTTTGTAACGCGGTAACAAGGAACGTAAACAAAAGGATATTAAATCAGATATTTATGAAACTAGATACCTACGCATTAAAAACGAAAAAGTGACGTCGACAAAAATTACAAAAAAAAAATAAAAGATTTTTAGCATTCTTAATTTATAAGCAAAGAAATGCAGTAATGCTACCGATAAAGCTATTGATTTTCAAAGCAATTCATTTAACAATTAAAGTATGAAAAAATCAATAATTTTTATGAAAAGTATAGAAAAATAGAATGAGACAGATTCCTTAATATAGAGAAGTAAATAAATAACTAGACTAATACATAATAAACAACGTTAAAAATAACTTTGCCAAGAAAAGTCAAGTAAAATTAAAAAAATATTGCCAAACTTACTTCTAATTTAGTTTATAAAAAAAAACAAATTTCAATAAATGTCAAGGTCAGTGAACAACTTGAAAGAATATTTTTTAATTCATTTAGTTATATCCTAAAACACTAAAAGGCAAACAAATAATAGTTAACGTTGTGATGTTGTTTATTATATTACAGCAATTTGTTGTTTTTCTTGTGCTTTTATTTTAGAAAATCTGTGAAACTGTAGTAAAATAAGTAAAGAAGTTAATATAGTGAAAACAACATGGCAAATCTTACAAATAATACAAAAACAACGTCAACTTTAAATGCACCTACAACATTGGTGTCATCAACATCCTCAACTACACCAACAACAACAACAGTATTGTCAAAACAAGATGACGCAAGTTTAGTTGCTAATGCATTTTTAATGGAAAGTCTTAATATAATGCAAACTCCAGCAACAACATTCCCATCCCAGCCACCAACAACAGCTTATCAGCAACATATTGACTCAATAGATGCCAAGGCAACTAAGAAGTCAATGCCTATTTATATGCAACACAATTTACTAGAAACAGATAAACTAAGAAACGACAAAAATAGATCGTCTATGTCAGCGCCTTCAACTCCTTCGCACTCTGCTTCGCCGCTTGATACTGCAGCGTTTGGTCCGGCATTCAATGAACCCCAAAAGCCCCTTTGGTTGTCATCGTTACACAGTGTTATTTTTATAATAACTTGTGCTTTGGCCGTTTTTATAGTTTTTCGCAATGTCCTGACATGGTAAGAGTTCAATTTATTATTACGATTATTCCGATTGTGTAGCATCAAGTCACTCCAAGATATTTAGCAGAGTTGTCGGCAATTTATTTTTAATGGGAAAACGACAAATTTGTTTACTTTAACAGAATTGTGTCAATTACATATGTGCCGTCTTTCATAAACTGTTCTCTTTTTCCGTGGCATTGTTGCTCCAGCTGTAGAAAAATATCTATTGTATTGCACAGATCTAGGCGAATTAATAAATATTCTTTGTATGTTGTTTGCACAATCCTTTTTATACAAAAAATAAAAGCAGGAAATTGTTATTTATGCGATTAATTCATTGTATCATTCAGTAGTAGTTGTTAAAGTGCTTTCGCCGCATAATTACCCAAATATATTGGCATTTTGGTCCAAATATCTTAATCGTAAAATACATGCGGCTTAAGACCTTCTTACATTTCACCAACGATATGTGTGTGTACACACAAATACATATAAATATAGGAATAATTATAATAAATTATTTTTGCACTTTCATTTTGTATATCTCTTCAGTTCGATGAGCACATTTCACTCAATTTCCAAAATGTAAACAAATGCTATAACTCTTTTGAATTCTGCCAGGGTTCCCAGTTTTCTTTCATGCGTTACCTACAACAGTAGATACTTTAGTCCCCGTTTACACTTGCAATTTTTGTTGCAGCAATTTTTGAGTTTTTAGTGAGGAAGAGCGAGAAAGGAATACAAAAAGTATATATTGTTATTTCAGCACTCTCACACAAAATAAAAATTGCTGCAACAAAAGTTGCATAGTGTAAACCGGGACATAAGGTCATGATTCACTATACTACATACCATTATATATCTGAATAATAATATACTACTCTGATTGCATGGAAACTATAATTTTATGACCATTTTCAACAAATTTTCAAATCACACGATTTGTCCACATAAGCCTTCACACAGATTCATTTTTAGTCCAAACTAGCGTACCTTTTTAGCACACATGTCATATTTGACAGATCGCACGATTGTGTAAGATAGAGAATTACGGCCTACGGTCGTCTGTGAAAAATAGTTCACTCATTTCTATATGCGGAAAAGTAGTTTGAGCATTAATAGTGAGACGATTTCATAGAAAAATTTTTTATTTATCAATTAAAAACAAAATCTTCCCCTTTATTCTGTAACTTTTTTCTACGTTACGTCAAATCAATATCAATACGTGACGTTGTGGATAACAACTTGACGTACTGTGGCTACTTTTTTAGACCTAAGAAATAGCAGGAGGATTTTAAAAATAGGAAATTGCGGAATTAAAGAATACTTTGTAAATAATATTGAAATTTTCGTTTAGGATTTTATAGCGAAACAGATTAGGCTTTTATTATTGTTGTTGCAGTATAAACACCTAGGCGAAAATTTGTATTTTATTTACAAAAACAGGCTGGAAGTATAATATTTTCGATATTTCCGCTTATTCTGTAACTATTTGTCAACGTCACGTCGGGACACTACCTTAAATAAGACACTTCTTATTCTTCAGAAATTCATAATTTTTAACAATCTCTTGCTATATTCTATGCCTTAGAGAGCAGGTTGCTAGAAATAGTAAATTTATTGTCTACAAGGAGTAGGTAAGTGTCCTGTTTTTTGAGATGACGTAGACAATTAGTTACAGAATAGGAAGAATCCTCTTGGCCCAAAGTTGGCAAATAGTTGGGGAATAGTGGGGATTAGTTCCTACAAGGTATGATTTTAATTCTATGAATATTCTAGGCAATTTTTTTATGCCTATTTAACAAAATAAATCCCCTATTTAAGAACAAATCCCTTAAACTGGGAATTCTGAATTCTGTTTCCAGTTTGTGCATTGCTTGTGTTTATAAAACACATACAAGCGACTTAAGTACGAAATGTTTACGAGAAGCATAGCAAAAAACCGATTGTTTTTCATGAAAATTTTCCACTCAAACCACCACATTCTAATACTATGTTCACACGGCAAAGTGAAACACTTGTTTCGCTCTCTGAAACACGATTGTGAACCCTGGTGTTCAGACGATGGTTCTTGTTTCATTTTGATGTTTACATATATATTCTTCTGTACTTTAAAATACGCTTCACTATTTCTTTTTTTCCATTTTTATTTTAATATGTATATATACGCCTTTTTTTAATTTAATATTTTGTGTGCAAAAATATATATATTTTTGCACACATTAATTTTCTCTTTTTCTTTGTTTATATGTTTTGTGGCAGCTAGTTCAGATAAACTTGCGATAATTTGTTACCAAAATTGGAGATGATAGTAAATTTATAGTGTTTCGCAGCAAGTTTCATAATGAAACATAATGTTTCGCTCTCAAATTTTTATATGGTGAACCATGATGTTTCAACCATGTTTGGAGCGCGAAACACGAATGAGAGCGCGAACCCCGGTAATTACTGTCCGTGTGAACATAGTATAAGTGGATTTCTCCACAATTGATGGGATGTAACAATCCATATCAATTCAAACAAGAGTAACCTGACCACCACACACATTAACGCATACAAGCTTTTTGAGTGCGAATACTCTTTTGCATCTCAAAACTACGTACTAGAACGAACTTACATTTCTAATGCAAACACTTCGGAATCTCTCGTATACCCACATGAAGACGGTACACAAGTTTATGGCGCAGATCAGTCACTTTTCAACTTTCTAAACTAAACGAATTAAATTACATTTTAATAAAGAAATAAAACTAAATTAAAAAAAAAATTATTGTCATTCAGAGGCAATCGCATACAAGTAGATTTTTTAAACATGGAAAAGATAATTGATTTTCCTTTGTTTCCCACCAGGCATTTACAAAGTTTTTGGGGAGCGTCCGGAGATTTTTGGCAAGCGCAATGGGATAAATTCATCGATATAACAGGTGAGCAATTCTGTATATTTAACAATTATACGTTATATTTACATACATACATAATATATAATTTTATTTAGTTGTTTAAAAAGACAACAAAAATTAAAGTAAAAAAAATTAAGTGTATAAAAAAAATTTTTTTTATAGTCATTTAGGGGGCAAAAGTACGAGGAGGGTAGGGTAGAGGAAGATCAGAGCACATCTTAACTTCGTCCTAAAAGTTTTCAAATTTTTAATTTTAAGGAATGTAGGCTTAAGGAATATAATTTTTTTGATATTTACAGTATTTTTTCATATAATACGTTACTTCAACACTAACTAAAGGGGGCATGGCTCAAAAATGGATTTTTCTGATTTTCTGTCTTCAAGTCCAACGCTTTGGACCTTCCTTGATATTAATATATATCATCTGATTAACAAAATTAAAAAAAAACATTATTAAAAATTATGTTGTTTTTAGAGGTTGGTTTAGTTCTTTTTAGGAAAACTTTTTTCCCTCTGGCCCATTTACGAACCCAGCCCATTTACGAACTTGACCTATCCTTCAAGATATGTTTATACCAAATTTAAGAGGTTTGGCTCTTTTCGCTTGGACTGAATATTGATTTCAACAGACGAACGGACACGGCTAGATCGCCTTAGGCCGAGGCCACGCAATGAGCGGCAAAAAATTAAAGCATGGAATACTACTGAAGCGACCACGCAATGAGCGGCATTTCTGAGCGGCTAAGTGGCATTCCTGAGCGGCTAAGCGGCGCCGCTCAGGAATAGAATTTGTTCTAATTTTTAGTTGATTTCTGAGCGGCGAAGTATAAACATGGCAAAAGTGAATGCGGAGCTTGTAATTTCATCGGTACAAAGCCGACCGTTATTATGGGAAGATAGATTGCCAAATTTTAAAAATAAAAATATAACTGATAAAATGGAAATTTGCGTAGATTTGTATATAAATAGTTAAATTCGCCGTAATGTCGCCTTGCTTGATTTATAGGATGAATACCAAATCATCTTTTTTTCTTAAACGCATTAAATTCCTGTAAATATGAATACGATTTTCCCGTAAAAACATTAAACAAACCTCTCCTGACAATGGCATTGTAATATCTAACCGCACTAACCGTTCAGAAATGACGCTCAGTAATAAGCCACTTGCCGCTCTGCCGTTCACCGCTTTGCCGCTCATTGTGTGGCCTCGGCCTTAGAATTCATCACTTATCAAGAATATATATACTTTATGGAGTCTTAGAAGGATATTTCGCTGCGTTACACACGGAATGACAAAGTGAATATACCCTGCAATTCTCTTTTGGAGAGTATAAAAAGTAAATGCAATTAAGTACTCATATCTTTATTGTGATCAATTTGATCGTAAAACATATTTTGCAATCCAAATCGTGAAAAAAAACTGGCTGTTGAGTGGTGTATGTATCTGTCTGTATAACTCATATTTTAGTATTAAAAACAGTAGTTTTTCACACATTTTTTTAATAACTATTTTGATTTAATCTTTGTTTGGTTTTGTAATCAAACAATAACAGAGTTCTCTGATTCAGACATCTTTGTTTACTTTTTGTTATTCATTTCACTCACAACAACAATATCTAAATATGTTGCAAATTACATAGAAAAGACTCACACATTCTCCCATCGCAATCAATTTTAGTATTGAGTGATTTCCCAACAAACAATTGTCATCGAAAAGTAAAGTGTTTTTTTTTTCTTTTTCTTTTTGTAATGAGTAGAGTTGAAAAAAAAACAAGTTAAATATTTTTTACTGGAATTTATTTATAAACAACAACACACTTGACCACACAACAATCAAAAAGCCCTAATATTCTGTTTCACAATGTCGAATGACTACTTTCTTTCGTACAAATATATTTGAAGCAAAATAAAATTTTTTGAAGAAAGAACTCTTTCGACATTGTGAGCTCGAATGTAGTTTTTTGTTTTCCCCCCTTTGGGCTTCTCATTTAGTTTTAGCAGAAATTTATTTTTGCCATTAGTTTTAATTTAAAAAAATTTTTTTTTAATATATTTCAATTCCTTATTGATTTAGGTGATGACCCTTTGATCTTTTGGGTAATTGGTACTAACATATTTACCATGCTGGTTTACTGGTTCGTTGGTGGTATTTACACTTTCATGGACTTAACGAATCGGCCAGCATTTCTGCGAAAATATAAAATACAACCGGGTACAAATGAACCCGTTGAAAGAGGACGTTTAGTGAAGGTAATTAGAAATTTTATAGCAGGTGCGTTACTTTGTAATACGATACTATTCACATTGCAATTCGAAAGTTATTCGTGCCGTATCGTATTACGGAGTAACCTTCCATTTATTATAAAAATTTTTTACTCATATTCCAGTTGTCGCCATCAACTTTGTCATAATTTTTAAGTCAAGAAATTTTTTTTCCATATCGATGTCACTTGGACATCAATTTTGTATTCTCTAAAGGCCACGATCATAGGCGTATATCTAAGAGATATTCGAAAGAGTTCTTCTCTTCGTATACAAAAAACCATAACGAAAGTCTGCTTTTAATGTCACACTTCCACACAAAAAACGCCATATAGTGCAACACTAATCGTGTAAAAGATTATTTTAGTTGTTGAATAAATTTTTAGGGTTTTACTAAATATTTCTGTGGAGGGAAGACTACGAAGCTCAAGATCTCGATCATGAATGTGGCAACGCTATATGCCGTAAGTTTAAGATTTTAATCGTTTCATTTCGACAATGAATACAAAACAACTGTAATAAGATGAACCTATTGATAACAACACAAATCCATTATGTCACTACAAACGACAACTGGAATAAGACCGAATATTATTTATTAATTTATTAAATTTCAGGTTATTTCAAAAGTGATAAGCAATCAAATATTTATTGGTTTACCCATATCATTTTTATCTTATAAATTGATGCAATTAAGAGGTCTTAGTTCAATACGCGAATTGCCCACATTTCATTGGGTGTGTGTAGAATTGACCGTGTGTATTTTAATGGAGGAGATCGGCTTTTACTATTCGCATCGTTTGCTGCACAACAAAAATATTTACAAGTTTATACATAAACAACATCACGAGTGGACTGCTCCAATAGCTGTTACAGCATTGTATTGCCATCCCATTGAGCATATTTTTAGCAATTTATTTCCACCATTTTTAGGAGTTTTCCTAATGGGCAGTCACGTTGCTACCGCTTGGCTATGGTTTGCCTTGGCCATACTCTCAACATTGAATGCCCATTCGGGTTATCATTTGCCGTTTTTTCCGAGTCCAGAGGCCCATGATTTTCATCATTTAAAGTGAGTTCTTTGTTTAAGAAATTAATATTTACATCAGTGTTGCCAGAAGTATGGGAAAATCCTTACATGTAAGTATTTTTTTATACTCGTACTAAAATAGAAGCGTAGGGAAAATTGGACAGATTTTTTTATATTCTCCAAAATGTAGAGATTTTTTGGTCATATTTCCAGAGCTCAATAATAACAGATATTCGTACCAGAAAGCGAAACAAATTGAGCCACACAAATTTAAGTTCCACGTGTAGTGAAAAATCGGGTGCCAAATTACCGCATTCGATATCGATCGAAATTTCAAAACATTTTAAATACGAATTTTGATCGATATCGAGTGCCGTTATTTGACACGGGTTTTTTTTTAGCATGTGTAGGTATTTTTTCCAGAAATCTACAGGCAACACTGATCTACATACACGTACATATATCATGATTATACTTTTATTTCAGATTTAATAACTGCTTTGGAGTGTTGGGTGTTTTGGACCGTTTACACGGTACCGATAGTCTATTCCGAGCTACAAAATCCTATGCTCGTCATCTCATGATGCTAAGTTTTGTACCACCGCGTGACGCTTTTCCAGATTCCACCATGAAGTGAAATGAGAAAAATTATTTAAAAAAAAAAAATTTTTTAAACAATAATTTAAGAACGGAACGTAAAGAAAAGCTTTATATTTTTTAATATATAGTAATTACAGTGAAATTCGATATAAACAAAATCTATTGTCAAGCTAATGTGCGTGTATTTAGCAAGACTTTTGATAAAAATACGTTTACGATTTTATCAAAAACAAAAAACGAACAAATTATATAATAAAACGATACCAAAAATATATTCTGTACTTGTGTGTGATAGGTTAGTTATGTGTAAAACATTTGGTAGTTTTAATTAATTGTACTTGTAGGTCTAACAAATATTTTATATGTAAATCTAAATGGTATATACAAGGCTATAAGTCATATTCATATTGTATGTACAAATTATGAACATTGAAGAAAGATTTAAAATAAAATGAAATAAATGATTTTAATTTTTTATGATTTTCTTTCATATTTTTAATTGGATGTGAAAAGTCATTAGAGTAAGTTTTTCTTCTAGATTAAGCATCTGGTTTTAAAGTATGTTTTAGTAAAAGCTTACTCTTCGTTTCGCACGATAAATTTTCACAGAATAAAGCAGACAATAAAAATGTTGCGTTGTCATAGTCGTAAAATCGACTGCGACATATATAATACGGATGATTAATAGTTTTGAAAATTCTCAATGGATACTTTAATTTCTGCTACATATTTTTTTTATTTGAAAAACCCACATGGAATGTGAGACTAGTCCCGCTGATTCTATTTAACTATTTGCAAACGTCACGTCAAGACAATATCAAAAATAAAGCCGTTATATTCTGGTTGTAAGCAACAGCTGACGGCCTCTGACTAATTCTTGAATAGAAAATAGTAAAACTAATTAAATGCAGAGGAAAAATAATAGGTATGCAGACGTTTTAGTTTCGCAGTTATTTCTTCTGGCTAGATGTGACATATTACCGCCTCTGGTCTTTCTACGTCAATGGCCAAACCAAAATTCAACAGTAATAGAGATAAGAAAATGCTTTCAAACACGCAGCGTGTGCTAGTGCAAAACAAATCACAAACTAATCGAGCAAAATAAATTGAAACATTCCACAGAACAAAACATAACAATGACAGCAGCGGATTTAAACAATTATTTACAAGTGAAGTGGCAATTATGGGGAGATCAAATGCAAGAATCATGGAATATATTATTGGACACAATTAGTATGATATTTTTTTAATTAATGAAGAGTTAAAGAAATTTACATTTTATTCAACTTTCAAGCTGATGATCCAAATGTTGTATGGATTTTTGGCACCACATTGGTAATGATGCTGACATATTGGAGTTACGCAGCGTTTTTTACTTTTGTTGATGTCACCAACAAACCACGTTGGATACTCAAATATAAAATTCAACCCGTTGGCAGTGAACCGGTCGATAGAGAAAAACTGTGGAAGGTATGTTTCTGAAATGCCTTAAACATTAAACTGTTTACATCTTTGTTACGTATTGCGAGAGTTAAAGGTTGTACTCTTATCTCATGCTAATTTTATAATTAATAACAAGAATTTTTAAATATACTAAAACAGCCAAAACATTGCCATAACACCACACATCCGGTAATTTAATTTTCAAAATCGGCATATGTATACAGAGAGAGAATTTTTTTAAGTTCCATAAAACTTTAAATTGTAAACAATAACACAAAAAAAAAATTAAAATAATAATAAAAAAAATATGGCAAATGGCTTACCATAAAGGGCATCCCTGCAACTTCCCGCTAATTTTAACAGCTAAAAAATACTATTAAATTCAAACTGCAATAACTTTTGAATAATCAAACGATTCCCAACGATTGATTGGTGGTGATTGATGTAGTTTTCCGAGTCGTAAAAAAGAATCGAAAACACTAATTGATCAGATATCTAATTTAGAAATTTTTTAAAAAAATTACTTTCTTTAAATTTTTTTATCAACTAGATTTTTTGAAAATTTAAAATTTTCTTAACGGGAAGTTGAAAAAATTTATTCGTAAGATCAATACATGGCCACGAACTCTCGGGCACTACTTGTGGCACTGTCTCATTTTTAGTTAAATTAGAAGACAAGTATTTAGCTGGACATCGAATTGGAAAGATTTAGGAAATCATATTGAGAAAACTAGCTCCTTGACACATTTTGTTTGTTTTAAATTCAAAAGTTCCGCAATTTTTTATCATAAAAGCGCACAATACACTACACTGGTATACGTTTAATCTATTACAATTTGTCGTAATCACAAAATCGACTACGACATATATAATACAGATGATTATATTCAATGTTTTTATTTCAGGCCATCAAACAAGTGCTTTTCAATCAAATCGTTGTCACCACAATAGCCACTTACGTTGTTAATTGCTGGGTTTGTCAATCGCGGACGACTGCATTAATGCGCCAATTACCGTCTATGAAAACGTATCTTCTCCAATTGGCAACAATGTCGCTGCTGGAAGAAGTCTTATTTTATTACGGCCATCGTATGCTGCATCATCGTTCGATCTATAAATACTTTCATAAAAAACATCACGAATGGACTGCTCCAATTGCTGCAATAACATTCTATTGTCATCCGGTAGAACATGTTTTAGTCAATTTTGGCCCAATTGCTTTATTGTCTGGCATACTTAATGTTCATGTAGTGGTTTGTTGGACCTTTTCGATAATGGCAATTGTGAATTCAATGACTGATCATACGGGCTTTTATTTTCCCTTCCCACTTTCAAAGAATTCTGTTGTGTTCCATGACTATCATCATGCCAAGTAAGATATTTAAACTAAAGGTACGATCACACTTGGCAAACATTTTTTCCAAAAAAAACGTTACCACTAATGGTAATAAAAATATTCTGATTTAGTTACGGGTTTGATAAGTAAAACAGTTTCGTACGTAACTTATAGACAGTGTCATAGAATCCAATATTATTGGAAACTGTCTATTTTATTAATTCATGTTTTACACTCTTTTGATTAATCACTTTTGTTGAGATTAATTTTTTTATAACACCGAATGCACTTAAATTTTATGTAACTAACAATATAGCGCAAATAATGTATAGTTTTCTTTCTGAGGCGATTTTTTCCCACTTCGTCTGGTAACTCTATACATGCATAAACAAAAGTCAGTTGTTTTAAAAAGCACTACCAGTCAAGGCTTTCAATAACTATTTATAGGATCTAAAAAGTGCAATTACTTGAATGAATATCCGATAATACGGCATAAAAATTACACCAATTTAGTTAGAAAATTGCTGAAGTGGGCGTACGGAAAAGAACTAATTTTTAATAAATAATAAATTTAAAAATCCACTTACCCTTTTAATCGGTTTATTGTACTTCTTTATAGATTTAATTACAATTATGGAGTCTTCGGCTGGTTGGATAAATTGCATGGTACCTATAAGGATATGAAAGTTGAAAGTTCTCAAATAAAAATAAATAAATCTTCCAATAAGATGAAATCTTAAATACATTATGTTAAATATACAATAAAAAAAGTGAAATGAATTTATCTAACTAATTTTTTTTTACTTTAATATTATTTCAAATCAACTCTTACTACTTTATTAATAAAAAAATAATTATAAAACAAATTGTTAAATTTAATTCTGGTTTCTTGACCTCTTTTTAATTATTATTATAGTCTGATTTTTTAAGCTTAAGTTCTCCTTATTTTAATTTAATTTTTAATTTCAATATTTCGTCACTCCTTTGTGTGACTTCAGGATATAATAATAATTGTAAAACTGCAATTTTAATACAAGTGGCAAGCGTCCACTTCTAATTTTTAGTTTTTAACATTTTTAAAAGACAATTTAGTTCTGGCGGCAAATTACGGCATTATATCGCTCGAAATTTCCATTTAAATTGTATTGAAATTTCGATCGATATCGAAAGCGGTAATTTGGCTCCTGTAAACAAATGAATAATTAATTGTAAACTACTAAAACAAACAAATAGGGGATATTTCAACGTACCGTCAAAAGAACCGTTACAAATTCCAATTGATTAGAATGCAATAAGTTTCTAGTTAACTGCTAAGACTATGTCCACACGATGAAACACTTGCTGCAGAAACATTTATTAATTCCCTTTTGAAGCTGCATTCGTGTCCACACGGTTGAAACATTTGTTTTGCAGCATACATATATTATTTTCTTCTTCATTTAATTTTTTGACGGAGAATGGCGTGCTCAACAAATGTTTCATGTACATGAAACACCGTACCCTTTTCAACTCGTCTTTCCCCTCTCATCAATGTTTTTGCAGCAAATGTTTCACCGTGTGGACATAGTCTAACATGACTCCCTCTGCAATTTCACTTGCAGCTAACCCATATATTTGATATTATATTCCCCTAGCCAGGGGAAAAAAGAATAACCAACTGGCAGCTTTCTATTACTTTGTATGGATATATTTATATTGTTCTGGAATGTAAAAATGTCAACACACAGAGATAAAAACAAAAATGAATAAGTAAACCTGACACATACGGATAATAATTGCAACGTCGTCAGATGTTTTCTCATACAAAGCGAAGGCTAATAAATCATTAAATTAGCAAAAATACGCAAAAGCGGTGAAAATTAATAATAAAAAGGCAATAGCAAAGTAATGACTTATTAAATTGTTTCCTATTGCTAGAAAATATACTTTGAACAAAATGGCATCTTTGAAATTAATGGTGCTTTTGTTGTGTGTTGTTGGATTATATGGAACGACCCACGCAGAGGTTGTAGATGTTAAAAATAATAATGCCGATATTGAAAACAAAGAAAACAAAACTCTTATTGAAATAAATAAAAATATAACTGTAAATACTAAATCATATTTGGATAAAGCACTTTCCCAACTTAATGCTACCGAAGCCTATAATAAACCGAGAAGACGCAAAGTCACTTTCGTAGACGATGGGAGCTTGATTGAGAAGATGAAGAAAGGAGAAAATTTAAAAGAAATTAAAACTGCAAACACAACAATATCAGTGAACCCTTCGCAGGTTACCAAATTTCCAACTGAAGCTGGATCTGTCAATCTAAAAGCAACACCAGACAATACTTCAATAGTAGTAGTAACCAATGTGAATAAATCAGCTACTATAACAAACCAGAGCTCGGTTAACAAAACTGATTCAAATATAGCAGAACATGCCAAGATTGAAACTAAACTAGATAAAAATAATGCCACTAACCTAACCTTACCAGCAACGAAATCTGCGCCTGCTACTAGTGGCATCATAACTACGATTAAGCCAATAGTTTCAGTATCAGCTAATTTGACCACGACTAATGCTACAAGCATTGTGAACAGCTCGGCTAGTTCAAACGCCAATACAGGTAAAATTTCAGTCAGCACCACTTCTTCAACCACCAGCACCACCACCACCACTACTACTACTACCACAACAACAACTACAACCCGTAAACCTAAAAAACCCACAATTACCTATAGCGTACCCGACTTCCCCGATCTCGAAAAAGACAATCCAGAATTAAAAAATTTACTACAATCATCTGCAAATAAACTGCCTCTGCCAGATGGTCCATATGCCCAACCTTCACAAGAATTTAATGGTAATTTTCATCGTGGTCGCGACTTCATATTACCCATTGTCTCCATGATATTCATTATACCGCTTGTTATTGGTATAATTATTACATCATATAGACGTTTCCGCGACTGTTGGTCAACACGCCATTATCGCCGAATGGATTTCTTGGTGGATGGCATGTACAATGACTGACATCGTTGCCAACAAAGTCAGCAGTTGTTGGCTCAAACAAATAATGAGGATGACAACCATCATGTCATTAATAATGATGATGATGATGAAGACCGTGATGATGTTTGGAATTTATCTGAAATTGCTTAGCATCTAAAATTTCTGCACAAACCAAAAACACTTTATTTTATACTTTAATCCCTAATAATTAATCATGCTACGAGAACACAAAGAAGTTTAACTTTTTCCCATAGCCTATACACAGAAAATCCTCATTATTTGCTATAAAACGAGTGAGATTTGTACTAGAACACAAAAATTTACCAATTTTATTTTTATTCCTTCATAGTAATGTAGAGTATTATACAGTCTTTTATATTGGTATATATTTTTTAAAATTGAACAATCAAGCAATGTTAAAAGAAAATATGTGTAACATAAATTTGCATTCAGTTTAAAACAAACATTTTCGATATTACAAATTTTGATGCCAAATTAAAACTACTTTTTGTAATGAACACATACTTTTATATTATAGCTTTTAAGACACCTCTTTTATTATAAAAAAAATGAAAACAATTACAAATTCAATAATATTTAATGAACGAGAATTATTTTAATTTTCTAAATCGTTAATGATTAAAATCCCATTATATTTACAACCTATTCGGAGATGTGGCAAGCTATTGTCCGGTCGATTAAATAACATATAAAAATATTCCAGAATTTGTTTTAAATGTTATTTATTGGATTTAACTATAACATGCGACCTCGCCGAACAGGCAGTTAGTCTGAGTTAAAGTTCTAATATAGCATTTGGATGATATTTTAAGAAACCTTGAATCAATAATATTTTTGTATTATGAAAAAAAGACGTGATTATTATGAATTTATTTCAATAAAAATTAAAAACAAAACGAATAAAGTTTGGTAGAACTTAATGTCATGATGTGGATGGATGTACTCTTCTATATGAAACCGATTTTCCACGTTTTAGCACTGATATTCGAATGTTATAAATTCATTGATTTACAGAACATCAAATCAACAAAATGTGGTTATTGAAACTACTCGTTACTGTGAGTATTCGCTAGTCAATATAATTTCTAAAAAAAAATTAGTTCGAAACTCTATTTTCGATACCAAACTTCTATATAAAATTTTGTAATGACTCACAGAAAGAAAGCAATTACTCTTTGAGATAAAAAAAAATAAATTGTAAAATTGGATATAAGAAAAAGTAAACACGAAGCGTAACATTTTTACTGAAAACAAAAATATTGACGTAAAGCTTTACGTCATTACATGTTTCAAAAATCAATAATTCTAATATTACCTCGAATACATCGAACTCCTTTAATTTTTTGATTAATTTTTAGATTTTGAGACATTTGAAAATTATATTTACGCGGAAATTGTTTTTAAATTACCAAAACCAATACACGTCAAATTTAAATCAAACTAAAAAAACAGTCGTGGAAATATTATTGACAAATATTTTCTAAAAAAAGCGCTCTATAGATATTAATGATTCCAAAAGATCCTGTCAAAATGATTTTCAAAATTTATTTACAAAGTACGTGAAAAAGATTTGAGTTCCATGATCGTGCGTAATATTAGTCACGCTCACATCTCTAATTATAAGCATGAAATATTTTTTTATAAATTAGGCCTCACCAAGAATGATAAAATAAAGATTACGCCTTGCGCATGATTTACCGTTTGATGACGTATTTGTTCCCTCGAAGAGATTGCCAAATTTTTATTATATACTTTCTCGTGCAAAATTAATATTTTATGCTATATTTGGCAACTCTTCACACAATTTACTCAGAGAGATTTCCAATTTACTCATAGAGATTTCCAACAAGCAAATTAAATCAGATTTATGAAAGTGGAAGTTTTGTGTTATATATTATAATAAATTGTGTTATATTTTAAAATAATAATTGTTATGAAGTTTCTTTATTCAACACATTGTTGTCACAATACTAATATATAAATGAAATTTATTTGTTGGTGGTCAAGCAATGTCTATATGCATTTCATTGGTGCTTTACCAAATCATCAGTAGACTTTAACCACAGTTTTGAAAAGTTAAAAACCTCTTATCTTATGCATATACTTCCGAAAACCATCTGAGAATTCACAACTTGTAAATTACAAATTATTTTCAAAAATAACAACAGAACAAGAACATAGGCTTGCAACTCATACAAAACTAAACCAACAAATAAAGTATGTTCGATATGTATAAAGGTGTAGAAAAATAAAATAGATTCGTATCGAACATACTTTATTTGTTGGTTTAGTTTTGTATGAGTTGCAAGCCTATGTTCTTGTTCTGTTGTTATTTTTGAAAATAGTTTGTAATTTACAAGTTGTGAATTCTCAGATGGTTTTCGGAAGTATATGCATAAGATAAGAGGTTTTTAACTTTTCAAAACTGTGGTTAAAGTCTACTGATGATTTGGTAAAGCACCAATGAAATGCATATAGACATTGCTTGACCACCAACAAATAAATTTCATTTATATATTAAAATAATAATATTAAAATAATTATTAAATAAGTTAAAGTGTAAAAAGCTTATTAAAACTTGATTTTTAAAGCTCATAAACTGTAAACAAAAAACCTAAATTAAAGAGAAAAGAGAAGAAAAAGAGCAATCATGAAATGTGCAGTGGGCAATTGCAAACAAAGTGACAGCAAAAAAAAAAAACAAGTGAGAAATAATTGTGTTAAAATGTAATATTGTTATCAAAATTTTTTTTTGTTTTTATAAAGCTGTGTCATTTTATAGTTTTCCAAGAGATGAAGCTCAAAGGAAGTTATGGCTAATACTTATATTGCAAGCAAAAAAAAAATTGTTTTGAATGGGGGAAAAAGAAATATAATTAGCACTTGGGTTCAATATTTATATAAAATAACTATAAATTAACAATTTCAAATAAAAAAAAAGTGGAAAATAAAATAAATTTTTAAAATTGTTTATTATCAAACAAATTTAATTTGAAAAATTGCAATTCGCCCCACTGTCATAGCATAATAGTTCTCCAGCTGAATTTTATTAGCCAATCAAAACACATATTGAGTGACGTCAGAGTTCCATCGTGCGCAGAAAAGTATTTTTATTTCAGCTTGTTGGCGTAATCTTTATTTTATCATTCTTGGGCCTCACATATACAATATGAAAACCTTATAAAAAAGGTATGCGACATACAAGTTGTTTAATACGGATCTATTTATTTTTTAAATAAAATAATTAATATTTTTGAAAAAAAGAAACGTATGTAAATATGCCTTAAGGCTACATAAATTTTTGAGGTGTCAATGTGTGTGTTATATGCTAATTTGTGAACTGGAAATGACGGTCATTGGACAGCATGAAATCCAAAATTTCTTGGATGCTGTTGGCTCGGCGATCATAGTTCCGGCACAATCTTGATTGCATGAGTGCTAATCCAAATAAAAAAAAAATTTTTTTAATTGCCAAAAAAAAAATTGTAATCATTTTTAAAATGCCATTCTAATTTTATAAAACCAGTAGGCATTTTCATTGTTACCCATCTATAGATTTTAACTTTGAGACAAAAATTTTACGCAATTTTGTATACTTCATTTGAATTATTTGATACATGAAGTGGACACACGTCATTAAATATTTTCCAAATTAAGTGAATCGCGTGTGTATGTGGATTTTCCACACAAGATATAAAAGTTTATATATTTTGTTTATCAAAATATTTATGTTGCACCTTTTGTGTAAATAATTAAAGCACCGAAAACAACAAATTATCTAGTATTCAGAATGAAGTCTTTAGTAAGCAACGTAATCGGTAGCCAACCTCAGAAATTATGATCTTTGAAATATCTATTTTTTATTCCCTGTTGTTTTCTACATACACACATGCATGTGTACATACACATGTACGTGTACATGTGCATATAAACAATACCAAAAAGTTTGTTTGCTTTGATGCTATTTGGATATTTCTAAAATCTGTAAACTAAATACTAAAATTGAATAGCGTTTCTAAATGTAATTGAAAACATACGCTAGAGATTTTATTTCAAATATTTTAGCTTAAGTAAATTTTTAATAAATTTATAAAATTTTCTCTAAATTAAAATACAGAGGAAAAGCACTTATGCAGCTGGGATATAGTCAAAACCGGTCCTTTTCCACATCAAATTTTACATTTTCTATTAAAATTTTACCTCTTCTATTAAAATCTTTCTAAATCTAAGACGATCTGAGCATGTCCACGCGTTCGTCCGTCTGTGGAAATCACGATTTAGTCCAAACAAAAAGAGCTAGACTCTTGAAATTTGGCATAAATATATCTTGAAGGATAGCACAGGTTAAGTTCGGAGATGGGCTAAATCGGGCAAGAGGCAAAAAAGTTCCCCTAAGAAGAACTAAGCCAACCCCTGAAAAGAACTTAATTTTTAAAGTTTTTTTTTTTTTTTTGAAATTTTGTTAAGCAAATAATATATTTTTATATTAAATTGAATTAAGATTCATAGGCTAATTGTTCGAAATTTGTTTCTAAATCTCAGAAAGACATGATAAACATTCCAAGGCACAAAGGAAAGTCAACATCAGTTTTATTCAACTTACACAGCAGAGCAGAACAGCTGTTTTCGAAAGCCGCAACACCTTCATCATCAGTGCTCATGTGTATTGTGTTTATCACCATTTATTAGCTGGCTCAGTTGAATGTGATATATTTTTATGTCATAGAAGGTCCATCGCGAAAAAACTTGGAGCCATAAAATCAAAAAAATTAATTTTTGGACCCCTCCTCCCTTTAGTAGGCGTTATTGTATACAGAACAGATTGTTTTACTTAAGTCTACATTCCCTACAAATAACATTTTTAAGCTTTAATGACGAAGATGAGACGTAACCTGGTACTCCTCTGCCCTATCCCCTACTCCCCCCTTTGCCACTAATTGACCTAATAATTTTTTTTTTTAATTTTGTATTTAATTATCCCAAACATTTATTTTTAGAGTTTTATGACAAAGGTGAAATGTCTCTCCCACCGAGAGACATTTCACCGAGTGTTAGTACCCTCCAAAGAGAACCCATAAGACGATCTAGCAATGCCCATACGTCCGTCTGTGGAAAACATGATATAAGCTGTGTTCCAGATGCAGCCCGAACTCGCCCAAAGTTACCCAAATGCGTTCCAGATAACAATTTTTGTGGAATTTTGAGAGAAAATGAGAGAGTAATTTTTTTCATTTCCTGTACAAAGTCGCCCGAACTATATCTTTGGGTAAGTTTGGGTAGGCCCCTTTCAGATTAGGCAACTTTACTTGGGCAAGTCTTGTGTTTGTGGGTGTGAGAGGAAAGGTCGGTTTGAAGGGGAAAGATTTGCCGAGATTTGAGTACAGACTTGCTTGTACTTGGCAATTTTGTTTCTGCTGTCATTCTTGTCTTGGGATATTTATTTGTTTTTGACATTGTCTTTTATTTCTTCTTCGGTGTGTTGTCTAATTTTGTGTTAAGAAAATTTTATATTTGTTAATAAGTGAATAAAAAGTTAAAAAATTATGAGAAATTGGAAGCGAAATGAAATGAAACAAATAATGCATTTTCAATGTTCGTTTATTCTCATATTTAGACCGCAATAAAAAGGCGGAATCATTTTAAATGATATGTAAAAGACAGACAGCACTATAACCATGGAAGAAATGAAACAAAACGTCAACAAATTAAGAAAATTCGAACACAAGAAAATTAAACTTGCTCAACAAAGTTGCTGAATGTGAACATAAAAGCAAGTTCAAAAGAAAATAAATAAAAATGAAAATTATACTTGCGCAATTAAAGTTGCCTAATCTGAAAGGGGCCGTAAGAATTATATTATCAGCTGTTTTTTGTTTACATTTGAAAATAAAAAAGTAAAAAGAAAATTTACAAATAAAGGAAAGAAGTTGTTAATTGAAAATTGGTTAAAAGTAAAATGGAAGATTTTTCAAAAAACATGAAGTTGTTAGTACATTTGCGCATATTTGCCCCTTTGTTTAGTATACAAAAATGCTTTTTCAGATTAGTGAACAACTTATGGACACATCAAGTGAGTCTGATGAAGACGACATGTTACATTTACAATGATGCTAATCTATCATTTCATGATGTTGAGCCTTGTTCAGTATAAAACCACTAAAATAAAAATTAATTTAAAAAGTAAGCAGCACTAGTTTTTCAAAATATATAATTATGGTTTTTTGCGTTCCAGCAAATTTGGGTAGATTTTGCACTTTGGGAGAGTAATTTTCTTTTTACTCTCATTAGCCCAAACTTGCCCGAAATTACTTGGAAGAGACCTATAGTCTATTTTTGGACCCCGCCCACTTTAGTGGGTGGTGACGTACGATATATGCAAAAATCGTGTAAATATTAAAAAATTTTAATTTCTTAAGCCTATAAGAAGCTGAGATGTTTTCGGATCATGCAGTGAGGAAACGTCTCCCCCACGGGCCTTCCCGGAATGGCTCTGTCAAAATAGAGATTTAAAATTGAGTACAGAGATGTCTTAAAGGAACTCTGTCCCACCAAGTTAAACATTTTAAATTTACTTACTAAATATTTGGAGGGTATTTAAGATTCGATCCGATCGAATATAACGTTTTTACTTGTTTCTTCTTCATTTGTTCATGGCAAAAATCCGCAGTGGTTCTTATTACATCCACTAAGTTTTTATTTTTATTTTTTATATGCAACCATCACACAATTTTTGTAATAGGAAATAGTGTTATTAACCAAATATTAGATTAAAAAAAAAAATTAACGGAACGTTAATGTAAACATTTTCATACTGGAAAACTCATCATAGACTTGTTCCATATTCTCGTACTCGTATATAAATACATATTGAATTTTTTTCCGTTTAGTTTTTTTTTTTTTTTTGTAAATTTTCTCCAGTAGATATACAATAAAATCTCATACTAAATCATTAGAGTATTTGTTTCTTGCAAAAGCCGTGAAATTGTTCTTTACAAAAAAAAAAAAACGAAAAACATTAAAAAACAGTTCAACACAAAAATTAACAAAGAGTTGCAGTTTAGTTGTTATTTCGATTTCATTGAGTAAAGTTGCTGGCATTTTGTAAAAGTAAAGAATATAAAACTAATAAATAATTACGATTTAACAATGAATGCTGTTGCTTCACCTCGTCTAAATCGCGCTCGTATTGCTAACTCACCGCCGGAAACTATACGTTATCCCACAACGGATATTCGAACGACACATACGATAAACATACCGGCGACGCGCACATATCAAGGATTAAAAACTTGTAGGTTCTCTTTTCAGTTTTAAGAATTATTCTAAAACTCATAATTTGAATAGTTTTTAAATCTATAATCATCAGTCCTGTTCTGTAAATCACGTAGTTTGAAATCGCGTGATTTCAGAAAATTATCTCCACTAATGGAAATATTTTTCCAGACATTTTTCAATATTGCTGTTATATATAGCTTCAAATATCATATCCAGAAGAAAACTGCCGTATCTAATTTTAAGAACGATTTCAGGACCATGACTTATTTTTGAATTCACGCGATTTTAACCCGACGTGGTTTACAGAACAGGCCCGAATACATTTTCTTCTAATACGAAAGTTTTTTTTAAATTAAAATTTTTTAACTGCTCGCTAAGGAAATTGAAAATTTTCCAAAAAAAAATCTGGAAGTTACTGGTATTACCCCGTTTTGAAAATATCGAGTCTTGATGTTTTGAGTGTATTTATGTGTGTTTGTGTGTGTGCATGTGGGTGTGTGTGTGTGGGTGTGTAAGTATGTGACCCGCTTATAACTTGAACAGCTGGACCGAATCGAACCAAACTAGTGGCGTTTCGAAGAGTTCTATCCAAATTTTTTTTCTGTAAATGACAACCGATTCGGATCGGTAAATTTCGAAGAACATTGTTTTTTTCACATGCTCTTGACATTGGAAAACCACGTCGATCGCCACTATCCGGCCTAAAATGACTTGATAGGTTTCTGAGATATCTTAAAAGAAAAAATTAAAAAATAAGTGATTTAAAAAATCTCCACAATTATATATCCGATCAATTAGCGTTCTCGGTTCTGTTACAGAGGTTGTTGGAAATAGTCAATTGCTGAAAAAATTAGTATAGAAGAAAAAATTAGTATAGATACCCCCCAAAAAAGAATATGGAGGATATATTCACTTTGTCATTACGTTTGTAACGCAGCGAAATATCCCCATAAAGTATACATATATATTCTTGATCAGTGATGAAATCTAAGACGATCTGAGCATGTCCGTCCGTCTGTGGAAATCACGATTCAGTCCAAACGAAGAGAGCCAGACCCTTGAAATTTGGCGTAAATACATTTTGAAAGATAGTACAGGTTAAGCTCGGAAATGGGCTAAATCGGGCAAGAGGGGAAAAAGTTCCCCTAAGAAGAACTAAACCAACCTCTAAAGAACAACATAATTTTTAAAGTTGTTTTCGTAATTTTGTATGTCAAAGCAGGTACAACGCGTTAAACTTGGAGCCATAAAATACAAATAATTTTTGGACCCCGCCCCCTTTTGTGGGCGTTATTATATGCAAAAATAGTGTAAAAATTTAACAAATTGTTTTACTTGAGCCTACATTCCTTAAAAATAACATTTTTAAGCTTTAATGACGAAACTGAGACGAAACCTGGTACTACTCTGCCCTACCACCCTCCTCCCCCTTTGCCCACTAAATGACTCTACATATCAAAAAGTATTTTTTTTTGAAATTTTGTATTTAATTATCCCAAACATTTATTTTTAGAGTTTTATGGCAAAGGTAAAATGTCTCCCCCACGGCCCTTGCCAGAGCGACACCCACAAAATACAGTTTTAGTACTCTCCAAAAAGAATTGGACCCCATAAAGTATATATATATATATATATATATATATATATATATATATATATATATATATATTCTTGATCAGTAATAATCGTCTGTGGAAAACATGATATAGTCTATTTTTGGACCCCGCCCCCTTCAGTGGGCGTTGACCTATGATATTATATAAAGGAACTCTCTTCCACCAATTTAAACATTTTAAATTTACTTACTAAATATTTGCAGGGTATTTAAGATTCGACCCGGTCGAATATAACGTTTTAAAGGGTCCGCCATCTAACGTTTTTTTTTTTCAAACTAGTGCTTATTTCGTGAATGGTTCAGCGGAAGGATTAGTTTTATCCTTCCGCTGAACGAATATGGTTGTGCATCAAATGCGTTTTCGCTTCGCTAAGTGGGCCTGCGAGCGACTTACAGAAGATGCCGATTTTGCCAAAAAAAATCATCTTTTCAGATGAAGCTCATTTTGATCTTGGCGGGTATGTAAACAAGCAAAATTGTCGCATTTGAGGCACAGAGAACCCGCACGCATACATTGAAAAGCCGACGCACCCAAAACGAGTCACTGTTTGGTGCGGATTTTGGTCCAGAGGCATAATTGGGCCATTTTTCTTCGAAAATGAGCAAGGAGTGCCCGTTACAGTCAATGGCGATCGTTATCGGGCCATGTTGAACGAATTTTTGTTCACAAAAATTGAAGAGGAGAATATTGACAACATTTTGTTTCAACAGGACGGCGCTACATGCCACACAGCCGAAGCTACACTCGATGTTTTGCGCCCTGTTTTTGAAGATCGCATTATCAGCCGCAGAGCTGATGTCGTTTGGCCACCTCTTATTTGTGCAGTGCCGTCAAAGATAAGTGTTACGCCGACAAGCCAGAGACAATTGACGTTTTAAAGGACAATATTCGTGCAGACAATATTCGTGCTTAAAAATTGGACCGATCGTGTAGGCTACTGCATGGTCAGCCGAGGCAGTCATTTTTTTAATGAAATTATTTTCCATTATTAACCGGAAGGATTGTACTTTCAAATAAAAAAAGAAATTTGAGAAAATATTCAGAATTTTTTTATAGCATTTTCCATGGTCTAGGTAATATTTCGGATTTTTTTTTTGTCTTGGACCAGCACACAGGGGAAGTTGGTTATGGGAAGGAGGATAGAGGTCTAGGTTAGGTTGAAAAGAGGGGCGTAAGCAAGGGCTATCACAATCCGTTCAGGATTACACCTAGGCCTCATAGGCCTATTGTGCGCTCTATTATAAGGAGTTCCCTATTATTATAGGGAGCCTCCATTATAAACATGGAAACCTCTGGATTTGATTACAATAAGAACCTAGTTTCTTCAATGTATCTTCTTAAGTCTCTCCAATTAGAACCCCTAAGAAATTCCATCTCCTGTATAATCTCTTGATTAAATGTTTGTCTTCTAATTTGACTAAAAGCTGGACAGTAGCACAAGTAGTGCTCCAGTGTCTCGTCATCTTCCTGACAGGCCCTGCATGTTATATCGTCCACAATACCCATGCGTGCCAGGTGATTCCTTAACTCTGTATGTCCTGTTATAACCAATCTCCATAGTGCTGGCCTACTTAATCTTAGGATTTCCTTTGTCTTGTTACCATTTGGGTTTCCCCATAGAATTCTAGTGCCGCCAATCTCTTGTATGCAATTCTATAGCCCATTGCTTTAGTCCGTTTTTAAAAACCGGAAATGGCTTTGGATTATCTAGTATGATGTTGGCCATTAATGCTTCTATCTTAGATAGGATAGAGGTCTAAGTGACCTGATTAAATGTCTTTGCTTGGATCCGTCCCTCCATAGATTCAAACTGACACCTGGAATAGCCTGACAAAAATTAATCATCCGGCTTATATTTAAATATTGGATTTGCTTCCCATTTCGCCTTCTCAACCACTGTGCCTCGCTGTGATGTGAGTGGGGATATTTTAATTTTCATTAAAATATTTGTTTATTAACTTAATGCTTATGCCTGCATAGATATTTACGAGCAAATTTAAATATGTGTGGATATGTGCTAGTGGAATAATGCTTTCAATTATATTTAAGCATAATTTTTTCAATTATTCATTTTGTGTTTTTTTTGGGGGGGATCTGGATCTGTTTGTAGATTTAATGTACATTTAATTGTTGATTTAATATTAACATTATAATTTATTGAAATATAAAAATTATTCAAAATTTGTTCTCGTTGAAATTCAATCAGAAGAAAAAAATATATATTTATATGTACAGTTGGCCAATAAAGTTTACATACGTTGAGAAAATTTTTAATTTCTTCTATTAAAATTTATATTTATGAATATTTCAGTAATAAATTGCAAAGGAAATTAATATTTCGTAGAGAGATCGTTCATTGGTAATTTAGTGCCCTTCCTTTCGGAGAAACGGTGTAGTTTAAGAGCAATTCTTTACAGTCTTATTGCATTTGGTTATATATTTTCCCTATTTCTTTTGAAATTTCAAACTTTTAGAGTTTTTCGACTCCGTTTTACTGTAAATAACTAAAACCCAATTTTTTTCAGTTATCCGATCTTTTCTCTAAAACGTAGTTCGTATTACTGAAATTTGTTGCAGTTAAGCGTACTGCTTAAAATCACGGTGTGGCACAAAAAAATAGTATATCGTAACTAATACAATCACTAAAAAACAATTAGAAATCTTTACTTAGCCTAAGTGCAAGTATGAGAAGTGCATAGTAGGCACTTTAGCTGAAGAATCAACAGTGTGGCACAAAAACAGAAATCGTAACTAATACAATCGCTAACAAAGAATTAGAAATTTTTACTTAGTCTAAGTGCAAGTATGAGAAGTGCGTAGTAGGCATTTTGTTAGAAGAATTCACAGTGTGGCACAAAAAAAGTTATCGTAACTAATACAATCACTAACAAACAATTAGAAATCTTTACTGAGCCTAAGTGCAAGTATGAGAAGTGCATAGTAGGCATTTTGACGGAAGAATTCACAGTGTGGCACAAAAACAGAATTCGTAACTAATACAATCACAAACAAACAATTAGATATCTTTACTGAGCATAAGTGCAAGTATGAGAAGTGCATAGTAGGCATTTTGCTGGAAGAATTCACGGTGTGACAATTTTGAAGAAGTTTATTAGTTAAATGCTTTATATGTTAATGCTACGGACTTGTAATATATCACTGCAAAGGTAATTACGTCGACGGCTTGTATATTTCAACTCCGCTTTACTGGATATAACCAAAACCCAATTTTTTTCTTTCAGTTATCCGATTTTTTTCTCAAAACGTAGTTCGGATTACTGAAATTTGTTACTGTTAAGCGTACTGCTTGAAATCAGTAAAACAATACTTTTTATATCAAATATCTAGCCACTTGCATTGACAATATGTATAATAGAAAAATACAATAAAGTACGTAAGAGGGAAAAGGACAAATACACTTTGCTCTTTAATTTTTTAGCCTACAAAACATGCACAATTTTTTCAGCCTTAAGTTATGCAATCGATTCGATGTCATTGTTTATTTTTTCACTAAAGCGAAGTAAGTTTCATACAAAACGTAGTTGTGGGCTTGCTTTTGGTTTTCAGTAATACGATTATTTCAGTAAAGCGATGTTTCGCTAAAGCGAAGTGAATAAGACTAGCTGTGTTTAAAATTAGTGCTGGGATTTGTATCGCTTTGAGTAATCCCATTTTTTTCAGTAAAGCGTGTTGCGCTAAAACGGATTCGACTGTATATTCATTTAATTATAGGCCGAAAATGGTAGACGATTCGGAGTAACAGCCAATGAAATGCAGATAAAGAGAAATATTAACTCATAACAAATAGAGCGTCTTTTCACAAAAAAATTTATTAATACGAAGTTTCTGTTGAATTTAATACTCATTGATAAAAATTTTAGTTCATATGAAAAACTAATTTTTCAATTTTTTAAATTATTTTTTTTTTGTGGGAAACCCCTAACGTTTTTATCTAATTTTAATCAGATTAATGAGTTTACATGATTGTGAATCTATAAAATAGAATAAATCACTAATTCACAATGTTTCAAATGTGCGTACAACTGAATGTTAAGAAAATAATTTATTGGAAGTAAATTTTAATAATAAATTTTCAAATTGTATTTTAAAAGTAATAAATCAGAAATGAAAAATACTTCTGCCAGCACGTTTGCTGCAGGAAATTAACATGAAGTTTATTTGAAATTATTTATATCAACCTCTATGATTTATTAAATATAAAAGCACACATCTGTACAAATTAGAATGGTGCAGCCTTCTTTGCACGTAGAAAAAATATGATCAAAAAATTATAATCTTGATAAAAATATTTCGCTCTAACAGATTAGAACAAAAAAATTTGTTTGCGAGTGCAAAACAAAAATTCTAAAAATAATTTTTGTTTTAATTCTTGGTTTTGTTCATGCTCTTCGTGCACGAATGAATAAACAGTTTTTGTTTATTATTATTATCGTTTACGTACGAGTGAACAAGGATTACAAAGAACGAATGCAAATGAATAGTTTTATATGTATATAAAAACCACACATATTTTTGTGGTACACTTTTCAGTGTCTATCGTACACCAATATTGATGAAACATATATGGTTTGAAAGGCATTTTTATGTAGATATGCACAATATAAATAATTCTATGCATACGATAAATAATTCTTAAATTATTTCTACTTAATTATCACTTTGCACTTGCAAAAACACATTTCTAAACATTAAAAAATTGCTGCTTAATTGTCTATGTTTCTTCTCACTTAACTGAAGAACTCATTTAATCTCTTGATTAAATTTTTAGCTAATTACGAGGGTGAGTCAATAAGTCAGCGATTGCTGGAATTCCTTAACCCTTAGCTGAAACCTGCGTTATTAAGTTTGGCCTTTTAAAGCCATTGATAGCAGAGTATCACATGATTTGTTAAAAAAAAATTAAATTAAATATTTTGAAAAAAAAAAAATTAGCACAATTAAATATTTAAGCAAAATTAATTTCGTGTTCACATTAAGCAATATTTTGTTTTAAAAAAATAACACTCAAACCAAGGATAATAAATAGATCACTTTCAATGGTGAAAAGTAGACTACATCCGAAATAATTTCAAAATCCTCACGAGGGATTTTGGAAGGCCTAAGTATGAAGAAGACTGCAAATTAAAAAAAAAAACTTATTTGTCCTCAAATACCGTTAAATATAGTTTTCGAAAAAAATGCAATTAATAAAAGATGATGGTATACGTGGCTGCCCGCTACACGCAAGCATTCAAGTAGGATCTCTGAGATCCCGTTTTGAAAAATAAAAGATGATAGTATTCTAAAGGGTGTTTTTTTATGAAGTTTTCTTTATACTAACCACTCTGTTGTCTGACAGCTGTAAATGACCTTTGTGCAAAATAGTCGCGGTGGCCATATGCCCGAAATTATATTTAAATGTTAAATGACAAGAAATTATCTACTAAAAATATCTAATAAAAATTTTGTTTGGCCATTTCATAATTTGGCATGTGTTTTATTTAAATTTCAAATCAGCAAGCTCTTATAAAAACACCCTTTATTTGACCTCATATGTCGTTAAATATTACTTTCGAAAGAAATTTCAATCAATAACTGTTGATCGCATTGATGATCTCTTTGGATTGATATAACGAAATATTAACATTTCGTTAAAAAAAATCGGAAATTTCTTTCTTTAAATACGACCCAGAGTACTTTTTTCCACTACCTTTCAATAAAACTGCTGTCTTTATATAAATAAAATCTGTGTTGTTGAGCAAGAGTCAGGCAATATGAACATGGTTTTATCACAACACAATTTATAAAAAAAAAAAAAAAACAATTTGGAAAACTTTTTAAATCGATTTTCATTTTCTTGAACGATATTTAGTGTACTAAAATGTTCAGCATAACCAAACTAAATTATCTTATTAAAAATAAATCAGAACTATAATATAAATTATATTAATATTTATTTAACTGACCTCTCTTAATTTCAGCCGAGAATGAAGAAATGAATTGTGTGGAAATTTTGGCCACCACAATTTCAATAATAATTATGGTCTTAACATTTCCAATCTCAATATTTATATGCTTTAAAGTGGTGTCCGAATATGAAAGAGCTGTAATATTTCGTATGGGTCGATTACGCAGTGGAGGAGCAAGAGGTAAGGCCGCCATGCGCATATTTATTTTCGCCTGTCTTTATAGTTTACTTTTTTTCATTTGTAATTTTCCAGGACCAGGTGTGTTTTTTGTGTTACCATGTGTCGATGATTATTGCAAAGTGGATTTGCGTACGGTATCTTTTGATGTTCCACCGCAAGAAGTATTATCCAAAGATTCTGTTACAGTAACGGTGGATGCGGTTGTTTATTATCGCATCAGTGATCCGCTAAAAGCCGTTATACAAGTATCAAATTACAGCCATTCTACACGTCTATTGGCGGCCACTACTTTGCGTAATGTTCTAGGAACGCGCAATTTATCCGAACTGCTTACCGAAAGAGAAACTATATCGCATACTATGCAAATGTCCTTGGACGAAGCTACCGATCCGTGGGGCGTTAAAGTCGAAAGAGTTGAAATGTAATTTTTATTTTCAATTATGAATGCAAATTATTGCAACTGTAGTTATCCTTACAGCAAGGATGTCTCTCTACCTACTGCTTTGCAAAGAGCCATGGCTGCTGAAGCTGAGGCAGCTAGGGAGGCGCGAGCCAAAGTTATTGCAGCTGAGGGTGAAATGAAATCATCAAGGGCTTTGAGAGAGGCGTCTGATATCATATCTGCCAGCCCTTCGGCTTTACAGGTTTATATCAATTGAAAAATTCTGATATTTTTTCTTTTTATTTCAAATTACATTTTTCTTTTTTAAATATTTTTCAGCTGCGTTATTTACAAACTCTGAGCAATATTTCAGCTGAGAAAAACTCCACAATTATATTTCCCCTGCCTATGGATCTTTTGTCGCCTTTCTTGGCACACCACAGCTCCCACTGTTCGCACAAGCATCAGTGTCAGTGACATTTGCCTTTGAAGCAGTATTTAAATGAACTGCGTTCGTACGAATTAAAAATCGATTCTAATGTATAATTTAAGTTTCCTTTCTCTAAAGTATTTGCAGTTGACTTTATTATAACAGATAAATATTATTCTTCAAAAAGCCACATTGTCTTGTTTGGCATAAATCTTTAAAATAATTTTGAAATTTTCCATTTCCAGATATTGTAATAGTGGTATTTTCTTTTTCATGTCCTAAACTTTCAACAATTTGTAATAATTCATTTTTCGTAAAACGATATGATTTTATTGTTTCTTTATATTTTAGTTTACTTTTAAAGTTATGGCACTTTTCCAAACAACTTAAATTTTGTATGCAGTCTGGATTATCACATACTTCCTTGGATAAGTACATGTGGACTTTGTAATTCCAATATTTAGCGAATTTATATAATTTATCTCTGAAGTAGGCATGATTCAGATCCTGAAAGCAAGCAATATGCACAATTCTAGTCATGTCATCCTCATTGTTTAACACTTGTTCTATTATAGGAATAACTGATGCAACTGCTACACCTTGACTTATTATTAACATATATTTATTACCTGTTTGATCAATCTGGTGATCAAATTTACCTACAGGGCCACGAAACTCAATTTCATCATTAATATCCATTTCTTTTATGTATTCCGACATGGGACCATTTGGTCTTAAATTAACTAAGATTTTGAATTCCATTTCCGTTTCATCCCACCAAAATGGTGAATAAGGACGTAATAAATATTTTTGTTCTTTCTCATCTTTATTCTGTTCGCTTTGTGTTCTTCCCATATCCTCCGCTATAACTTTCCTCATCATTATATGATATCCAGCATCAATGTCCATTACAAATTCCTTAGTATTACAATATTTTGACTTAAAATGTAGTTCCCATACATCTTCAAGTTGAGGAATATGTGGAGTTTTGTTTATTAACAAAAATTGTGTATATTTTCCAAGTAGATTGTGTTTACCGCTCCTATCCAATTTAGGCGATTTTTTTGGTCTTATGTTTAATACGCAATTGGCGCATCCATTACCGCAGCAATCACTTTCGTTAATATCATCCATAAACAATAAATTAATAATTTATTTTCTATGTTAACTAAAAATGTCTTGATTAAAAATACTATTTACTTTCAAAGAAACTAATAACCAGGTTTATTTATATTTATATGCCAAACAGCTGAGTGGAAGCAATGCAATACATACATACTCTGCATTTATAATGCACTGTATATATGTACATATGTATAAGTATATATTAAAGTGCACAAAGGTAGCCAGAATGCATGTGGAGTTCTTAGGAATTCAAAAACGAAGGGAAAAAACACCCATATGTGTAATATTTTCACGGTCTAATTTATAAAAAAATATTTTATATTTATTTCTTATTATTTGTAATGCTGAATTACATTCGTTCAAAATTTTAGTTGATTTAACAGAAATGATATGGACTCAAAATTGTCGGATTTCTTGTAAATACAATAAAAATTTTTGTTTAAATTTTTATATTGAAAATAAGAACTTACATATTTGAGTTTTCTATTCTTAATTTAATATTTCTAGTTATTCATGACCTTTCTTTTTCTACAAAAAAGTTAATGCATTTTTCATATTTTCAATATTTCAATTTATTTTGATTTTTTTGATAAATTTCATAATTGTTACGATCCTTATACCTATTTCCTTTCATTTTAGTTATACATATGTACATACATATATGCATGTGTGCATATGTATGTGTAAATATTATTCCCTGGTTTCAGCCAACCAACCAAATAGGAATGTATACACCATTATCGTATTAAAATAAAATATTTATGGTTAAGAATTCGTAATTTCTTAAGAATAATAGTTAAAATTTGTAGTTGAAATAAAAATATAACAGATGAGAGACTGTGCATAGACCCCCATAGAAAATAAATAAAGGACTTACATGTTTCAAAATATCTGCAGTAATGAGAGGCTTGATATATTCTGTACGTAACTGTTCCAAGTCAATAGGGAAATATTAATACATACATACGCCAGTTACATTATACTTGAAGCCAAGTGGGAACTGTTTAAGTACCAGCATTGTCCAGGACAAGCTCTATTTGTTGCTTGAGATGTTTTAATACTTTTTTACACAAAAGTTATTTTTCCTTGCTGCAATCGGATTTCTTACAATTTTTATATTTATGTGTATAGTCCATGATTATTTGCTTAATACAGTTTCTTTTATTCCATTAAAATATATATTTCTGTAAATTTTGCATTATTGTATGTATTATAATTGATTGAGACGAAACGGTTGTCAGCAAAGCAGCTTCATCTGTATCTGTAGTGATTGTTGGACTATGTTCGTACTCCCCACGATTGTTAGCTTATCTTTTTTCACCACTGATTACAAATGTTTACAAATGTACAGTACATTTAATGCACTAGTACCGTGAACAAAGCAGAACACAAAGTTTATACATAGTGTAAATCGGTTCAAGGTATTATTTTGCAACCCTGTGAACTTTCTATTCATTTACATGTGTTGTGTATGTATGTATACAAAATGTTTTGACAGTTGTTCTCAAGAAAATTTATAGGTATAAAAAGTTAGAACTGGAATAGTGTATTTTTCTAATTCTTGAATTGTTTATAAAATCCGGACAAAATCATGCATATACATATCCAATAAAATTTGCAGAGGAAAAAGAAAAGGGTGCAGTATATTAATTCACTTATCCGCATCAAGTCAAACTCCATAAAAGGCGTACATACATACATATATGCAAAGAAAAATATTTCTTAAGCAACTGGTGGTGTACACCAGTATCCTTTCTCACATATACAGAAACTAAATCAATACGAGCTTTAAGAAACGAAACTGCAAAATGAATTTACAGTCACTCTTTAGAGATTTCAATCCTAGGTATGTAGGTGCAGAGAAAAAGTATATTTCGTTGTCTTACGAAAAAGAAAAGTTTTATATGATGGGTTTTTATACTTGCAGTAAATTTATAGTTCACTGTAGTCTCTTCTCGTTTGTGATATTGTTCGCCCTAAGATTGGATGGTTACATTGGTAAGTTCATCTAGTAGTAAATTTCATACCTGCATGTACATACTAAGGCCGTTGTGTTTATATCGCACTATATAGATTGGCCTTGGTGGGCTATTTTCACACCATTATGGATTTGGAAAACTATTGCTGCGCTAGGGGCCATAGTGGGAGCAATCGTATGGTGCCGCTACCCGCACTACAGGTATGTTAATTGTTTTTCAAATATCTAACATATATTTTAATTTATATAATGAAAGGTTGGAAGGTGATTCCTATACGCAATTTAAGGCCATGTTAATATCACTGTCTTTGCATTTGATATTATTGATGTTCGAATTGTTAGCTTGTGACAATTTGACTTCAAAACGACACTTGTGGGTCTTGGTATTCATACCACTGATATTTGGTTCGGTGGCCAGTGTCGGTGCTTGCGTGTGGGCCGTTAAGCATGATCGTTCATTTGAATTGGAATTATTTTTGGCAGTTAACGCTTTACAGTTCGTATCTCTGCCATTGAAATTGGATCAATTTGTTACGTGGAATTGGGAAGTTGTCTTTGTACCCATGTGGATTGTTATATGCTTAAGTTTAGTCAGTAAGTAAAAATACATAAGATAATTATTAACTTGCAATTCGGTTCAAAATAATTTCGCCATATGTTTTGTGCGATTTTAGGTGTATTATACAACATTATATTTTGTGGAATTATGATGCGTACACCAGAAATATCGTTACAACAGAAAAAAGCTGCCTTAAACGCAGCAGTCGGTAATATATGCACAGTATTACCACTTTTATTCTTTCAGGTATGTTTATCTTAAATGTTTAAATTAATCTCTGAGAATTCCAAATTAGATGCAACCACTTAGTGCGCCATGGAATTGTATTTGAAATTATTTTAAAGTTTTAAATAAAATTATCTCCAATTTCAGGTGGTTATATGTGACAAATTGGAAGGTGAACTTAAATTCCCCTATATTGTTATTTTCTCCCCCCTATTGGCATCTATTTTTGCATTAATTGTACTGAGCTTTAGTGCTAAAGGCGGTAACAAATGGTGGTTTGGTATACGTAAATCATTTAGTCAATTCCTACTGTCCGCCATGCCTTTCTTACAAGAATATGGCAATATTTCGTATCATGCCGACAACAGTAATACACAACAATCCCAGCCATTAGACGGTAGCTCTTCATCAAGCACTATGCACATTGGTGATTTCAACAAACATGATAAAAAGAGTAAAAAAGCTGCAAAAAATGATAGCATGAAACCTGTGGTACCTATAATAAGTATTGATATACCAGATTAAATCACAATGAAACTATCTCCCACCATTTATTCCCTTTATGTGCAGGTAGATCCTAAACCATTTAACATGTTATTAGTGTAAGTGTTAATAGTTAAGACTTGTTCATTTTTTATTAAAATTTCTTTTAATTTGTAAACTCTAAGCATACATATATCTCATTGCCCTTTTCATTTTAAAATTTTAAGAACAGAATTTTACAAACATTTTGAATCTTGCTCAAGTTTTGTTAAGAGTTTTTTATATCTTTGAAAAGTAAAAATAATGTAAAATTTAACATATGTATATATCGTTCCGTATTTGATCAACAGGGGAGTATTAATTCGAAAAAATATATCCTCAATTCTCAGTAGAGAAAAAACAACATTAATATATACATTCGCTGTAAACATTTCACCTTATTCAGTTTACCCTTTCATCTCAACAATCATGTAGATACTGATTACCTCTATATCAACAAAAGAAAAGTACTATTGTGGGTTAATATTTGCAAAGGTTAAAAAAAATTCTTCATATTTTTAGCACTTATTTTATTCATATTTTGACTGTCTTGTTCCGTAAAATAATTTTAATTTTTATTATTTAATTTAATCTATTTATGATATCATTTTTCATATTTCATTTAGTGTTGTGATCCTCATCATGATTTGATTCAAAAAGCCTGGTTTTTAGCAATAATTACAAAAATTTCAAATCCACCTAAAATAAAACGACAAACAGTTTTTGTCTTCTTCAAAAAATTTTAAAAGTTTGGAGTTAGTACACCTATTGTTGATCTAGGACGATATGTGAGTTTACATTAATCTGAGACAGAGTTGAATAAAACATACTTTTAATTTTTTCGGCGAAGTCTCAGAAATACTAAAGATGTCTTAAAAAGACATTCGCGGTCGACCGCATATAATTTGATTTTTATTATTTTATAACCTAACTCTAATTTAAAAAATATGTTTCCTAAATTTCAAATCAATAAAGCTAATATGAATAAATTAATTATTCCTATAACAAAAAGAAATAATAATAATAAACGTGGAATTTAATACACTAGAATGTTAGTAAATAAAAACAATATATTATGTAAATGTTAAACAAAGTTTTTTTTAATTACTACACACAAATACTGCGGCTGGTAATAAATATTTTTCAATGTCGGTCTTATATTATGGTTTTAAGCCACCTCTTTGCTAAAAGCAACCCCAAATAAACGTATTTTTATAATATATTCAGTAGTATTAGTAATATTTGCATATTTATAAAAAAAAATTTTGAGCTAAATTATTTTCCAAATACAATAACATATTGTTAATTTTTAATTTCAATTGGCATCAAGTTGAACAGTCTCAGTCCTTTAATGATGCAAAACAAATGTAAATGCAAGGGGTCCGGATATACACATAATTAGACACATTTATTCTCGCTTTTCAGAACACTTTCTCAAAAAAAAATTCTAGCCGCTATAGGTGTGGCAATAAAGTTAAAAAATGTTTTCGTTATTTACTTGGTTCCTAAGCTAAGGCCTATGGCGCTACCTGGAATCGAAAGAGAAAAATATAAGCGTCGAACACTGAATTTCATCATATTTTGAAAAACAACTTTTATGCAAAACAATCTGTTTAAAAAGCGTTCCAAAAATGATAGCTCCTGTTCGCACACGACCTAAGTTTGGATTTAAAAGAAAGGCTTAAAATCACCCCTAATATAAAACTGGAATATAATACACAAAAAGGTCACTACCAGGCATTCAACATATTTCCATGTATTAAAAGCGCAATCGAAAAATGTGGCAAGTCTGTTCCTTCTTTACAACGGTCCTATTTTATCAAAGTTTGGCAACCCATTAAAAGCAAGCCATTTTTTGACAGGTAACAACGCATACATTTTTCTCAGGTTTATTTTACAATTTGTGAAAAATTAATTTGAGAATGCCAAATATGACTAAATAACGTGGAAAAAGTGAATTTTTTCATAATAAACTTTGTTTAATATATAATTCTTTTAAATAAAATATTTTTTCAGCAGCATTCTACATACGCTACTCATGCAAAGAAAAATCATTAAATTACATTAATCGGAAGACATTTTGTGCCGGGGTAAGTACATAATAAATTTCTAAGTTTTATATAATTGTTAGTATTAATTCTATTTTAGGATATAAATTAATCAGAATTATTAATAAAAACTTGCGTTAATAAAATTTTTCGGTCGTGTAACAAAAGTTAAGAACAAGTGCATATTAAAAGTTTTCTGAAAATAAACTATAAAATGAACATTTTACCAGGAGAACCTGTACCACCAGGTTTTGAAGATGAGGTAAACAAGGAACCTCAAATTCAAGCATCTGTAAATATGTATAAAGGAAATGCATTAATTGGCATAGAATACACTGTCGAGTTACATGAGGATGAACGTCATGAGCCCGGTTATCTGTGCACATTGTGTGATAAACGCGGTGATGCACGTACCATCATTAACCACTGGTGTTCTTTTAACCATCGTATGAAATATCTAGAAAAGCATTATCCTTCAGCTGTTAGAGAATTTCAGCCAGTAAAATACAAGCCCAACTCCCATAGTATAATGATTTTGATAGTCCAAAGTTTAGCTGAAGCCATCGAAGATCACTATGGGCGCCTCCAAGTGTCTGTTATGAACGCCGATGATTTTCGTAAACGTAAAACGGCAATTACCGAACAAATAATGAAAAAGAAACACTTTGATGAAACTAGTGGTCCGAATTTTCTGAATGCCATTGATCGAACATTGTGGGAACAGGGAGCATTTAAGAAGAAGGAAACCAATGTGCCTGCTAAGGTGCCCAAGCGTCTTAACAGCAATCCAGCTGCGACAGGCAACGGAAAGCCAACAACAATCCCTAAAGATGGCTTAGATGAAATATCATCAGATGATGATAATCAAGATTCGGCTAAAAAACCGAAAGCAGCACGTATTCAAACTTCGAATTTTAAACCTAAAACTGCTGCTGAAGAAGGCGAGAAAAAACTACCCACACCCAAAGAATTATCTTTGCAGGCCTCTCATATTGCCCAAGAGCGCTATAAATGGGAAAAATATCGTTGTATGTTGGAAATACAACTAAAACAAATGGAAAAATTTCAAGCTGAGTATGAGAAAGGTCCAGAAAAACATCCCCATTATCCAGAGGAATGGAAAAAGTTTTGGAATCGCCGTTACAAAGAATTGCAGGCCGAAAAAAAAGTTGATCCAAATAAATATGATTACAAGCCAGAATGGATTATCTTTTGGACTAAACGCATGAAAGAGCTTTTCAATGCCGAGGTAGAGAAAAAGAAAAAGGAGATTAAACTTAAATTGGGATTGCCCGAAGATGCTGAGGAGAAGGTGGATCAACTTAAAGAAAAATATAAGGTTCCCGTTAACCGTATGCCAATCGCAAATAAACCGAATGTAAGAGGAGGGCAACCTGCAGATGTTATCGATATTAGTGATGATGACTCCCCACGTCAAACAAAATACTCCCGGTCACGACGTTCCCGATCCAGATCACGATCCCGTTCTCCTCGAGAACGCGGTCGTCCCCGTGACTATAAACGTTCCCGCACCCGGTCCCGTAGCCGTTCTCGCTCTCTATCTCCATTTTCGGATGAGTTTGAGATGAACAACTCTAACAAACATCATGTCCATAAAAAACCTCACAATGCAATTAGACATTATAATGATCATCCAACTGATTATTATTCGTACCCACGTGCCTCACGTTATGCGCCGCCAAACGCATTACCATCGCATTATCCACCAGTTGGTCACCATTATCGCATTTTAGATTCCAGTAAAATACCCAAATATCATGAATCAGATGTGAGGGCCACTAAAGAATTTATGGAAAATTCCAAAAACGAAGAACCAGATGGTCCTCTAACTGTCGTTGCCGTACTTCGCTTGCTCACAGCGCTCGAAGAACATTTGGGTAGCTTAGGTCCCAAGGTAGTAGATATGTTGGGTAAAGCTTTGGCTTTAGAAAAGGTTAAAGGCAATTCATCTGATGATTTGTTAATGAATGAAGATCATTCCGTTTTCTTCGAAACAATTAAAGAGAAATTAAAGGGTTTACTTATTGCTGATGTGTTGGATGATCAGCAAAAAGTTAAAGCAGTTAAAAGAGCCATTAGAAATATTGCTGCTATAATACATCAAGTTAATACTAAAGGTAAGTTGAAGACTATTTGAAATCTCATTATTCACTATTTTCTTTGTAGCTTTATCAAACTGTTGGTATATATTTATTGTTCTAAATTAATATTTATGTATATGTTTACGTATTTGCTTAGCTTTCAAACTGTTGAAAGTGTTTTAGTTTTTAATGGTAGGTATAATTTTAAGAGTTATTTTATAAAGTGAGTACTTCGTATTATTTCGCGCAATTAAGAAAAAAAAATTATCGTGAATAATTCTCCGTTTCGTGAAACTAAGTAAAGAAGGTAAAGTTATATTGTAAAAGTTGTTCTATAGCAAAATTAAAAAAATTACGCGGAATTCATATTGCGAAAACCTGTGGCTTTTCAGTGATATTAGAAAATGTGTCCCATGTGTTAAAATGTCTTGTTTAAAATGGGGAAAAATGTATGGTTACTCTGGAAATTATGTTGACAAACTGACGCTGTACTCATATGGACAAGGAGAACTAAGTTTCGAAATTCCCAAAAGTTGTTTTGTTTGTTTTTATCATATAATTTATAAAACATAAAGAAAAATTTTGATAGTGTATGGAAATTAAATAATGTCTGAAATCGTATATCTATCTATTCGACATGAAAACAAGGCAACAAATAATTTTTTTTTTTTAACAAAAGTACTCTTTCACATCAGCTGCGTATGTAAAATTCAGCATTATATCTCAAGTTGAACCGAAGTTATAGCCAAATATATTTTGTGCCATCGTATTTAAAAAGCTTTAATTGCGTTTTTCTAAGTTTGATCTTTTTGAGATGTGATATGTTGCATTAAAGGAGCGGTACGTACAGTGGGCAAGACAAAAGGAAAAACTACAATTATTGCAATAAATCTTATATATTATTTGATTGCTAGTTCTTCGATCTTTAAATTTGAAATTTTTTTATCAGATATTTCGATTTCTGGATATCTTCAAGGATATAATCATAATTAAAATTAATAAAAATTTTAAAAAATTTTTTTTTTTATAAAAATTTAATAAATAAATATAAATGAAATTTATTTGTTGGTAGTTAAGCAATGTCTATATCCCCGTCAGCATGAGTCTTTTTCGAGTACCTTAGATGATTAAAAACTGATTAATCAGTTCTGCGCTTAAAATAAGTCTCGAAAATGATTCCCAGAAATACTTAGAAAGTGATTAAAAAAAAAAACAAACAGTAAAATCAAAAAAAAAATATATATAAAGAACTACCACAAACTGTCTCGAAAATGAGTTTTTAGAGGAGTCGTGGAGTTAAAGTTTATATTTATTTTAGTTTTTATATTATTTTTTCTCATAGTTTTTGAAACTTGTAATATATTTATATTGGCCAATTGGGCTACAGATATTGCATATGAATAAATAAATGAAATGAAATGAAATTGATCAGGAGCGCGAATCATAAAAGACTCCCTTAGAAGAGTCGCGGCTACGGTACCATTTTCTCCCGAATGAACAGTCATTTTCGACTCGAAAACAAGCGCATAAATGCTTATTTTAATCGTGCGAAGGTGTCGAAAAAGACTCGAATATGATAATTAATTTCATAAAATGCTGACTGGGATGCATTTCATTGGTGCTTTACCACCAACAAATAAATTTCATTTATATATAATAGTATTGTGACAACAATGTGTCAAATAAAAATTTCATAACAATTTAATAAATAATTTTTGTTTTTAATTTTTATATAAAAAACTAAAAAGCAAACAAAAATAATTTTTTATGACATTTTTTTTTAAATATGTTATATTAATTACACTCATTACGCAGAAATTTTATTTTGGCTCTGCAAATTTTGTACAATTTCTTGCTAGAAATAAATTTAAAGCCAACTTTCTTTTACGGTTTTTGAAGTGCGTTGAAACTGAATATTTGACAATAATTGTTTATTGTTCATCAATTTACATATGGAAAATAATTTTGATATTTTCAAAATTTCTGAATTACTTTGTCTTAACCCTGGAACGTCATCCTTATTTTACATACACTAACGTCATCCTTCGTCATTTTGACTACGGCATACTTCAAGAGACTATAAAAACATTCGTGAGCATAAATGGATACCAAAATAATTTTCTTATGTATTAATAGACACTTTTTAATGAATATTTAAAGAAATTCATTTATTTATTTTTTAACATTTAATAAAAACTTAACATTTCATAGCATTCCTTGAATTGGCATAGATTTTGAAACAAGTAATAACAAAACATAAAAAAAGTAACATAAGACAATTTTTTTTAATTCAGTCTTTAATTTTCTTAAAGTATAAGTATTAAACTAAAAAAAAACATTAGATTTGAGATTATATACTTTATATAAAGCACGAGTCACAAACTTCAATTTTGTGCTCGCCACACAGCCTATTTTGGCACTTTGCACAAACAACATTTGTCATTCTTCTTTTTGAAGAAGAGCAAACTGGACATATCTTTATTTTTCCAGTTTGATTTTGTGTAGAAGTTTTCTCGAAATCTGTGGAGTTATTTATTTGCAGCTGATTTTGTATACCTTTTCTGAGATTAGACGTTATTGTCGGCATTTCAAGCCTGTCTGCCATGTGATTTTTTACGAGTCCTGAAAACAGGTTTTTTATAAAACTGATGCGAGTTAGAGGCTTTTTATCATCTTGAAGCATATTGTGCGCATAAATTATATATGAGTTAATAAATGATATGTTTAAAATTCCGAAAGATTGACATAACGGCCAACTGCTTGTTTTCCTTGAACAGCTCATAACACTGCAAATATGGTCGAATGCATTAACTCCTCCTTTCGTACTATTGTACAATTTCACCATGCTGGGTTTATTTGTTTTGAGATTTATAGTACCCTGTTCATTACAAGCCATGCTTGGCTTGGGCTTACAAGATAACAGGGTTAAATTATGGTCGTTTGATGTGGTGTTATTTCCAACGGATTCTTCTTGATCAACTTCAATGTCAGAACCTATTTCACTGAGATCGCTTTCAAAATCATCGTTGTCGTCAGCCCTGGAGAGAAACTGGTCAATTTGTTCATCAATGAGAGATCGCTGATTTGTCATTTCAGAAAAAACAAACAAAATTTTTCATAAAAAAAATACACGGAAGAAACCTGAAAGTTACACAAAAGTCATCCTTCGTCATTTTGACTACGAAAAAAAATTAAAAGCAAAAAAACAAACACTTACAATGTACGCAGGTCGCTGAAATTTTACACTCAACAACAGCTTGCGAGCGACTAACGCTATACAAAATCTGAGAACAATACATATATAACAAAATGGTTTTAATTTAAAAATAAAATCTTCCGTCGTCATATTGACGAAGGATGACGTTCTAGGGTTAAAGAGAAAACGTTTCTAATTCAATTATATTTATTGCGTTACAAGAATGAATGCGTGCGATATTTTGTGCTCTTGAAATTTTTAAAGTGCTTTCAGTAAACGTTTTTATACTGTTTTTTATTTCTCTTTTAAATTCATGAGCCGTTTTTTTAATGACATTAAATTTGTTCAAGTTAAGTGTGAATTAGTTCAATTTGTTGTTAATGATGAAGGATTACAAAACATGTTTTGTCTAAATTCCGAAAATAAATAAGTAATATACATATTTTTACAACAATAATATTCTGACTAATGATTTCTTTTTTTTAAATATATTTATGTCTAATTAATGCAGAATCAACGAATGAAACCAATAATAAAGACAAGGATGAAAGCAATACCGATGGTTTGTCTAAAGCCAAAAAGATACCAAATAAAAGCTCAACTGGGCCCAATATTAAAGATTTGCCTTTTGATAGGCAAACTATAGCTGCTAAATTGGCTGCCGCATTGGTCATACAGGGACGCGAAGATGTCTCAACTGCTGACATGGACAAGTTAATATATATGTTTATACTAATGGTGAAATTATCTAAGCCTAAACGGGAAGATGATGGTAAGGCTTTATGTTGTAATGATATTTTACCGATTTTGGGCATAGCACATAAACCAAAAACATCATCGTTATCATTTGCCAACCTACCGGCAATAGTCGATGATCTATTGGAGAATGAGGTGACTGCTTTAGTGCAAGAAGTTGAGGAGGAATTGGAAAATGAAGCAACAGAAAATGACAAAGAGTCGAAAAATGATGCCAATAGTAATATGTTGGAATCACTAACAGATTCTGATTTGCAAACGTTGTTACAAAATTTCAAACATTTGTCAAGTGAGGAGCAACATCATTTGATTGCCCATTTGAAGAAATTAGAATCGGCGGATCCTGTCCGCGTAGAAAAGTTAAGAAAATTTGTTAATATATCAGATTTGACAAGCTCCAACAAGTCGTATAGAACTTCAGATGGTACTCCTACAAAATCTTCTTCCTCCCGTTCAAAAAGTCGTTATGATGATTCTCCTCCATCGGGCAGCAGAAAAGGTCCCACAGCTGCACCTCCAGGAACCGAAGATGATGCTGAAGATGAGGACAGTCGGCGTCGCCCTAATCCCAATAAATTTAGTTTAGATGACGATGAAGATGATGATTATAATTTCGAAGACGTATTCAAGGCTGCTTCGAGCAATGTAAAACGTTTGTCTGAGGAACATTCACGTCAATCTGATAAGAATACTAAATCGCCGATTGTACCGGTTTCATCTTCACCTAGCGCTTTAACATTTAATCCGGCTGGTCTCAAAACTTCAATGAATGATACCCAAAGTTTGATTGCAAATATAATGGGCTCACTACAGCAAAGTAACTCGAATTCGGGCGGTAAATCTGCAAGTGCAACTTCATCTTCTGCTGCCAAGCATTCAGTACAGCCGGTAACATTGAGACCAGCCCCACAACCTGTTCCCCCTCTAGCGGCCGCATCGCAGCCGCAGCAAATGCCACATCAACAACAGTCAAATCACCAAATGGCTTTTTATCAACATCAGCAGCAACAGCAACAGCAGGGTTACGGAGGCCCCTACAACCAAATTAATCCTGCTCAAGGTAATTACTATAATTCCATGGGTGGCTATAATCAGAATCCTTACGAAGGCTATCAACAGTGGGGCCAAGGTCCCCAGCAACAAATGCCACCTCAAAACATGCAGCAATTTGGCATGCAGGGTTTCGGTATGGCATCGCAACAAATGGGCTATAACATGTATGGTCAAGGCCGCAATTAAATCTTAAAAGTTTTTTTAATAAAAGCAAAAAGGAATACATAAATCTATGTTTACATAACTAATAAAATTTTAATATTGAAACTTGAAGTCGCAATTTTTTGTCATTATGATTTTTTATTTGTTTACTTGAAAATGTTCAAATATCATTTCTGTTTAAAATTTTTATTTTTAAATTCGAATTTTTGTAATTATTTCATGATTTCAATAAATTTTTAATAATTTCGACTTGGTTTTTAATAAAAAAAAAACATTTGATTGAACAAATTAAAGCGCTATTATTGAAATTAAAATAAATGAGCAGTTTTCGAATTATAATATTTTTTTTTTAATTATAACAGTTCTCATGGTAGGTATTGGTGTCTGCAGAAACATGCTAAAAATGCATTAATATAAATATAAACCTTCCATCCCATGTCTCATATAGATTGCCGTGACTGTCGGTTTTTCGAATTTGGGTTTTTTTTCATCATTCCAATGATTTTACAAGCTCACTTCTGTTGGTTAACTTTAAAGGATTCATGTTGGAATTACAAACTTTTAGTGAGTTAAGATTAACCATTTTGTTACCCAATGTCACTTACTGCGGAATACACTTGACATTTGCAAACATATATGTCTCCATTTTGTGGAAATGGAATCGTTTACATTGCACAGCATTAGTTCGTTAAAACCAGGATTTGGTGTACACAAAAACTACTGTTTGCTGCAACTGTGAAAAACGCTGTCTGTTTACAATAATTTTATTTACTTTATTTTAAAGGACAATTACCACAAATTAGAACAATTACATTACTTGATATGATGCGAAAAAAACTCTTGCTACAAAATAATAATTTGATAAAAGCTAAGAAAGGTGGGTAAAACTATATTATACTTTTGTGTAAAAAAATAAAAATTATTTCTGAACCAACAGATGACCAAAATGCCAAAGTAACAGTCCAATATATCCAAAACCCGGAACTATTTCCTAACACTAGTAACAACAACAATCACCACACCATGGTGCATGCTATACCAGAAGATCTTGAAGTTGAAAATGTTGAATATTTAGAAGAAAATACTAACGTTGAAGAATATATAGAAGATCACTGTGAAAAAGATGAATTAGAGGATAATTTTTATCCCAATGCGATATATTGCTTGTTGGATTTGTATAAAACTGAATACGAAAGTTTAAATGCGAAAAATGTGGAGGTCAAGGCAGATCAGTTATGGCGTGATATAGCTAAAGATATGCAAGAAAGTTTGTTTGAATTCAACGAGCGGCAGATACAACATAAATATGCCTCGCTTAGGGAACAGTATTTTGCTGTACAAACGAAAGAGGATATTGAAAACTTTGATTATTTCGAACAGTTACATGATATTTACAAAGATCTTAGCAAAGATAATATAGCGAAGGGCTATAATGGTGGCAAGGATCCTTGTGTATATTATAAAGACGAAATAATTCTGCATCCGGAACATTTAGAAGGCAATGAAAGAAACTTACATGACTTTAAAAGTGAAGAAATAGCTCATAAAGAGCACGAGTTTATTGATATGGTTGAGAAGGAATTACAAGCCATGGAAGATGGTCATCCAGCAGAAGATAAACAAACTATAGGAAATGTTATGCATCAAAAGAAATTCAGACAAGGTGTTGTATTGAATAATTTGGATATAGTGGAAAGTTCAATAGGACAGCAAGCACATTTAAAGAAAAGGCCTCGTTTGGACAGTGAAGAACCTCTCAGAGAAAACCCAAAATTAAATAAAATCTTCAAACCTAATGACATAATGGATGATGTTTGCAAATCATGTAATAAAACTAGTGATTTTTCCTTACAGCTTTATAACCAAGAGCAAGAACGAAGGCATCGTGAAAAAATGTCTTTAATAGAGAAGAGTTTGAAAATTCAGGAACACTCACTTGAACAACAGCACCAATTATTACAGGAACTAATAAAACGTCTATCATAGGTTTATTCTATACATTTATATATACATATATGTTTTTTTATTTAGTTTATCGACCATAGGGCAAATGTTTAAAATCAATCTTTTGGTCCTCGAATATCCCTTGCATTTCATTCTGTAGAAGCTCGTGCAGTGATTCACCGGTATGGCGATAAATCCATTTACCGGTTTCCGCTGAAGTGGGCCCTGCAAAATCGTAGCGCTTGGGACCACTAGTGGGAGAACTCAGCCATATTTGTCTATTTGGCGTCTGACGATTTATTACATAGATGCCATGCTTGGGACCCAATTTAATTGTTAAAACTCCATCCTTTTGAAAGAAAACTATATTTTTGACATTGAAAATTACCCAAAAAAGAATGCTTACACTGTAAGATATATCACTGCCTGGTATGTAGTCTACACTTTCTAGAAGTTCTTCAAAATAGTCATTTATACCATCCATTGTTTCGGTGCAAACTCTTTCGTAAGTTGCATGATCCAATACGGAGTCAACGACGTGTTCTGTTGGTTTATTGCTAGAGAAGCTGCATATTTGAGGTGAACATAGTCTAAAGTTTGAAGCTACTTCCCGATTTAGAATTATTCTACATGTTACAATTGATCGTTTCAGATTTCTTTGAATCTTTGCAAGATTATGTATTGCATTCGTAACACGTCTCAACATTTTCTATTGAGACCAGCTGTATACCCTAGTTGCAGATATCACTAGCACACGATTCACAAGTTGGAAAAATATGCTACTACTAGGTCCGCGAAGCCAGGACTAACGAATTTATTTTAATAAATAACGCTAAAAACCACAAAACACTAAATATATCGGATGAGAGGAACTAGCAAATATTTACAATAAATCAGTGCTATTAAATATTTTAGTCTGGCAATGTACGTCTCTTGGGTACTCTTAATTACAACCATGTGGTTGGACATTATGACAGCTACAAATTGTAATAGCATAATGGCGTCAGGAATTTTTCTTATGACAAGTATAACATTTTTAAGTGGTGAATGAAAAACTATTTTTTGCTAAAAAAAATTAAATAAAACATTTGTAGTTTTCAGTGGTTCATTTAAAAGAACAAAACAAAATGTCTTTGCCTAGCAACTATAAGCAAATCGCACCAGCGCAACCGACAACACCTGCAGCTGGTAGTGGCACCGGTGGCGGCAGTAGATCCCGGTCTTCTGGAGCGGGTGGAGGCTCGGAGCGTAACAAAGATAATACACCAATTTTTACACACAGTAACTATGGGAATCCTGCGTTTACACCACAAAAGGCGGGAAAGTCTTCAAGTAATAAAAGCCAATCGGAAAGTCGTGCCCCAAAGCCTCCCAAACCGCCAGAGAAACCTATTTTGCCATACATGCGATATTCGAAAAAGATATGGGACAGTGTCAAAGCTAAACATCCGGATCTTAAGTTGTGGGAACTAGGAAAAAAGATAGGTGCGATGTGGAAGCAACTAACCGAAAAAGAAAAGCAGGAGTTTATAAACGAGTATGAGACAGATAAAGCAGAGTATGAGAAGAATTTAAAGGCTTATCATAATTCGCCAGCTTATCTAGCTTTTTTGGCTGCAAAGAGCAAGACGAAGGCAGATGGTGATGTTCACGAAACACCCTCAAGAGGCGGTGGTGGCAAGGGGCAACAAGAAAGACGTATTGATATACAACCCGCAGAAGATGAAGACGATCAAGATGAAGGCTACTCATTCAAACATGTAGCCTATGCAAGGTATTTGCGCAATCATCGTTTAATAAACGAAATATTTTCGGATGCAGTAGTGCCGGATGTCCGATCTGTGGTCACTACACAAAGAATGCAAGTTCTCAAGAGGCAAGTCAGTTCATTAACTATGCATCAAACAAAACTTGAAGCCGAGTTGCAACAAATGGAGGAGAAATTTGAAGCTAAAAAACAACGTATGATGGAGTCAAGTTTGGCTTTCCAAGAAGAATTAAAGCGCCATTGCAAACCAGCCGTTGACGATGAAACTTTTCAAAAGATGGTACAACGAATGTACGAAGAAATGAAACGAGAACGTCAACGTCTAATAGATGACCCTAATGCTGTACCAAACAAGACCATTATTGGGGGTCAATCAGCAGCAACAGCCCCTGCTGCAGGCTCTCTTACGGCAGAGGCTAAGAAGGAAGCAGCAAGTGGTGTAGCGCCACCTCCCACAGCACCAACTGCTACTCAGACAAAGCCACCTCACGAGTCTGGCAGTAAGACTGACCCAGAACCTATGGACATAGAGCCCCCAGCAAAACCGACAGCTCCAATACCACCACCTAAAATGGAACACAGACCTATGGAAATGTCTAAGGGCCATAAAAATGAAAAGGATCACGTAAAAACTAAGGTAACGAAAAACCCTGTACTAATTACTCAACAACAGCAAATACAGCCCCCGCATCAACCACCACAACAACCATCACCAGCACCAGCAGTTGAACAACCTGTGCCGGCGACACAAGGACCTCCACATTCTATGCCTGCAGCAGCGCCATCTACTTTAAACTCTGCACCAACAGGTGGACCTACAGGGCCTCCACCTGCCGCTCAACATGTACCGCCTTCAGCAGTATCTGGTCAACCTTCTTCACAGATTCCATCCTCTAACATGCCACCCATGCATTCCCATCATCCTCCTCCACAGCATGGTGGACCACCCCCACCGTCGCATTTGCCTCCTCATATGCAAACGCATCAAGGTATGGGCGTTATACCACCTCATGCAGCCTATCCTCAATATGGACCACCACCTACTGGTCCGACACGCTCACCCTACTATCAGCCTCAGTACGGAGCACATCCTCCACCGCCTCAACAACCATATGGCCAGTATCCACCATACTCACATTACCAACAACCTTATGGCCCACCACCACATGGCTCACATTATATGAACTCTAGACCTCCACCACAACACAATGGAGCAGCTCCGCCGCCACAACCTCCAATACACTATGGTGAACATTCCGGACCACAAATTCAGCCAGGTCAAGGCGGACCAGGCTTACCACCACCAGGGCACATGCCATCTCATGATATTTATGGCCAGCAGCCACCACCCGGTGTAGCACCAGCGGGACATACATTGCCACCACCGCAACAACCATTGCCACCTGTAACGTCAGGTGGACCACCACCAGTTCCGCAAACAGCTCCACCTACACAAACTATTCAGCCATCAACTGCAGAAACTTCCAAGCCCGACGGAGATGATAATAAAACTGATTAAATAAAAAGATTGTTATACGTACAATAACTTGTATTATCAAAGCTATGTTGTATTTTTATAAGTCATCCATAACATGTAAAACCCTTTTAATTATACATATAAGTTCGTTCTATACCTATTTTCCTCTATCTAAATGTGAGAAAGACCCAATAAAAATTAAAACATTCTTTTTCGAAAAAATGTCTTACATATATAAAAAAATTTGAAACTAGTACTCCGCAAAAGATAAAAAATGGATATGTATATATTCACAAATATACAGTCGCAAAGCAGCTCTGAGTAAGTCAAGACTCGTTGGTAAACATTTTTTAGGTGCAGCCAGACCACTGATCGTGTACTAGCTTTATACAGTTTTGCGTCTCACTAGCAATAGTTAGTTTCAACACAGGTATTTTCCGTGGTTAACAACGTTGCGGATAAATTAATGAATTGATTCCACTAATCAAGTAACTAAGAATTATTTGAGTATGAAAGCACAATTATAGTCGTAGGTAGAACTTAAGCAACACAAGTGATTCAATATGTGATGTTTATCACTGGTATAGTGACAAATATATTAACAAATTCCATTATTAATCTTCATTAATTTATTAAAATTTTACTTTGTTGTGGGTTGATGAATGCAAAACATTTGGAACATTTGCCATAATATAAAGACTTTGCTTAATAATGAAATTAATAATATTAGACTTACCCGTACAACTTTTAAACAGATTAGCACGATTTTAATAAATTAATTAAGTATTAAAAAAGTAAAATTTTTAGATTACATAAATAAAACTGGCGCTTCACGTAACTTTAAAAACAAATCACTAGGACGAAAGGAAATATTAGTATCAGGCGGCAATATTTTACAACGGCGGCTACGGCCAAGTGCCTAAAACAATTTGAAGAGGACATACTTCTACAATTGTGTGTAATCTGAGGCTGATTACATAATAATAAATAAAAAAACATTTAATAAGTATTTTTATATTGTTGTTTTGTTATATGAAGTGAACGAAGGTTTAAAAGACTTTTAAAACTTCGCTTCTTCAAAAGAAGTTTGATCACTTACCCTGACAAATCCGCTACGGCGTCAACCAAATATGAGCTACTTTGAGTATTTTGCAAACCGTTAACAAGAAATATTAATACGTGGATGCAAAAGTATGTACTAATATTATCATTTGCGTTTCACATTTTTTGGAGTATGTATTAAATATAATAACATGGCAGACAAAATATTTATAATAAATTATTAAAACAAATATTTTTCGTTTATGTTTAGGCTTAAAATTACAACTCTAAATAAATGCTCTCTCTTCCGATACCCACATAAGCAACTGTGCTACAATCTGTAGGCCGTTCTCTATATTTTCTAGAGTTGTACAAAACAGCTCTTTTGATTGAGCGCTCTTTTCCGCTCCGCTCACTTTACTGAATTAATTCATTCATTTCTTTCACTAGCTCAGTTGATTCCTTAGCTCAGCCATAATTCATGAAATGAAAATGTCATGAAAGAAAATGAAAGAATCAGACTAGCTAATACAACAACCACTAATGCCTTTTTATTTTTTCCTTAATACTCGTATGTAATATAAAACACATTTATTGAACATAAGTAATAACTAGATAAATATTTAAGCGATTTTAAATATTTTGCATTCGAACCTATTTTAATAAAGTAATATTTTCTATTTAACCTTGTATTTTGTAGATTTTTCTCAGTTAATTTACGTATATGTTTATATATGTATATATACGCACCAAGTTAATAAGTACTGAAATATGTATCATGGCAGTGCTGTTTAAAAATTTTTATCTGGCAGCTCTAATAATATAAAGCGCCACACCATGTGTGTATCTGCATTGAGTGAATTAATTCCTTTTTTTCATATAGATTTTGACATACCAGCATTGAAAAGAGCTACTGAAAGAGACAGATTCAATGACGCAATTGAAACAACTGAATCAACTGAAAGAAGTGAAAGAAAAGAGCTACTGAAACAACTGAAAGAATTGAAAGAAAAGAGCTACTGAAACATATGAAAGAAAAGAGCTACTGAAACAAATGAAAGAAAAGAGCTACTGAAACAAATGAAATAAAAGAGCTACTGAAAGAAATAGATTCAATGAAACAACTGAATCACTGAATCAACTGAAACAACTGAAAGAAGTGAAAGAAAAGAGCTAAAAACGCTCAGTAAAGTGAAAGATTCACCTCGCTCAGTTGAATGAATGATTCAATTGAATTAATTCATTCAGGAGCCGTACAACTCTAATATTTTCCAGTCGTCAGAAAGTCGTGTCATTTTTCACTACGGAATTTGGGTTTTTTAGTTTTCATTTACGTTTAAGTTTGCTTAATTTTCGTTTTCATTCCATTCAAATTTGTTTTATACATATTCATAAAATATATGATTGAAAAGTGATTTGATATTGTTAATCAAATGCAAATCAATTAAGAAACGCACAAGGAGAAAACTTGAAGGAAGAACAAGCATTACCCAAACAAGTTGTTTTAGTGTGAATGTGTGTGCAAGACAAAAAGTGCGAAAAAGCGCAACAGTCAGTAGAAAAAAAGAAACTGGAAAAAATCGGCTGAAATACGAGACAAAGAAGTTCCACCACAAAGCATAAATTGCAAAGAACGCGCCTTCAGATTCGACTCGTCATTCAAAGATTAAAGGGAAACTCGTAAAAGTATAGAAAGTTTTTTTAAACATTATTAAAATCTAAAAAAATAAGTACTTTGATATCTTGATAAAAAACAAAAATAGACTACAGGTAAGTTTATATGTGTTCATAAGTACACCATTCATATAAAATGAAGTACAAATTTAAAAATTTCTGTTCGATGTGGTTAAAATACTGAAAATTTCAGTTGCTTAAAGTGCGTTTCTTTCGTGCTGGCATCTTTTTTTCCAATTATTGGTGCTTGCATTTTTTAAGTTTGTGGAGTGAGTCATGTTGGCAATCATCAGTGCCGGTTTTATATTTTTTCTTTCCTTTTTTTGTCTTTTTGGCCGGTCTTGCTTTTAATTTTTTTTCTTATATCACATGTATACACATGGTATAATAAAACAAGGTACTGCCACTGTGAGCTATTAAATTTAAAATAATTTTCTGACAATTTTAAGGATTCTGACATTCCCATAAAAATTAAGTTACCATATCATTTTAAGTTACCCGTTTTTTTTCTTTTCATTTGAGTTGTTAAAATTTTTAATTGCATCGATGTCATAATTAACAATAATTAAAATCTGTTTGCCAATTAATTTATTATAAAAATCTTGTCGTGATTTTGTTAAATTGTCTTATTGATCAATGTAATGGTTTCAATATTTTTGCTTCAATGCAAAGCAACACAATGGCTTTATTTCTTGTGGAAATGCATAGAAAAATGCAATGCAAAATGTTTATGATCAAAACCTCAAAATGAAATTTTTGTCTCGGTCAATATGCAAAAACGATTCACAATGAGATTTTGAGCGGGATATTCTATCAATGTTGTACGTTCAGTATGTTTAAATTTAAAATGAGGTAATACAATGAAATATGTTAAAAGAGAGGGGATAAAATAATAGTTAAATAGCATGGTATAATATATTATAATGGTGCTTTGTCCGTGATCTCATGAAAATGTGGCTTGGTACTAAAAAGGCCATTATTTTGGAAATTGCTGAACTGGACACCTTGAAATTTAAATATATATATATATATATATATATATATATATATATATATATATATATACATATACATATATATACATATATATATATATATATATATATATATATATACATATATATATATATATATATATATATATATATATATATATATATATATATATATACATATATATGTATTTTAAATGAAATTTATTTGTTGGTGGTCAAGCAATGCCTATATGCATTTCGTTGGTGCTTTACCAAATCATGGTTAAAGTCTACTGATGATTTGGTAAAGCACCAATGAAATGCATAGAGACATTGCTTGACCACCAACAAATAAATTTCATTTAAAATACATATATATGTATATATATATATATATATATATATATATGTATATATATATATATATATATATATATATATATATATATATATATATATATATATATATATGTATATATATATATATATATATATATATATATATGTATATATATATGTATATATATGTATATATGTATATATATATATATATATATATATATATATATATATGTATTACAGATTTTATTTAAAAATTTCCAAATAAACAAAATTATTTTTTATAATGTGGCAACGTCATATTCAATATGATGTAGAAAAATAAACTTCAAAAATCCTTATTAAAATTTAATAAAAGCAAGTGGCACTACCTTGTATTTATATACCTTGTGTATACATACATAACTTTAAATGTTTTTTTTTGACAATTTTGACATTGTTCTTTTTTAACTGGCATTCGTTGGTGTGAGGTAGGGTTACCATAAAATTGTCTATGATGGGCATTATCACTTTCTAATGTTGTTGGGCCATACTCAATAGTCTGTATTAAGCCCCATGTTCTTAAAGAAATAAAATGTATTTGCAGCCTATTTTAAAAACTTTTTAAATAAAATACATTTTGAACTCATTTTAAATCTTGTGTATATGTTTAAAACCAGTTTCAAACTCTTACACTGCGCAGTAAAAACGTAGGTTAATGTCCTCGTTTTGTTGGCGTTCAGACAATGATTATGACGATCCAATTTAAATATCTTAAATTATAAAATAACTAAGGGAGTAACTAGGAAATTATAATTCCAGATTCTTGGTACATTTTTGGGAACTTTTAATAATGTGTTCTAATTGTAAATAATATCATTATGTTCATTAGTCAAAGTATTTACTCCGCCACTTCCCTTTGCAATATACATATGCTCATGTACATACATGCAAATGTAAGTTACTTAACCTACTTGTATTCTCTTGTTTACAATCTATCACGTGATTAAGTCGTCAACTGTTATACCATCACCACTTCAAGAAATTAATTTTGAGAGAATAAATAAAAAAATAATACCTAAATGGAGACACAACTTTCAACTGTTAATTAAATTTGATTCGCTATTGTGTGTGTGTGTGTTTTTTTTAACAAAAATTGCGAATATTTTTTTTTTTAGTTTGTCATTTGTTTGGTGTAGTACAATTGGCAGATATCTAAAGGAATGTTTTTCAAAAATATCAGTTATATTAGTAAACTCTCGAAAACCCTCAATCGACTTTTTAGTTGTTTTTATTAATATATGTGACCTGCTCCACGAAAAGGGACATCTGCGCCCTGCATTTTGAGTGATTCTTATAGGAAAAAAAACTCTCTTTCAAATGGCGCAAACCGCAAGTTTCTGTCTTTTAGTTTTTTTACAAATTACATGTAAAGATGAACATAATTAATGAAAAAATTTAAAAAAGTGATATAAACAGATAATATATATAATATTTATATCAAAGGTACAAAATTACCCTTTTCGTCCCTTTTCGTGGGGCAGGTCACATATATTAAAGTTTAGATTTTGAAAATAAGCGTTGGAAATTTAGAAAAAAATTATTTTACTTGTCGGCGATTTCCTACTTTACGGTCTAAACTGAAATACTGATATTTTTAATTTTAAACGTACTGAGAATGGGTGCAATTTTGACATCTCCGAATGTATGTAAAGAAAGGTAGATCTAAATTGTATCAAAATTGGTTAAAAAAGGAAATTTTGTCCTCCCGAATCTATCCAACGAATTGCGATGGAAGTTAACAACAAACAAAGATGCTGGTAAAATAGCACGTTTATATTCCGCTTGGCTTCCTCTTATATCCGAATTTTTTTCTATAATAGATTATTATAGCACCAGTTGAAGTAAGCTTATAGGTGCAAGAACATTTCGTCCCCTCAATATAACAATAGCGTATGTGCTCATACGCTATAATTTTATTATTGCATATTTAGAATCTCCATCATTGATTTTATGTCTGGTCGAAATTTCGTCAATTTCTACTTCCAAAAAGTGGGTCAAAATGTCGTTGGAAAAAATTGTGTATAATTTCTTGTTAAAAATTTTAATTCAATAAGTGTGTAAGCTCATATGCGCCATTTTACTTGAAATTGCCACTCCAAAGTTGTTAAAAGAATAATAGTGTACCTATACGCATTATACTCCATTTTAGTCTGTAGAAAAAAAATACAATTTATGAAAACTTTTAACTCATAAAATAGCTTAAGACAAATTAATTTCTAGTTATTTTTGATTTACTCAATGTATACCTTAATTTGTCATAATTTTTTGTTTATAATAACCCAAATTGGAAAGTAATGAATATGTGTCACTGAATTAACAAAACTATAAATTAATCACTGTTTTATAATGTTACAAATTGATATTTTTGAGATCAAATATTTTAATAAAAATACCGTAAAATTATTGAATAAAACAGCGTATGCCATACAAAATAAAATCGTGTATCAGATACATCATACGAATTACTTAAAAAATAAAATAGCCTATATGGAGGAGTTGCGCTTTGAATGACATAATTATAGTCTTAAAGGATGCGTAGAATAAAAAAATTGGTCAATTTAAAGACAAGAAACGGTTTTATGTATTCGTCGAAAAATCCAATATGAAGAATTTTTATTTACCGCGATATTGAGGTTTTATTAGACTATGTCCACACGGTGAAACATTTGCATTAGTATTAACACTTTCTTGAATTGAAATGTGAACTTCAAAATCTTATATTTGTTAATATCTATATGTATGTGCAGTGAATTACATATGATGATCATTTACTTCATAATACATCAAAATAAAAAATACATGTTCAGAACAATTGTAGTAAAACTGAAATAGTGGGTATATATTATACCTATTATCTAATATTTATCAGATTAACTGCCCTTTTTTGTCAGAGTTTATGCCAAGTTCATATCCGCGTGATGTTGGACTGTAATTTTTTCGTTTTCAGTGTAGAAAAATTGTCTCGCCAGGCAGATGTCCGCTTATAAGGGTTGACCGTGAACAGAACTGTCCCTGTCCATATATGTTTCAATGGGACTTTTTCCAGTATGATAAACTCGTTTGTCACCAGTAAGATACGACTTATGTAAATAAATCTCACATTGTACGCAAAAATAACTTATTATTGTTTCAAAAATATATTTTGTTTAAACGTCTGTATGTCCATAAACATACATAAATACACACGTATATATGTATGTATGTATGCACGATCCGTATCTACCTTAAATTGGATATTTGATCAGTTTTCTATAGAATTTTTATTTATACCAGTTTGATGCTGAATATTTTTTAATTTTCATTTAAAAATCTCTCCTAAGTTAAACAATTAGCGCTTTTTCCTACTCTCTTCTGTGGGATAGATGATAGATTTTACTTTTATTATTGTTGGCTTTTTCGTTGTTTATTTTTAAATTTTGTTTGCTGTTAAGTTTATCTTATAAATAGTTGTGTGAATAAATCTGTGCTTTGAAATGAGAAATGTCTTTCTGTAGTATAAGATACAAATACACACGTACATACATATGTACATAATAAGAAAAACCTGTTTTTTGTACATAACATTTTTATAGTAAATACGTACCTATACATATATACATACTTTATAATTTTTGAATAAATTCTTTATACCAGTATAAAAAGCTAACCCAAAAAGCTTTTACTTTTTCAAGTTTTAACATAATACCTAAATTGATGCGTTCAGTAGAATATGTTCCTGTGAGATTCTAAGAAATTCGTTTTAAAATATCTGTTATGTGCATACCTATTAGTTTTAAAAAGCAAAAAAAAAAAAAAAAAAAAAACAACTGTTATATAATAACAGTTGTCCTCGTTCATAATTGTTGTCTAAAGTTTTGTTGATACAATGTATTTTAGTACATAGTATGTACATATATGTACATATGTAGGTATCTGTTCTATTTTTTGTATAAATAATTGTTCCCATACATTTTTATGTATGTGTATTCACCCAGCTAGCATTTTTTGATCATTTTAATCAAATGTCAGTCTTTTTCGACTCCACTGCACGATTAAAATAATCATTTATGATACTCTTTTGAGTCAAGAATGGATCTTTTGTTTGAGAAAATGGTACCCTTCATGCGACTCTCCAGAAAAAGTATTTTCTGACTCGTTTTTCCGATTTTATACAGAAAAAAAAACAGCATGAAAAAGAGTCATTTTAGGATCATTTGCGTGATTATTTTATGACTACACACATGTTGCAAGATTTGTTTTTGCTTTTTTAAACTAGTCACTTTCTAAGCGTTTCTAAGAGCATTTTTGTAAACTCTTTTTAGATCACCAAACTGATTAATCAGTTTTTGAACATCTAAAGCAGTGATGTCAGTCTCATACACAATTGTGGAAGCAAAACTCACATGTACGCTTACGCTCTTTTATTTTGAGAGCGTAAAATATAATTGTTTACTGAAAAACACTCTCATTCAGCGGGAAGTATCGCAAGTCCTGTTTTGAGGCCTCTAAACAGAAATAATATATTTATATAAATATATATATACAATACATATAAGAGGTTTGAAATAAGTTGGATCCACTGTATGTAGGTACATCTTTTCGAAAATTTCTTAAAGTAGCTTTTAAATTAATTCATAAGTAAGACTTTTTGTAAAAATTGTTTCTCTTGTATATAAACTAACCAAATGTTCAGCTTAAAAATGGAGAAATATTTTAAAATTAAATATCTGAGCACTTGGCAATTTTCGAAACCCTTTTTTACAACTTATAAAATTAGAAGATATTATTGGTAAATAAAAGGATACTCTTAGAAAAGGCCACTAATTAGGCCTCGCAACCGCACATTTCTCCCGCTGGGAATGTAAGAGATAAGAGTGATCTCACCAACACAATCACATTTGACATCACTGATCTAAAGGAATCCTAAAAGACTCATTTTGCTGATATTATCATAAACAATCTCCCAATTGCTAGCTGGGTACCTACTTATACACTTATTACAATTATTTTTTTAATTTTATTAATTTGATCAAACCCACCCAGGAATGATAAGTAAAAAATTTGATTTCACGCATACATAAATGTAAATGTATATGTACATATGCATGTGTGTACATAAATATGAATGTATATGTGGCACAACATTCTGAAATTGTATCTCTTCGATTCCAAATACAGTTCAAAATATTTTTAATTTGACATTAATAAAAAAATTTAAATCTTCTAAGAACTCATCAAAAGGAAATTATATCTACATGCATATGTACAATACATAACTTTATATGTAGGTACGAATTTAGTGAAAAAAATTCTATCATAGATACACACACACACACACACATCGGTACATAAAATCTCTCTTGATATATCCATACGAAATCAATCTTAAGACGGCTAGACATTTCTAAGTGGAAAGTTAGGCGTTTGGGGGAAATGTTTGGCACAGACAATGTCATACTTAGATACTATCCACCTTATTTCGTAAATATATGTCTTGACGTGAAGTTGTCAAAATAATATCAAAAATAGGACACTAGTGTACTGATTTTCGTCACCAATAAACAATTTCTAACATCCTCTTGCTTTATTTAGGGCCTTAGGCTGTAAATTACAGGATGTCAGAAGTAGTTAATTGTATTCCCCAAGAAGTGGGTAATGCCCTATTTTTGATATTGTCTTGATGTGACGTTGACAATTAGTTATAGAATAAGGGGGTATATTGACATGACTTTGGTCGCTTATAGAAGGGTCCCCACACGTTTTTTGTTCCGAAATTGACTGTTTTAAATGATTCCAAATACATTTCACACAAATACATCTCGCCAACAAATGCAATTTTATTAAAAATACTGTGCTTTTAGCTTCTCCCGTAAGATTGCAATTACGTAAGTTAGGTTATTTCTACATGAGGCCCACAATATAGACATAACGTAATAATTTCACCAGATTTGAGTACTTGTAAGGTATAATTAAATATATGTATTTAGTTTAAAATTAGAAACACAATAATAATCAGCTTGCACAAGAAGAAAATTCATTGAATTCGTATTAATTGGGATACGTAGAAAATAGTACCAAAGAGTGACTGAAGTGCCATTGTACTTTCCAGTCCCCTAAAATATTAACAATTGTAGCAAAGTTCTCATCATCCCTGAACCCACCTGTTAGAAATCTAGTTTCTGTTTATAGCAGACATAGGCATTGTGGGTGAGCGCGCTTCACATGTATATAAATTCGTTCTTGAGAGTCACACGTATTTGTAGTTACTCACAAATCACAAAAATTGTGATTCACAATTCAGTCTATCACAAGCTTCCAACCAAGACTGTTGTTTGGGCGCTTGTTGAAAAAAGTTATTTGAGGGTGGGTGAATGCTCGTTTGTTTGCAAAATTTCTCTCACACACACAAACTCAAAATGTTGATGTGTTTGTGCCTATGTCTGGTTTATAGGTAAATTTTCTCTCGCTATCAGTTGATTTTTCCATCTCTCAACTCTCACTATTTGCTAGAACTAATTGCCTTTTTTGTGTCACGCTACAAGTGCTCTGTTGATTTTGTACATATCATAGCAGTAGTCTTGGGGCTGCCAGATTTTTTAACTTTAATCGCCAAAAAACGTGAATTGAAAAACAATAGGCAATATAAAAAAAATCTTAGCGCTTGTAAATAAAAATACATACATTAAAAAAATACAAACACCAAAAAAAGTCTTGATTAAAAAACATCGGAAAAATCAGCGTATGAATTGGTTGTATAGGTATAAAGTTTCTTAACAATTACACTTTTCTGAATTAAGTGGATCTAAAGACCCTACAGGATGCCAGGTTAATTATTTCATTCGTTGTCGTTGCAAAACAACAACTTATTTTATTAGAAAAACTAAAAATTGTATATGTTGTTTCATTTTTTGGTTTTGCAGCTGAACAATTAGGTAACACTGCCGACAACTGAATTGGTGAGAAGAGTAAATTTTAAACTAGAAATAAGAAGCAGATGGAAACGTAACAAGTTGCGTGCAATTCTGTTGTGTGTTGCATACGGTTCATTTTATATTTAGCTTTTGTTACGATCACACGTTACCTTAATTGGCTTTGTGGTCGTTATAATTTCCTATCATTGATAATTTTATTTCTATGGGATAAAAAATATTGTTTTCAAAACACAAAAATTCTAAAAGTGGAAAAATACATCTTACGTGTTTTTCTTGTGCTATTTGATGTTTTTTATGTGAGTGCTAACACAGACCTTCCAACCACACAAATAATTCTTAGTTAATTCATATTGAACATTTTCATAAATGCAAATGTATGCGTGTACATAAAACTCCGCACAATGCTTAAAATATAAGAGTTAAAAAAAAAAGAAATTAAAACAACATTGTTTAATTAAACTGTCATATATTTTCTCGTTCTGGCGATTAAATGATGATGCATTAATGTGTGTATTTTATGTGTGTGAAAAAAGAGTTTTCATTACTTCCGGTTTGGCTTAAAAAAAAACGAAGTTCTACTTTGTTAGTGCTGAGAGAGTTTTCCTCACATACAATATCAATTGAGTAGCTTCAAAATTTCAAATTATGTTCTACATTGTGCAATTGGTGTTTTGTAATTAAATTTTAAAATTATTTACATAAATTTGTTTTAGAAAGTTTGTTACTTTTCAATTTTCGTTTTCATATAGACTTGTGAATCATGTTAATTATTGTTTAGCTACAAATATAGTGTGATTAAAAATAAATCTTAATTATATTAAAAATATACTACATACGCACATATTTTTAATAATCGTTGGAAAATTACTAAATCGCCGCAAGTGTTCTAGTTCTTAAACCCACCGCAACCGCCTGCTTTAAAAACTAGCATGTAAGTATCTTATTTTCAATTATAAAAATTGGTTAATATATTAAATTATTTATATCAGATCGTTAAGGCTTATATAAATATGTATGTAAGTGTGAAATCGATTTCGGTTAACTACAATGCTGCTGGTTTAAAATTTATAAATCTGTTTAAATTAAATGTTTTGACTATACAGATATTGCAAGGCTTGAAATAAAAATAATAATGTAATGGAAACGAAATAATGATAAGTAATTTCATTATAAATTATATATAATCTATTAAGATGAAGCAGATATTAGAAAACATTTAAAATTATCCTGTCTACAAACTGTTTATATTGCTTAAGCAAGATTTATTTCCTTGTTATCGAAAATTTCATACGAGTGAAAAAATTACATGCAATATTATTTTATTTTTATTTCACGCGTTTCTGTTGTTTTTAATATTTCCAGTAGAGTTGCAATTGTATACATACATATATCTTGGATACTGATAAAACTAGTTTGAAACTTTTCATAAACATTTTTTATGAAATTTCTATGTACATTTTATTTATTTTCCATAAATTAAAACACTGATTTTAATATATTTTAAGTGTTCAATAGAGTTTCAGAATATTAGTCTTAAAAGCTTTTAATTCGAAGCTACATAAATGAAATACATAATATGTAGTTAAAAAATTTTTTTAACTGAAAATACACGCATATGTATTAGCTTTGGAAAATTTATATTTATGTATTTGAAATGATTTTTTGAACAATTTTGAAGTGACCTGTTCTATTTGGCTAAATTGGCAACCATCTATCTGTATACGGAGAGTTGTCAATTATAAATACGATATTTCTGTTTGATATTCGAATTAGACTTGGGTCAAACTAGCTCATTCGCTCAGTTTTGACAAGAACCTCTGATCAAACCCATTTAAATTACATATGTTTGATCAGAGGTTCTTGTCAAAACTGAGCGAATGAGCTAGTTGGACACAAGTCTAATTCGAATGTTGATATTATAAAAGCATATACCTAATTCTGCTAAAACTAGATAAGGCCAATGGGTTTTTATGCAAAAAAGAAAAAAGAAAACCGTCGAAGCTCATTGGAATCAATTTCAATTTTATGCTAGGAACACAACTGCGACGAACGACGAATTTTTGGTCGCGAATATTCGTCGCCAAAAGTAAAACACATTGGTGTATATGAAAATGCACACAATCGTGGCGTTGGGCGAAATTCGTCATACTCAGCAAAAGTTGAAATACATTTATTTCTAATTGTTTCGTCAACGAACGACGAACAAATCAATATAAAGTGACCAGGTTTCATATACTCAAACTGGTTTTTTGTGGAAAAACATAGTTCACTACTGTATTGTTACATGTAGCACTAAAATTTTCAGTACATACTAAAAATGCATTCACTAATTCACAAAAATGTATCATTCGGACGACTTTTTATTAATTTTGAACACTTTTTATAATATAGTTTTTCTTTCTATTTCTCACTTTTTCATATGGTCACCCCATCAGCTGTTAAATAAAAATAATAATTTATTTACAGCCAAAAAATTTTTCAGAAAATATTTACAAAAAAAAATTTGTTCTGAAAAAAAATGGACAACACCGGGATAATTATTGAGTGTCTAAACAATCTGACTGGCATCAGAGGATTATAATGATTTAAAAAACAAATATTAAAATTTTGTTTGCTTATTATTTTAATTTATTCGTCGTTATTGTGTTTCATACGACGAATTTATAGAGCGATTTTTTATCAACGAATTCGTCGTACTAAGCGAAATTCGTCGTTCGTCCCAGTTGTGTTCCTAGCATTATAATAAAAATATTTTATAATTTTTTTATCATTTAATTTCGCCTTGAGCAAGAGTAACTGAAAAAAAATCGATTATGGCAACACTTTATTACCCATTTATTTAAATTTTGTTTGTTTGAATCTCTTCTTTCTCCCTCTACTAACACCTTTGCAACTTAAAATGACACGTAAAATTTATCTATGAATACATTCCTAACTGAGTTTTGCAAATTCTCGGTGTTATTGTCACCATTCTTCTTCGCAAAAACAAATATTAGTATATTTTTCTCATTTATCTTTTTCTATGTTTTCGATCTACTTAATTAACTAAATAAATAACATAATTTTGAATTCTACCCAACTGCCTACTTGCGAGTATCTTATCGTTCTTGTTTTTTTCTTATTTTGCATTATTAATTCATATCAATTTTCTTTTCTTAACCTTCATAGCAAATACCTACAGAAGTATATTTTCTCTTGGTTGTATTTATTGTACTATTCTTAATGTACCGTTAAATTCAAATATTGTCTTTTGTGGTGGGTATATGATTGCTCAGCTGGTGGATATGAATTAGAGATGCGATCGTGGGCTGTTTTTTTAGCAGCATGAATAATTTTTCAAAAGTTAGAAATTGTATATATGAGAAGGCTGTTTAATATCTTTCTGACTGTTTGAATAAACAATTTTCTTTTTACTTGTTTTTTTTTTAAATTGGCGTCTATTTCGGTTATCAACTCTTTGTTACTTAGATCCAATCTCCTGCCACTTCATCAGGTTTGGAAAAAGGAAATAGTCACAGTGGGCTAAATTGGGAGAATTTGCTGGTTGGGGTAGTAGTTCGTATCCCACACGTATGCTCTTGAGCATTGTTTTGATCGCGGCACCCATCTTGCAGATAGCTTTTTCATATCCAAGTATTGATGAGATGCCTTGTAGCCTCAGACACCACACGTATTTTCATTCTTCGGTCGTTCAATATTATTCCATGAGTTTTATTGACAATTTTTGGCGTGATGACTTTTTTTTGAGTGACCTGACGGCGTCAGCGAAGTTACGGCGTCACCGCAACGGAATTCGGTAAACCACTTTTTTCCGTGCCATTTATCAAGTTTTTTCTTGTGTGCAGTGATCGTTTATTTTTTAAGCAAAAAATAATTCTTATTCGACGAAATTAATTTTTTTCTGATTTTCTTAAAATTCACGAGACTTTCTGCTTTAAATGGTAGTCAAATATAATTTTTTTTTAACAAATTTCTATGCTAAGGCTAATGATGTATTTTTTTTTTAATATTGGGAGTTATAGGACTTCGGTTAATTATTAAGAAAAAATATAAAAATCTGTAAGCTACACCTATTGTACACTTGTTTCCCCTATTCACACGGTGATATAAAAGAACGAATCAATATTGGTTTTTTGTTATTGGCGAATGGCTTAGAGAAAAAAGGGAGGTAGAAAGCAATCGCCATTTCGGTTGTGTTTCTATTTTTATTCATTTGCGTTCTTATTATTAAAGATGCTTAAAAGAAACACAAAATTTTCAAATTAAAATCATCATGTAAATATTTAATTCACGAAACAATGACAGAGAAAATGTAGTAATGCAAGTTTTTGTACGCTTTCGTGATTCATACATACTCATGAATGTAAACAGACGTGTGTAAGTTTTCATCTCTTATATGACTAATTAAAGTTAAATAGAAAAAATTTTAGTTAGTTAGGTACTGTTAGTACCACACATAAAAAGTATATTTTTATTATTTTAAAATGAGTTGGACTCGTTTCAGTTTACTACCAGCAATTTTATCTTATTCCTTAAATATATGAACATATAGCTTTATCAGTTCATATTTTGTATAATATATAATAATGTACATATGTATGTGTGTATGTATGCATGTGCTGGTTTGTCTCGGTACAAAAAAAAACTTGTGCTAACATATTTCAATTTATTTTGATAAGAAATATTTGTTTCTTTGAAGTACAAGTACCTATAATTATTTATTTGGTTGTAAAATTTACTGCTTGTACTCCGGTTGGCTTCCTATAAGAAATTCAAACAATTTATGTCAAGATATGAAATAAAAATTGCAACCATAAACACACTATACAATTTATCTAATATCCTTTACCCTTGTTTGATTTCTACGAAATAAGTATGCGAAGTGAGAAATCATTTTTATTGTTTTTGTTGGGAAATCGAAAGTTTGCCAAAAAAATTTAAATTTTTAAAAGTTTTTATATAATACATATTATATATTTTGCAAATCGCAATCGATATCTTTGTTAATTTCCCGATTGCCAGCAACATCAATTGCAAATATCACCGCTGACGACAAAACGATGATGATGATGTTTATATTTTTAATATTTTTGAACAATATTCTGTGGAATGTTGTATTTATACACATACATACATATGAACATGAGTAGAAAAGAGTGTCTACATACGACTTCTCTATTTACAACTCTGCTCAGTATTAACAATATGTGTTACTGGTTAAAGCTCAATGTTGTTGGGCCAGCCATTCAGCCGTACCCGATCAACACCAATAACGCTAACAGTAGACAGCAATATCAATTCACAATACTACGACAATCTAACTTTATTATACAAATTGTTAGTACAACGACAGTCACCCAGCCAGCCAGCCAGTCATAAAGGCAGGCGGCAATAGTCACAATTGTTTTTTTTATCGGCAGTAACTTTGAATTTTAAAATATTTTGCCATTTAGTTGGCAGAGAACTTGCTTTCGCGTACGATCGTCAAACACAAAAAACGAACGCAATTGCAAACGTAAAAAAAGTATTCACTCTAACTCGGTCAATTATTTCGGCTCAATTTTGACAGCGTTTAATTAATTTGCAAAGTAGAAAGAAGTGGAAATTTTAAGAAAATTATTTAAAAAAAAGGTGTGTTTTGTGTTAACAGCAATTTTATTAAACAAACAAAATTTATCTACACATACTATGAATAATAAAAATATGAATATAAAGTTATAATTAAACAATTTATTAAATTTATTTGCTATATTCTCAGAAATTAGTTTTCAAAAAATTGGTACCCGCACCAATGAAATATAAGTTAATAGACAGACTTGTCTATAATCCATAGAAGCTAACAAATTAAAAAAAAAATAAAAAATTTTATATGTATGCAATTTGGATTTTACCTTGGCATGAGAGAAATTTATATCAATTTTAATTTTATTGTGGCTTCAGAAAATTATGTATACCTAATGAGTTTTATTGTATTAGAGAAAAAATATTTATTTTAAAATGCAAATATGTGTATTTGTTTACCTAATTACTTGGTAAATAAACGTAGGTTTATCGGCAAATAAACGGAGAAACAAAAAACTTTAATTAAAGTTCTAATGATATGTGCATTAGGGTGGTACTTGTATTATATCATAATATTTTATAAAAATGTGGCTCTAAATTCTTTGCTCTCTAAAACAGTAGTAAGTTTCATTCTAAAAAATTCTGCATTTTTCGGAACGGCATATTTGTGGGGTAAAATGTTTTTTTTTGCAGAGAGTTTTCCAACACTATTCTGGAAAGAGAAAGCCACCGGATGAAAAAAATGTGTAAACACTCGTTTTGCAAGGTGGCAGCACTGCGGCATATGGTTAACAAGTTGTTGTATTCTTTGTGTCACACACAGGATAAAAATAATAATAAGATTGATTATTGCTTCTTTATTTGATTTTCCACATGCAAATTTTTAAATTCATTTTAAAAAGATGTAACAATATAAATATTGATATTTCAATTAATTTTTCATATATAAACTTTTTTAAATAAAAACTAAATCATAACAGCAATTATTATCGAATGAAAATGTTCCGCACAAAATTATTGCTAATTATTTCTCTCTCTCCATCTCGCTCTCTCTTTTGTAGAGAAATGTCAAACTACACATTAAAAGAGCTTTACTGTAAAATAATGGGCGAATGCAGGCTTGCGCATCGTATAAATCGGCAGACTTAATACGTTAGCCCCTGTATATATAGGGCTAATAGACGTAGTTGGGAAAAATCGCCACGATAACCTATTAAAGAAGTTAACCGTCATATTCATAAAAAATATAATCTCTTTACAAACTGCTTATGTGGCAACTTTTGTATAGAAATCTTCAATTTCAAAGCAGTGGTTTTAAATCAGATGTTATGACGTAAGAGCAGATTTTTTCAAATCCCTAAAAACGTTGTTGCACCCTAATGACTAATGACAAATTTGTTTTTATAGTTGCAATGAATTTCACCTTATACCTTTGATTTGCTTTGATTTTATTTTCTGACGCTCTGCATAGGCAACTAATTTCCAACAAGATAAAAACGCTGATCATTATGTGGTCATTCACAAGAAAGTTTTAAAGAATATGCCTCACTATTATACAAAAATGCTACAAAATAATTTTGTTTTTATTTTCGCACATACACATGCAATATATTATTTAAAAAAATTACTTTAATTACGTTTAAAAAACAGAAGTGCATATGAAATGGTAACGAATAAAGAAAAAATTAAAATATAGAATTTAATGTAATATTTTTGCGATATGATCTCAGTTAATTTATTAAACATGATTTGTTTGTTATAATTCTCAAATGGTCTTTGATAGCTTGCACATAAACTAAGAAGTTTGCTATTTTTGGAGTTATGTTGAGATAATAAACTGCAACAAACAAGAAAAATTAAGTCCGCGCTACCATAAGTAGTTCGTAGAAGTTGACAAATTTTTACAAACGAATTCATTTGTAAGAACTGATTTTCGTATGAAAATAGCAACTGCGGGAGTTCTCCATAACTAAATCCATTATAATCGAGTTTTACAGGGTGTCTTTGCAATAAAAATAAAACTAAGAAATACCGACTATGAATGCACTTATTTATAAATATGCACACATCTACACAAATCTATTCTCTGTAAAAAATTCTCTGTAAAGATTATTGAGAAAGTATGTCATGTTTGTGTATAAATAAAAAAAGAACACCAACAACAATGAAATATGAAAAAACAAAGAGAGACTGCAGAAGCTAGAAACTTGAAAAGTGTTGTTTCTAACGTCAACAATGAAACCATAAAGGAAACATTCATTTATTAAAGCAAAAAGTTTGTTTTTATTTATAATTAGATATTTGTTATATTATTGGCATGTATGTCATATCTCAACTTGTTTTAATAGATATTAAATCTCTCTGTATGACAAACTCAGTGCAACATAATTTTATTAGTTTTTAATATTAAGTAGCCATTTGTTTACAATAAATTGTTGTCAAGCATTTATTTAAAGTTTGAAATGCAATTGTACATAAAGGATATTAATGTTATCCTTAACTACATATATACAAATGCCTGTGTATATGTAGTCTATTTTTGGACCCCGCCCCCTTCAGTGGGCGTTGATGTATGATATTATATAAAGGAACTCTGTCCCACCCACTTAAACATTTTAATTGTACTTACTTGACGAATATGTATAACGTTTTTACTTCTTGATACAAAAATAGAAGCGTAGGGATTTTTGTAGGGGAAATTTTTCAACGTGTAAAACGGTAAAAAAAATTCTATAACAGAAGGACTCCAGCGCTATGAACATTTCACAATTTTAAATAAAGTAACTTGTTTAATTTTTACTACCATTTTTTTTTTGTCATTAATATATCTTTTCCACTCTATGCATGTATTATTATATTTGGCTTATAAAATATTACCCTAAATGTCGATTACGAATGCAAATATCTAAAAATGGCCGAGTATTCATCAATTCGAACATGAATACGAATATTTGCACATCACTAATACAAAAGTATACCATATCAAAGTACTCATTCTCCTCTATGATAATATAATATGTGCTATTTCTGTGTCCCCAGCTGTGTACACACACATTTTTTTTTAATTTGTTTGTTCTTGTGTTAATGAAAACTGTTTTGGGGATCAGATGCCATATTTCTTTTACTCCACATAACACAAACAATCTAGTTGAATGGAAAAAGCCATTCCCAAGTTGTTAGCTTCTTCTTTACATTCTTTAAAATAATCGGAGATAGATTTTCTTGTTTTACATTTTTGGCTTGCTGGTGCTTTTCTTTTAATGTTTGTCTTAAGTTTTTTTTTTATATAATTTTATTTTTCTTGAAGTTAACGTTATTTAGTGAGTGTTTTTGCTTTTCTTAACCAGTTTTCCAAAAACAAAATATTCAACTAAAAAATGTGTCAACTTAATGTATTGTGTTTTTATTTTAATGAAATTTCTTGTTTGAATTCTATGGTTTAAGTGAAAGGCGGTTAGAACTACTAGCATGGCTTTAATAATCAAATGGAACATCGACATATCAAAATTGATATCAAGAGAAAAAAAGCCAAAATTGAAAGTTTTCTTAAAAAAAAGTGTATTAATTCATTAATTTAAAAGTAATATTCATTTGATACGAGTATTATATGCATATGTATGTATATGTATGTCCGTATATACGAGGATAGTTTGATAATTCATAGAAATCCTGTTTCGGCAGAAAATGTCGTATTTATCAACGAGGGTCTGCCGTGAAGTTTTATTGCCTAGAAAAATTTGTCAATATCCTCAGATTGCCAGATTCTTAGATTTCTATAATAATGATTGTATATTTCTGGTGCCTTGATATTTTATGGGCAGCCTGAAAGTTTCCCGTTACTTGCGCTGATACAACAGACTTCAAACGAAAACTATGTCCAATGACTGTCAAAAACAATTGTTCAAAAGGCACAACAATAAATACTAATACTTATCGATATATAAATGAAATTTATTTGTTGGTGGTTAAGCAATGTCTATATGCATTTCATTGGTGCTTTACCAAATCGTCAGTAGACTTTAACCACAGTTTTGAAAAGTTATTATTATGGATATAGACATTGCTTAACCACCAACAAATAAATTTCATTTATATATAATAGTATTGTGACAACAATGTGTCAAATAAAAAATTTCATAATACTTATCGATGCTAGTCGATAACAGCTAAGGAGATCAATGTTGCATATAAAGTAACTGCAAAACTTCAAAGAACTCTCAAACTTCCCTCGTAAGTAGTAGCATTTTTTCTAACATTAGAAACCGATGAGCTTCATTAGGTTTACCGCTGCAGTTTGATCGCATTTATAGAGACTAAATATCATCCTCTTAATATTGTTTTTTTTTTCAGCCTCGGAAACAGAACGAAAATCGAAATCGTTTAATATATGGCGTGTGAACGTTGCACTTTGTACCATTATAAAATAAAAATAAGCAAATCAAATAAAATGAAATTGAAACAAAAAAACGTTAACTTGAAATTTTAATTAAAATTAAATGTGTGTTTGTTTGTACTTAGAAATCTGTTGATAGCGTCGAAATATCACACAAAAATTATCTAGTACAAAAGAGGCGATAGTTAGAGAAAATTTGCTCAAATCGGAATCAGTTTTCTAATTTCGGCTGAAATCACAAAAGCTACAAAAAAATTTCCTAAGAAATCTGTTAAATTGCTGGAATGTAGAAATAGATTGACGTGACGTGGACAAATAGTTACAAAATAAGGGGTAATGCTCGTTAGTTAATACAATTTCTGTGAAAGTAAAAAGGTTTACAAGTAAGTTAATTCCATAATGCACCTAACTCTTCATTAAATTTTGTTTAAGCATTTCGTTGATTTTTTGCAGTAACTTAAGTTCGCTTAAGCACAATATCGTCATGCATGGCTCCTTGATACGTCTCATGGCGTTATTTATATTTGAAATTATTGATTACACATCAAGGGTAGAGTGTTTTGGTTGGTCCTGGCAGCTTGTCAAAATCTATTTGAATGTTGACGTGAAATTATTTAATAATATATGTAAATACATTTATATATGTACATATGTATGTATATAACAATGGTAGACATATCGATATTATGGCAAAACGCTTTTATCGCCCAATCTAATCTATTTGCTTCCAAATTCGTTTATTCAGCCAAAATATATCAAATAATTTTTATAAATTTTCTAACTTTAATTCATTTTGTATTAAATGATCAAAAACGTATAACAACAAATCAATTTCTAAAAGTCTAATTCATAAAAAATATTTTCATTTATTATAACCTTCTTTAGCAAATTTCTGTATAAAATAAAATAACCAGTTTATAACAAAATATATATTTTATAAATTAGGCTCTAAGCTTTTATGTAATTTATTTTTTAATTTAAAAAAAATAAATTATTCCATTAATTTATTCGTCATTCGAAAAACGTCATATTAAAATTATTCGAACAAGAGTTTCATTTTGTTTGGTCGATTAATCAAATCATTCTTAATCGGTTGGCAACTCTAATGTGTACAAACGTACATATCGAGCCTTAACCGCCGAAAAGATGTAAGCGCCATAAACTAAATTTTACAGGGGAAAGTTTTTTTAATACATAAACAAACAGAAATATGTACGTACGTGTAATTTTTTTTCGATGTAACATCATAACGGTACATTTAAAAAACTATAATATTTAGTGAGATGATGCCAATGATTGAGAATTATCGTTTTTTTTTATCAAAAAATTAAAATCGCTAATCATGACGCTTACGTCTTTTTGGGGGTTTCGGGTCGATATGTATGCATATTATTAACATTGATTAAGTAATTTATCTATTCAGTAGTTGTATATGCTATTAATAGAAGGTTTCTCTTATTGTTTACAACAGGTGCGATTTTCCTCATTTCAGCATCCATTTTTTTAAATATCTGTAGAATACTTTTAATAAACAATAGACAAATTTTTGTATTATTGTATTTTGAATGTCAAAAAACAGTTAAGAAGAAGCAAAGTGTTATGCATAAGTTGTTTTTGGAAATAAAGGAAAGCAAGAAAAATAGCATTGAATTAGTTTTAAATAATTGTAGTTAATTTTTATTGAAATATTTTTTTTTATCATATATGTTAAGCTCGATGTCTTTTTATAAAATTATTACAAATTTTATATATTGAAATTCAATAGGGTTATTCACACCGGCCTTGTTAATTCGTTAGTCGTTATTCGATAGTTTTTTACGTGTATTTTGTTTTTGTAAAATTAACAAATTATCGAACTGCCGAGTAACAAAGTACCAGTCTGGCAAGCTTGGTAATTTTCTTGTTACTCGGTAACAAAAAACAACAGCTGTGTTTATTTGTGTTTATATTCTCATTACTGCAAAAAAGGAAAATTTTTGCAAAAGTAAGTAATTTTTCTATTTTTTTTAACAAAATTTTTATATTAAAATTTAATAAATTTAAATCATCTGTTTTGTAGCAAAAGTTACCGCACTACTGAGATAGAACAAAAAGTGTGTTCACAGTAAAGTGTTTCAACAAATTACCAACTAACAAATTACCGGATTAACAGACTCGGTGTGAATACCCCTAATATTTTCTTAAGAGTTTGTTAACATTGTCATGAATACTTACTAGAAAATTGAATTTTAAAATGTAAAACTTTTTTGTGTGTTAATATTGAATTTCAATAAATAAAATTTGTAATAATTTTAAAAAGACTTTGAGCTCAATTAACATCAAATATGTATTTAATAATGTTACTGCTGAGAATAAGAAAAATTATTTGTATCATATTTATTATTTTTTAATAATTGGCACTCATATTAAATTGATAGCCCGGAATACAAAACGACTTTTGAAAAACAGGACAAAAAGTTAAAAGTTTTATTCCGATTTTGATTTTATATAAATAAAATTGTAGGAAAAATAATTTAAAACGATCAGTTAATTGTTTCTGCTGACAAAATGCAACAATAGATATTGAGGACTTTAGAGTATAAAAAAATTGTGCATTTAATTGTTCACGCTATATATTTATATGTTTCATGCCGATATTTTTAAAATAGCATTGCGTGTATTGATTCTCATGATTGTTTTTATTTCTGTTTATGGCAATTAATAAATAATTATTATAATTGTTTTCCAAATTTCGTTAAAGTAATACGTTTAACATTAAATTGTTTTAAATGTATGTTTGTTATAATTGGTAAAGAAAACGTTTCTTCAGGAATTTCAGAAAGTGTACGAAATGAAAATGAAAACAAAAAACTGATTTTCATAATATTAAAAAAAAATTTAATTTTATTTTTTTTTTGAAGTATGTTATTCAACAAAGATTTTTGCATAATTTTTATGATGCGAATATGATTATTTTTTCTATTTTTCCATTTTGCTTAAAAACTGTGTAGAGTTTGGGTTTGTATATAGAATGGAATTTTGCTTCACTTGCAACGTAAAATTTAAGTTTCTGAAAATTGGCAGAAATTTGAGTATTTGAGTAAGAAATTTAACTTAATATTATATGCAATTTAAAATGTCCTTTCGACAATTAACACAATCGTGTAATAAAATATTTTTATAAACAAAAATTGACCCTAGAGCATAGTAATTTATGAAATAATCTAATAAACTTATTTTTTTGCCATTCTGACTTTCAACCTTGCGCACAACTTGACCCCTCGTGTTTATTAATTTCAGTTATTTTAAACTGAAACCAAAACTTTCCTAGGTGACTGCCACGTGCGTTCGTTGTTTTGTAAGCAAAATTCCAAAGTAGTAATATATCCAATAATTTTTAATTTAACTCATGATTGTTAAGTTGTTATTTTATTTTTTTTGGCATAGTATTCAAAGCATTGAATTATTTTTTTAAAATAGTTTACTCTCGTCTATTTACCGTGTTGTAGAAGTTGCTGCCTACTCACTGACATCTTGTCTTATTGCAAATAAAACATACTCGTATATACGCAACCACAACTTTCGAAGGTAATATGACTTTTTAGTTTATTTTTGTTTCAAATGATTCACATTTTAATGACTAAGAATTGTGTTGTTAAATTTTTAAATACGAGTAATTCACTTTACTTTTTGTTTAAGTTAAACTTGCATTATTGGACTTTTCAGTTAATTAGATTTTTTGTATGCCATTTCGGTTTTCTCCTAGAAATTTAATTATTTCTTATAATTTGTCAACCTTGTTTAAGTATTTGGCACGTTTGGATAATTTAGTGCTGTATTTGTTTTTATAATATGTCATTAGTTAGCTTCGTTTATGGCGAAAAGGTACCCGCTTTTTACTAGTAAAAAATGATTTCATTTCATTCAGTAATAATTTAAAAAATTGTTTTATTTGTTACTGCCATGTCAGTCTATATGCCTGCCAACTCACTGTATCTGTAGATTTCAACCTAATTCCCTCTCATTTTATAACTATTTGTCAATATTGCGTTAAGACACTATCAAAAGTGGAACACTTCGGTACTCCTGTTCTTCAGCAATTGACAATTGTTAACAGTCTCTTGCTCTATTCAAGGCCCTGGAGAATAGACACAGCCAGTGATGTTAACTTTTTTATTTCGATTTCCGTACAGGCCAAAAAACTTTACCGTTTTTTAGGTAAAACTACCGTACGCAAAGTCTGGTACAAAATTAATAATAAGAAACGTATAGAATTTAACTACAATTGGCATTATTTTGTATAGTTGTAATGAAAACAAACCTTTTTGATGTTTTTACTGAGAAAGATAACTTTCAGTGAAGAATTTATATTTGGGCTGTCACAAAACTGATCTATTAACACAGTTATGAATTCGCCCTGGTTGACACATTATGAAAAAAAAACTGTTTGGGGTCTAACAATTAAAAATTAATACTTTTTAAAATTACCGTACAAATATAGAAATTACCTGCTTACCTTTCGGAGTGCTAAATTACCGTACAATACGTTAATTACTGTACAATACGGTAATTACCGTACGGTTAACATCACTGGACACAGCCTCTCAAAAGTAATTGGTAATTTTTGAAGAACCACCGGATTTAAAAAATAACACATAATATATAGAAATTTAGAAATCTTTGACTCGGTAGAACGATCTGTGCAATTCATTGTTTAAAAATGATTTCAAATGGTTCATAAACTGGACTCAATTTCGACATAATCTCTTTCTCTCTCTCCAATATATCGACCAATAAATTCTTCAATATTATCTTCCAGTGCAGTAACCATGCGGGCTTGTCCCTATACACATGAGCCTTAACATAAATCTACAAAAAATGGTCTAAATCACACGATCTTTGCGGTCAGTCCCAAACGTGAAATAAACTGCCAAACTGAACATGTTTGACAGTAACATGTTGCTGAAAAAAGCGGAGCTGTCAAAAAAACCGTGTTGGTAACACATCGCCCTTTAGGTGTAAATGCGCTATAAATGTTGTTTTTTGCACATTTAGTTTTTAGTAGTATTTAAGACAATAATATTAGTATTTATAAAAAAATCGATTTATTTTATTTCTTAAAATGAATTTCTCATGATGACTCCGCTTGCTTTGTTATTTACTTAACATTTTCCGTTTTGGCATTTTTGACATGTATTTAACATTTACTTGTTAATTGTTTTAGTTAATTGTTATATTCTCTATTAGGTTTGTTATTATATACTCGTGTATTATGCTATTAAATTGTTTCGCAGTTTAAGGGCAAGAATTATTTGCGTTTAAACATTTCTATAATCATTCCAGTATTAATCTGTGTTAAACAGATACTTCAAATTCATATCTACAAAGCTTATATTTTGCACATTGTTTTTTAATATACTTATTATAATAAATATGTAAATTAAAATAGATATGTAAATTAAAAACATTTCAAAAAGGTTGCTTGAAATATTTTAATTATTTTCAATTTGGGGTTTTTGCAGTTAAATTGAAATAAATAACCTGAAATATAGCCACTTCTTTTTATTATTGACATTCACTAAAAACTGATATATGTGCAGGGATGGAAAGTTGTATATTTGCTTGCCAAGAAAACTACACATAGGAAAGAAACATATTTAGCTACGATATTTTTTTTTTGTTCGTAAACAATATAAGTTTATCAGGGACATGTCGTCTTGAGTGCTTTTAGCAACACTGTCTTAGACTAGACTTGTTGGAAATAGGCTTAGGGTTTCCATGTTGCTGTGCATTTATTGAAAATACCTAATCGATGAGATTTCGCAGATCATTATTAATATAAAATAAGCTAACGTAAACTGCATATGTAGCTAATTTATAATATTGATATTATAAAACAATAAATATAAACTAGCAGATTAGCTTCGCATGTCCAAAAATCATCCAAACATTTATTTCAAAAGCAAAATTCTAGACAAATATTTTTATTATTGTTATAATTTTTGTTTAATTGCTTTGGTCTAGTTTTTTTAACAATGAAACTATAAATAAAAGAAATTAAAGAAAACAATTCTGTATAGTTTTTTTTGTGCACAAATTAATGTAAAAAAAAACGCATAAGAATGGTTGTGAATTCTCACATATTTGTCAAAATGATGGAATAAAAGAAATAATAAACCTTGAGAACGTGCAAAAATGTTAATACACATGCTGAATATTTTGACATTTTTTTTAATGACAATTGCATAAATACATATACGAGTGAGTACATATCGTCGGTCTCAAGTAGAAAGACCCTCACTTGTATATTTACAGAATTAAAAAATATCGAAACAAGTATGAGAAAACTCATCAACATATTGGACAGGAAAATATATCCAAAACTGTGACTCTCACACAAAATTTTTATCAGAGAAAATTTCCCAAAAAAAATCAATTTAGGGGGAAAAATCTAAAGAAAAATGCAAAGAATAATGTTTTGAAATTTGTTTAATATTAAAAACTGAAATTGTTAAAGAAAATAATCATAACTTAAGTCTAAAAGATTCCATAAACACACACACTTTGATGTTTTTAAAAATGTGCTATCAACGTTGTGTGAAATTTTCCTAAATATGGCAGAGATTAAAAAATTCTTGGAAATGTCAGCCAATAAACCCTTGATATTACACAAAATTTATTTCATTGAAAACTATTTTGCAATAAACATTTCACGAAAACTTCAGTTTAAAGAATACAGTAAATAAAATCTCATGTCCAATAATCAGAAAACTTGCAGAGGAATAAATTATTCTATATTCTTGTAAGTGTTTAATTTTTATAAGATAAGTGTAAAAAAAGAAAGAAATTTGCCGCCCATTTACAAAATGTGCGTTACGCACCGGAATTATATTCTTTTTAGAGTGACCGCATAAAATTTACAAAAAGTGCTGAGATTTTAAAGCACAACCTGATAACCGAAAGGGGATTTTTCTGCAGAAAATGTGGAAATACATATTTTGCAAACGAAATAATTAAAACGAATCCTCCAACTTCAAGGGCATTACAGATTAACCCCCCAGGGGCATATTTCATTTTATCTGCACACATTTGTAATTACGTATTAAAAAAATAATAGTTAATAATTAAAGGAAAAAAATCCTAAGAATAATATACAACATATAAAAAAGTTATCACAAATTCGAAAAAATTGCTGATGTAATCGCACAATGGTCACACTGCTAACGTTGACTTTTTGGATTATTTGGACGCGTGCTATAAACATGTCATAGGTTTTTTCTTTTTAGTTTATCTTATCAATTAATTATCGTGAATATTTGTATAAATGTAATTAAATAAGTACATATAATTTATAAATATTAGGGTGTTCACTTCCATGCATTCCATGTTGCCTCAGAAATCATGTGGTAAATGTGCATCGAGAGAAATTGGTTATTCTTATTAGAAATATTTATATTAGCCCTGCGTTTACAACTGGACATGTTATTGCTGAGGTAGGCATACTTGTGCCCGAAAACCGTTTATTCTTGTGAGCTACCCGTACTTCACATAGGGCGCATCCTTTTGTGGTTAAGTTGCCAGTGAACTACAACACGCATTTCAGAGAGAATTCGCCGAACGGTTCGTATGTGGAACAAACTTCCAGCAGAGGTCTTTCCTACCAATTTGAACTTAGGGAGGTTGAAATCGAACGTCCACAAAAACTACTCCCTTCCTTCCCATAACCAACTTTCCTAGTTCTGGCACAATGCATCGCATATGTTGGGGTCATCCCTTGAGTGCTGGTCCAAGAAAAAAAATTGCCTTACGTACTTTCTTCAGACATTTTAAAAACACGGCGACCTTGTCCAAGAATGCCGCAAAGCCCTTGACGAACTTTCAGGGCATTGACGCTGCACTACTTAAATTAGCTTTGGACAGATGGTTCGCAGAATCCACTTGCGAAATAGGAGTTTTATGGCCCCACCTAGACTCTAATACAGATATAGGCAATGTGGGTGAGCGCACTTCAAATGTATATAAATTCGCTCTTGAGAGTTACACGTATTTCTAGTTACTCACAATTCAGTCTATCACAATTCAGTCTATCACAATTCAGTCTATCACAAGCTTCTAACCAAGACGGTTGTTTGAGCGCTTGTTGAAAAAAATTATTTAAGGGTGGGGAGAATGCTCGTTTGTTTACAAAATTGTGAGAGACACACACAAACTCAAAATGTTGATGTGTTTGTGCCTATGTCTGCTCTAATAGGACCAAGGATCTTTTGAATTTTACAAAAGGTCATCTACGCAGTATAGTGGCCAAACTCACTGGACACTGCACTTTCACTGGACTACTGCTCCAGTTGCAACGATGAGTGGGAGGAGGAGATGATTGCATACTTCATCTGCCTCTGCCCTTCTCTGGAGGAGCAATGTCTACACTCTCTGGGTAGAACATACTTCAGTAGCATATCGGAGATATGGGGAATCGGACTGAAAACCCCGTGTCTCTTTATCAGGAGCAGCGGCTGGCTCGGCTGCTGACTCCCTTGAGGCGTGCACGCCTCTTCTAACAAATTTCTGACCTATTCTTTCCTTCTCCATTCACACAATCCTTCTCTTTCTATACAGTTAACTCAAAGGGGTTATGTTGGGATGGACTCTTTCTTTTCCAATGTTTAAATTTTTTTTTCAAGACTTTTCCTTTCATTTATAATTAATAGTGCTGTCTTTTCAAACATTTTATCAAATTTATTTCATTTTATTAATATGATGAAACTACTGACGCATTTGCATTAAGCAAGAAATGATCACGCGTGTGTGGCTTGCTAACTGCTTTATTGGTAACAATTTTAAGTATTTAAAACGTAAAACAAAATCATGTCTATCTTTTTTTTAAATTTCTTTTTCTTTAGATATTATTACGTAAACAAAAAGTTGTTTTTTATTGCTTTATGCTTCTTAATGCTTCAAATATTTGTTAAATACTTAACAAATACTCCAAAATTCCATTATCTACTCGTACCACACATTTTAAGTTTGTGCTCTTTTTGTAATTTTTTTTATCTTTTTTTAATTTAAATCATTCCTATTGTTTCACTTCTTTAACCCATTCATTATATGGGTTCACATATGCGGTAAGCAAAACAGGAAGAATAAAATCATAATGGGGAATTTAAAACATTTTTATAGACTTTAAATTATGCCCTTATTTTATAGGGCAATTAGAAACGATGACTTTTTTATGTATTATTCATATAAGTATATCTACATATACGAGTATATAAACCAATACATATTATGTGTATGTATTTTTAGCGAAAAAAAATTTGTGATAATTAATAACAAAAGATATGAAATTTTGTTATGCAAGAAATAAGGTTTTCCACACATTTTATGCGAAAAATTTTACTTACATTTTTTATGTGAAGATTTTTCATGTCAGTTCCAACTTAGAAAACACGACTACTTCTATCGTCCTACCCACAACATATGTCTTTGGGTATATAGCAGCAATCACTCAATGACCAAAACATATATGATGTACACACATAGATACAAATACATACATACTTGACTGAAAAACGCATACTTACATACATACATGTGTATGTATTACTTACATATGTATGCATGTCAAGTTCAAAACTCCATAATATATTGAAACAGATACAAATAAATAAATTTATGACAACAATATGTACGTAAAGGGTGTCCTAAAACTAAGGCAAGATTTGAATTAAATAGAAAACACGGGTTTTAGTCTTTTCATTATTATTTTTTTATTGAATCATAAAATAAAGTAAAGTTATTTTGGAATAACACTTCGGTGAAATGGCCTGCACGACTTTGCATGCACTCGTTTGTCGGAATTTTTCATGATCATTTTGCATAAATGTGGCAACGTTGAATCTCTCCCCACGGGTGGTTGTGGTCTTGCTGGCATAGATCTAAGATTTCTAATAACCCTAACAAAAGCAATAGATTATTGTTAAATCACACGATCTAGCCAGTCAATTCGAATCACCGAAGCAAGAGAGCATACGATTCGGAAATATCTCATACAATAATTAAATTGTTTCACGTCCCCAATGGCAAGTGACACCACATTATTTTTCATATCATTATTATAGTGTTTTCACATTGACATGATTTTAATAAATTCTAGTTTAGACGTTAACAAAACTGTTAAAACCTGGTTTTACCATATAAAATGATTTTGTTAAAACCTCTTTCGAATTGGTCTAATTAGGTTTTATGAAATGCAACTTTGTTTTTGCCGGTTTTTGGCTATAGTAAATTGTGTGCTGCCAAGTTATATATTAGAAACATCTGGTATTGTTTATTTAAATAAACATAACTTTCAGAATTCGCTTTTGTTTTTTATATACATATGTATAACAACTTGATTTCTAAGAAGTTCCTCTCTTTGTATAGTTTTAAAATATTCATTCACGCATTGAAATCTTTTCGTTTTTCCTTCTAACACAAACTGTTGTTGTACAGGTTGTCAATTAAGTTTTGTAAAATTAGAAAGAAATTACAGCAACAAATTCATACATTCCTAAGACCGATTTAATTTATTTTGAATAAATTTGTTATGCAGCCTGTATGTCAAAACCACAATTTGCAGTGTGAACGTAAAATCAGCTGTTTAAGGTTTTAACGATAAAGCCAGGCTTTAACTGTCAGTGTGAGAACAGTATTATCCAAATTCGGCATCAAGAACTGTGTTATCATATCGCAGTCATGCACTGCTTTGATGTTGAGAAGTGAAGGGCTTGATTTTGGACGACTCTAACGGACCCAGTCTCCCTGATTTCTTCAATTAATTAATCTCTTCAGAGTTGATGAAGTTGAAACATTGTTTCGACCATATATTGTATGAAATTTTCGAACTGCGTCCGCCAAGTTTTCATTATTTTTTAAATGGTGTAGAACAATGAAGACACATTCTATCGTGTAAACGCTCCATTTTTACTGACACTAGTTGACAGAGCTGTCGAATTGCATTTTTTTAGGGCTGCCAACACTTCAAATCTTGCATTAATTTTGGAACACCCTTTATTTATGTACATACATATGTAAATAAAAAACACTAAACATTTCGTTAATCAAATGGCTTTTGGGGGAAAAACTACTAACGTAAAGCCTTCAATAAAAAAAGAAACAAATACATAAAATAAATGTTGGGATAGGAATGATTCAATTTCGAATAATTTCCAACTTATTTGCTATTAATGACGAAAATTAATTTTAATAATAACAGTTAACTGTGTTAAATAAAATGGTGATCTCATTTATAACTTTTAGAAATTAAAGATATCAGTGAATAAACAAACCTGAGAGAAAGTATAATAAAATGGAAAGAATTAAAAAATAAATAAAAATTATGTAGGTACTTAATATATTTTAACTTTTGCACATCACTTCGTATGTTACTTTTTATTTGTTTTTGTTATATTTGTTATTAAGCGCGTGTTGCGTGCTTGTCGTCAATGTGTAAAAACCAGTGAAGCTCAATGAAACAGCGATAATATTTATTGCTTAGAGCCCATTGGAAAATGACATCATAGAGCTCCAATATGAAATAACTTTTAATTTTCAAAGCAAATACAGTTAATGCGATAACAGAGTAGAAGGATATTAAGAATGTGCAGCACATATGTAGTATATATTAATTTAAAATAAAACATTTAAAAGAATCTATATAAATAAATACAAGTATTTTTATTTAGCCGTTCTCTCAATAGTGATTTATATCTTTAACACATAGTACATATAAATTTGGATGACCTTGATAAATACATCTCTGAGAAATGTCAATCAAAAAATTTAAATTTCCCTCTCTTATTTGTCGCTCTTTCAACAGAAAGTGACAGCGTTTCTGTAAATCAAATTATATTTTACAGTTTTAAAATAATTAAATATACAATGCAAAATACAAAAATAGCTCACAGCCGTCAATTTCTGTTTAATTGTTAACCTGGGGTAGGCATCGGAATGGGTTGGAATAACAAAACAATTATCAATGAAATAAAACACTGAGAAATACAATATTTTATAAATCAACAAAAGTTCAAAAGAAAATGACAAAGTTAATAAAAACATTGAAATGGCACTGACCACAATAGATAATATTAGGCTCATTCATGTATTTTAAATGTTTGGAACTACAGTGGACGCAAAGTGGTACGAATTATATAATTGTCCGGCTGTGTAGTATTTATAAACAATTATTTAGGTTTCAAGTATAGTTTCAATGCTTGGAAAGCATTTTTATAGTGTGACTGAAAATTTGTTGGTATGTGTGACACCGAAAAAGCTTGATGGAAAATCAAATGTCAATTAAAATATTAAATGTTACTGGCGTCAAGCATTTGTATACGTCGTTGACAGCAGGCATCAGCAGTTTGTTGCTGGGTGGTAAATTCTAATATTTTGGCGCACCTAATTACAGAATGGGTTAATTTAGCAATTATGTATTATTTTTTTTAATTTATTTATTATTATTTTTTTATTGAAAAATGTGAAATTGAGTTTTTGTGAATGAGAAACACCATTGACTCAACAATTAATACAACAACAGAAACGTTTGTAGTTAATAATACCATTTATTAAATGTTTATTGTATTTTCCATAATGCAAAAAATATGAGTTTTAAATATCGGCGTGTAGCTGTATATGAATGTATCTACATAATTGTGTCTTTTTTTTTTAAGTGCATATGTACGTATTTAATTTATTCACAAAATATTACTGGCCACACTACATACAAAGATTCAAAATGGACAAATGAATTAAATGAAATTTTAAATGTTTTCAACAATTGCTATTTCAATGTCTCTGGATTTAGTTTTTCATGAAATTTTTGTAAACGGGGAGCTTTTTCACTATTGCAAATTTATTTGGGGTGATTATTATTGATAGACCTTGATCACAGCTCCGTTAAAATTGTAAATATACAAATAAAGCTGTTTGAAACATCAAACAATAGCATTTTATTGAAATACTAAAACAAGTAACAATTAAACGGTTTTATTAAAAAACAAAATTACTCTATTGTTTACCATGTAATTGTATAAACGCGGAAAAATAATCTAGATTCATGTCAAATAGAATAGAATGCCGTGTGGTTTTTAATAAAATTTTCAAAACCTACTATTCTGTTTCTTATGTAATTCTCAATTGGTTTCTGAAAGTTTGTGTGTAAAATTAAAAAATTTTGGAAATTCTTGGAACTAGAGTCGCCTTTCGTGTGGTGAGATAAAAACCAAAGAGAGACGGAGAGGTTAGAGGTCCATCCTGAGCTGAGACAAAAGAACATATTAGAACTGGCACAAATGTATTATATCTGAGGGGGACTACTTTGATGAAGGTGACCAAATAGAAACTGATGCATAAATAAATATTTTTGGAAAAAATTTTGTTAATACAATACCCGATTCATTAGAATTTTGCCGGTTTTAATGTTAATTGTTTACCTAACCTAAAAAAGCAATAACACGTTATTTAATTCCATATAGAATTCTATTTAAAATATTTTTCTTAACACAAATTCATTATTATTCATAAGAAACTAATGAAATGTAATTTACCTTGAACTTGATTTTAGTTCGAAAATGACGAAAAAAAAACCCAAAATACGAAAACACATAATACAAAATGCTTACACACATTCAATTAAATGAAACTGCAACAGTATTTAATGTCTGGCATTTTAAAATACAGCCATAGTTATTTTCTTTTACGATTTGTTGTATGTACTTGCTTTATTGCACATCCAACAAACGATATGCACACGAGTTTGAATGGATGTATTTTTAAATTCAAATACGAAAATAATAATAGCAACAGCAAGTCAACAAACAGAAGACTCACAAACGATGAAGATCATGAACGGAGCACAAAAATTCAAGAAAATCTATAAAAAGATATATGCATATTTTAAAAAGAGCAATTGAAAAAATACACACGCATCCATACATTCACAAATATTTGTACAATTCACAAATCCGTGGTATTGTTGTATTGGTGTATATTTGTTGTTGAGACAAGACGCGCTCCATATAATTTGAAAATATTTTTTTTGAAAATTTTAAAGTTCTATCTTTTGCGATACAAAGTAAATTTATGAAAACTTAAATAAATTAAACTTCTTGAATTAAATATAAAGGTAATGAATGTCCCACAGGCAAATTATATTTTAATGCTTCCTTGCAAAATCTGGGTTTAAACTCTATAAAATAAAGTATACTTTACTTTATTTTTCAATATATTGTGCAACCTTCAGATATGACATACTAATTAACGGTATTGAAAATTGCACAATTATATTGCAGGTGTATGGAGAGCTTTAAGCGTTGATTTTTGTATTTTTTTTTTATAAATTAGGTCTTGTTTTACATTTCCAATTACGAGAAGAACAACTCCTTCCATTATATATTAACTGTCTTTCTTTTCGAATTTTAGTAATCAATTTAAATTAATTATCATACAACTTTAATATGTACATAAATTATCAAATTTAAAATTATTTATTTATTTTGGTAAATGAGAACTGGATATGTTAAATTTTTCCAATTCTTCAATCACTGTTGTTTGATGACCCCGTGTTGTATTCATAATTATATGAGCAATGATGAAGTTTTACTCCGCCTAGTTTCGATATGTTTTGGAGCCAAACTCGTTTTTGTTTGAGTTTCTCGAAAATGGAAAATGTATGGGAAACCGAATAAAACAAATTGTTTTAAGTAAAACTAGTTTTGTGTGGCCAAAACACGTATGTATATAGAAACGCACTATTATGTACGTTTTTATGTAATACAGTAATAAATTTAAAAAATCACCGTTTAAAATTCTTCTTTATGTACTTTTGCATTTTAGCTGATAAAATTTCGAATCTTTCTGATTGCGTTTTGATTAGTCGTGTAGTTTCCGTTTTTTTTTCATAATTAAAAACCACATGAGAAACAACTAACGAAATCTCTATATTAAACAATAAAAATTTTAATCGTGTAAATCAAGGTAATTGACTAATATTACTATTTGTTGAAAAACAAAAAAAAAAAAGTCATGCAAAAGTGAAATCGTATACAATAGTATCGTATAAATTTTCACAATGTTGTTAAAGAAACTTAAATCATGCTACAAAATTTAAGTTTCCTTAACAAATATCTCAAATTTTTATTAAGAAAAGGAAACTTTTTGGGGCGGCTTCGGAAAGGTAAAAATGCAATTAAATCATTTTTCTTTTCTGAAAGAAATTTTGATGTAAGGAAAGAAGTGCAGATAATATAATCCTGCTAAACTGGTCTGTTGATGATAAAAAACGACTTCGAATTCAAATAAATATCGATGAAAGAGAAAAATATTAAATTATTATACATGTTAGCTCGTGTTAACGCTTTTCATAGAAGTAAACGTCAGACTGGACCGCACCGGTGTTGAAAGCTATACGTACATATGTATATATGTACACATGTATGTCATCGTAGGTTAGGTTATGTTAGCCAAATGCTGCCAAAAATATGTTCTTATTTTTTTTATAAAAAAAAAGTCATTAAAAAATTATTAATTTAGCGCACTGCCATAACCTGCGTTTGAAAATTTATCAATAATTTTCACAATTTTAATTTATAGGTACGACAAAGATGAATTAATTTTACAAGGTGACAGCAGAGGTGAAGTGCTGTTCCAGTTATTGTTTACATTTCTGCTTCATATTTCACATGGTGGTTCATATTAATCGCATATTGTTTTATGTTGCCGCCGTGCTGCCACCTTTCAAGTTAATAGATTTTCGAGTGGCGTTTACGATAATTTGGCACTAGTGCTTAGGTTTAAATTATTCAAATGCATGTGTTTATATGTTGGTTGAATAATTACATACATCTAATATGTATGTGCTTTTCAATCAATTTAAATATCATATTTTATTTATATATCACGTGTTTATTTTATTTTTGAACATTCATATATGTAAATACATAATAATTCATGTGTTAGTCATAAATATTGAGTCATGTGCATTTGCAATTAAAAATAATAAGAAAAACGCGCAGTAATATTAAGCTCTGTCGGGGGCATTTAAAATCTAATGACGAAGTGTTTCAACTTTCGTCTAGCAGCGCTTTACAAACATTTAATAGATAATAAATTAATTTTGTTAAGGGTTATGTATTCATTTCCCTCGTGATGCGCCACTGGCTTTAATGAAGCAAAAACTAATTTATTTTATAACATGTGTTTATCTATTTTTTATTCTTTAATGTTGTAGGTATTTGTTACATATACACAGATGTACGATTACATACATATGTACATTCGCGTATTCGTTTGCTTACTTTATTAAATTGTTTTCAGAACATTTCAATTAATATCTGTGAAATAAAACCACATCATCTATTTTTAACACTTGACTAGCGTAACGGACATTTAATTTGAAAATTATATTGCCTGAAACGGAAATGACGTAGCTTTACTTTGAATCATGTACAATTAATTCTTTTATTCACTTGTATTTTCATTTAAGAAATTTAACAAAAACAAAATGTGCTTGCTGAAATTGGTATTTATTCTTTGATATAAATTTTACTCCATAAATTGAACAGAAAATGCTAACTGTCGACGCTGACACGAAACATAAGTGATTTTATTTCAAGATATTGTCATTGTCAATTAAATATTGTCTGACTTAATGTCTGCTTTTTTCTTCATTGCATTCATTCATTCTGTGCCGCCTGCAAATGCATGAAAGTGCATCCAGACAGTTTATAGACATATTCCTGTAGTGTTGATGTTTAAAAAAGATTTCGTCTTGATTTAATTTTACATCAAAACTATATTTTCACTTTTAATGTAATGAAAAAAGTATGGGCGTTTCCGCGATGGGGATAACTATTTCAGTACGAATTGCTTTCTCATTAAGCCTACTATGTTGGCAGCGTTGTTCTGGCGTTAAACGATTTATGAATACTTGTAAACATAGTTTGACATTCTCAACTGTCAAATTCTATAGGAACGCCTGCTAGTGATGGTTGTAACCGTGCACACTCAAATTTAATAAAACTTTGTATCCACTATTGTACACATACATATTAACAACTTTAAAATTGTATGTATGAAAAATAAAGTAATTTGTGTGTATGCATGTACATATGTCCATATATGTATTTATATATTTTTTAAAATTCTAAAATTGCATGCAATACTTCAAAGCTAAATTAACCTTATTAAAAAAATAATAATAAATTATTATTCAATAACAAGATGTTACCAAATGCGGAAAAATCTTGAAAATTAACAATTGCTAAGCAAAATTTAAAAGCTGGACTGTCAGTCATTTCTAATATCAATTACTAATACGAAGAGTAAACTGTCATATTTCACCTCTAGCTATGTAAATATTTATAAGCATGAGTCATTTGACTTTTTTTCATAAAGCTAATTAATAAATATTATTTTTATTATATTATTACGAGTATATAAATATGAATTTTAATTGGAATTAAAAAAAAAACCTGAACATTTTCGAAATAAGTCTTTTTATTTTTACAAAACCTCATCATATATTTTTTTTACAAACGCTAATCATTTTTTATTGTTTCTCTATTTTTACAGATATTTTCTCGCCGTTTTAAAATTTTCTATAATTAATTATAAAAGATTTTGAAACAAAATGTCACCTAAAGCGGTAAGTTTATTTAATGTTTTTCCAATTAATTTTTTCACGAATCGATGATTAAATGCTATAAAAAGAAATTGATTTTTAAAACTTTTCGTTCCATAAAATTCAGTATAATTTAGTGAAAAATATTAGTAATTATTATTTCGATTTCTTTTAATTTTTGAAGAGAATTTATTTTTGCTAATTATGTAATCAGCTTTATTACGCTTGTCGCAGTCGTGACGAAATCAATAAAACGTGGCAACTGTTTTAAAAACTCAAAGTGTGTGGAAAGAGAAGGGGGTTTCCTTGAATCGATCACTCATCGGCTTTTAAATTGTTATTTAAAATCGCTGTTAAGCCAATTTACTTAATACTATTTTATTCAATGTATTTAATTTGAATTGAATTAAATCCACTCACCCCCCGACATTTTTCATGTAACAATACTGTTGTTTTAACAAAATCCATTTAGTGGTATAGCTTTTATCATTGATTTGACGCGTGCCAAAACAAAATCATGTATAATTAAAACAAAATCCAGTATTATCAACCATCTCTTATGATGGCTTTAATATAATATAAAGGTTTTCTTTATTTTTTATCACCAGCAACAACATAACGATAAGTTTATGATCCCAATTGCCTAATTAGATACACATAACACACACGTATAAACAAGCAATAAAAAAATCAGCAATTATTTATTGCGCTTAATTGCTTTTATAAATTTCGCATAGAGTTTTTTTGAAGCGTCTGTTGTAATTATTTGCAATACTTGATAACATGTATTTTTTATATAAGCAAAAGTGGGAAGCGTTGCCACATACAAATAAAGGGAACTTTTCTTACACTGCGGTTAGACATGAATGTGTTAATAAAATATTTGAAAGAAAAAATCGACTTTCATTAAAGTAGAAAGCTCATTTTTAAAATGTCGCGTAAATAATGCATAAACTTCTAACAAATATTGCTCTTCTTTTAGAGCTAAAACGAAAAGTGGAATATTAACAATAATCATATGTTTAGGCGGCCGTTACACATGCAAGTGCAAGTTGGAAAAGTTCATTCAATGCACTCCCACTTTTTGAGAGAGTAATTTCTTGACACCTGCAGCGAGTAAATGTCAAAAGTATAAACGGTGCTACCAATTGAGAAGCAACTGTGGTTGCAATTTGGTCTAAGTGTATTTTAAATTATTTCTTAGGGTTTTTTTTTTGCAAATATATATAAAGTATAAAATTGATTTAATTTTAAAATATCTATCTCACTAAAAAAAGTACTAACAATTACTAATGACAAACTGTTTGCTTAGAAATGTATCGATGTTATTTTCTTGGTAACTCTTGACTGTGTAAACTTGCATGATATATTTCTTCAAGATATTCGATGATTATACGATAGATACACACGATTATTCGATAGATGCACTACTTGCATGTGTAAATGCAGGGTTATTTTAACAAGCAGAGTTGCCAATATACGTACTCAGGTATATATTTGGGAAGTTCATTATAATTTCCATTTATTTTAACATATTTTCATTATATTTACATACAAAATATAAAATATATATGAAAATACAAAATATACAAAATATGAAATATATTATCATTTTTCGAATATGTTTATTACACAATCCCAAAAATTCGTGTAACACTGTTAAGTGTATTACAACATTTCCTCTATTGTGAATTAAGGGATTTAATTCACAATAATGATATACATATATGACTCTATATAAACAATAACTAAGAATTCATGTTATAATAAAGTCAAGAAATGCAAATGTTTCATACAAAATACATTTTGTAATCGGAAGAACGCAAAAGTGTTTAAAATTATTTTCTTTTCATCGAGAGTAAATAACTGGCTTCGGCTTAAATCTGCTATTGAGTTGAGCATAGCGTACGCACATGCATAAGTAACAATAATAAATCATTTCTTGTTGATTTTATTTACCTTGCCTTATTAAAGTGCTTGGTATAGCGTGAATCAATTAATGAATGACTCGAAAAAACTTGCACCTAAAGCCAAGACAACAAATTTGAAATGTAAACAATTGGTGGTAGTCATGAATTGACCAATAAATTGTAGAAACTAGGAGCAGCAGTTAACAACAAAACGTATAAAACATTAAGTGTAAATGATATTGACCTATAAAGATAAGACAATAGAAATAAATCGTTTAAAAGAGTAGGCAACATTTGCTTTTGGTTTCTTCCATTTTTTTTTAACGAAAAGTTAATGTAAGGAAGTGATAATTATGCTTAGTTCATTAAGAAAATGGAAGCAAATACAATTTTTTGTTGCCAATTTAATTTAATTTTCGTTATTGTAAGTAATTATAGTTTAAGTTAAAAAAATTTACTAACGATCTAAAGATAACGTTTGAATTAATGTTTATGCTTTTGAAGTTGACAAATATTTTGAAATGTATATAAATAAGAGCAACATCATATAATGGACATACATATAAATAGTAACAACTTTTTGAGACAGACTGCAATATCAAGGAAATTAATTTAAAGCTGTACGTGTTCCGCATACAGGTAAATTTACCAGTGTTTTATTCCAGAGGGCAAGTTATTCTCATCTACCGCGAATATTATGGGAAAGAGTCGTTTGGGAGTAAACCATTCCCAGCAAATCGGTATTGCTAATATTTTGGGAGTAAATGTCTTATTGTGAATTGCTTGGGAGTAATAGTTTCTATTGTGATCTGTAACATATTTGTTAGCGCTTTATAAATAATTTGTGTAATAATAGAAATACAGATCTGACAAGTTTTAAAATCGTATAATGTGTATGATGTCATACATAAATTTATTCATTTAAATAAAAGCTTGTTTTAAAAACATTATTATCTTACTGTTTTTAAAAAATGTAATTCACTATATTCTTACCTTCAACAAAAATTATAACATTCATGTTCCCTTCTCGTTCCCAATGACACTTTTTGGGGATTTCGTAAAATGATTCACGGGAATAAAAGCGATGTCATATTTGTTAAATTTTCGTTCGTATAGTTATATTTTTACTTGAATCCTGATTGTCTGTTGGTTAAGAGAACATTTTTATGCAAATAATGATACGAAATAGAAGTTTTCAGTATTCAATCAAATAGCAGAGATAATTCCTGGATTAATCGAGTGATAATCTATTCTACAAAAATAAGTTCGCGTAATTGTGTGACTGAGCTGTCAGTCACGCCCAGAGCTTGGAACTTTTAAATACATGTATGTACATCATAATGATGAATGTAAAATAGTGAATGGTGAATGCACGTTCTTAGTCAGGCGTCAATCAATTTGTTTATTACAGTTTATTTGTTTTTTTTTTTACCAGGTTTTGTTTTATTTTCGTCACTTCAGTTCGTCTCTGGTGGCAGAGTATCCCACGTAGTCCCCTTTAGTTACGAGTATTTTGATTTGGTTTTCTGTTGTTAAATTCTATTGTCTGTTTTTTAGTTGTTGGCTTTGTCATAGCTCTAATTGGAGGTGTGGTGTGTAGTGGGGATTCATGCCCTATTATTATTGTTATTAACATTGTTATTCTTGTAAAAAGCAAAGCTACAACAACGCAGGAATTAAAAAAAGTGGAAATTGTAACTACAGTTTTTTCTATTTTGTTCTTTTCTTTCTTTCGTTCTTGTGAAATTACTATGCACCACCTATTACCACAATAAAATAAAATGAGTTCATTTTAGTTGCGTTTCAACCATCGTTAAATCAAAATCAAAAACAAATTAAAATTTTTTTAAGACAAACATTATACGAAACCTTGCAATTGAAGGAAAATTAGCTAAAAAAATTATTTTCATATATTAATTCGGTTAAAGTGAAATCTAGTGACCATTAAGAAAATATTTAAAAGAGCTAAATCCAGCCAAATGGTTGTGTCGGAGAGTCGCCTACGCCTGCGACGTTACAGTGGCAGCTTAAAAACGAAAGCGGTAAATACAACATACACTTCATGCTACAAGGAACAACAGATTTGGAAGGGAATTTACGTCGCATGATATTCTGTAGTTCATAGCTGCAAGAAGTTTGTCGACTTGAAATCGAAGCGTAGTCTGAATTAATATGATAATATTATGCTCAAGTTAAATTAAGCATTTTTTTTAATAAAAAATGTGTCTTGGTTTAAAACAATTTAAATTAAAATTTATCATCTGTGCCTCTTTTTTCTTTTTTATTGAAATTTTTAACGTAGTTTTGTTTTTAGTTTTTTTATTTCTAAAATTTATTCTACCTTTTTTGTTTTTTAATAATAAATATATTACGTGCATATGCCTTAAAAATTTAAAATCGCAACAAATCGCTTGAAGAACACAATATTCGCAAATAAATCAATAGAGTTTCAAATCGCATGTAATTTTTTTACAATCATTCTAGTGCTACAGAAATCGCGAATTATGTTCTCCGAACAGAACACGCATTTTGAAAGAAAAAAAAGAATATTTTATTACTAGCACGTGCTGTTGAATGATATAACGGTCTATGGTGATTTGGTAAAACAGAGTGAATAAATGACAACTAATTTGACAGATGACCGCTATCATCTCTCAAAATTTGGAGATTCCTGTTGAAACTACGATAAAATTGTTGCAGTGTAAATTCCAAACAAATTCTTATGACTTGCTGGTCCATTTTATTTCTTGTCAAAATTCATATAAAATCCGGCTATAAGGAATCTCCTTTGTAACTAACAAAATGATATTGTCGCATGATTTCTATTATAATAAAAAATCTTGTGAAAATCCTTTCATTATATATACTAAATATGTACGGCCTACCTAATTCCTGACACTCGTTTTAGATCTTTACCTGTCTTGTAAGATCACCCATATTCCTCCTTATTCTGAACTATTTGTCGACATCAACATCAAAACAATATAAAAAATGGGATACTTAGATACTCGTTGTGGTGAAGAAATGAATTCTGCTGATGGCCACAGACTATTCTCTAAGGGCTACAAAGTGGCAAGTGGCTGTTAAAAATAGATAATTGAAGAAGAACTGTAAATAATTGTACTATTTTTTATATTGTCTGGTTGTTGACGTCAACGAAAAGTTACAGAATAGGGGAAATTAAAAACATGTATTTTATCAGTCCTTCCTTCTTGAAAGCCGTGTAACTGTCTGGCGTCCAGAAAATATTTGAAAATTCTTGAGTTTCACATTCTTATGAATTAATCCACTTTGAAAATCTTTGTTTATTTTTTATCGGACTCAGGAGAAAACATCACGGAAAATTATCTGGCAACGTTCATTCTCCTATATCGCAAAATATAAAAATATTTTTTGTTCCATACGTTTTATGTGAACAATGCCACACCCAGAATGACATTTATAGGCCTATAAAATTTTTTGAAAAATATACATCTACAAATAGCCATGACCCTTAAATATAAAGATAAAAAATTAAAACATACTGAAATAAAATCATATTTAAGTGAATTTCGTTTAAAAAACTTCACAGTATTTATATTTGAATTTAAATGATTCTCTACTTGTGTGCTTATTTAAGAACGCTCATATGTAAAACAGAAGCAAATAATTAAAAATGCATTATGAGGGGTTGCATGATTGTAGAATAAATATTTAAAGCAAAACAAAACTAAACTAGCAACAAGAACGAATAAAATCCAATTACAACTTTTAGGTTAAATGCTGTCAGTCAGCAGTCAGGCAGGCACATTTGAACAAATATGACGAATGTAATTAAATTTTTGAACAAAATTCATCTATTCACAACGAATTTCGTGACACCCTTCACAATATGATGTTCATGTTTCTGACAAATATTAGTTATTTATTATTTTTAAAAATTAAATGAAGACTTTAATTTTTATAAACTCCAAAAAAAATGGGAGGGTATATTTATTCACTTTGTCATTCCGTGTGTAACGCAGCTTATTCCTCTAAGATCCAATGAAGTGGCTGCATGTTATTTAAGGAAAACATTGCTCAGGAATACCAGTGTCCATCTCTGTCTATATGTACATTCACATGTATGTATGGGTGTATAGTGCAACAATTGACATTTTATGTGTATGTAACATACATGAACTGATTTTATTTTAAACAATGTTGAATTGAATTTTTGTATTTGTTGACAAATTGCTGACCGACAATTAGTGACGACAACTATAAACAGTAATAATATTGACACTGCGGCCCCACGTGCATGCAAGCGTGACAATGTCCAACTTTCTAATATAATTTAATTTTTTTAATTTTTTTTTTATTATTTGTAGTCAACTTTTTTGCTTGTATGTTTTCTTTTTTTATTTGTCAAACCATGCAATCAATCCAATTTAAATTCAATGCAAACAAATTTAAAAAATTTAATTTACATATATGTATACTATCCTCCTAATAGCAATTTTTATATGTAATACATTTATATACTATTATCCTTTTAATTTCTGTGGTGTTTTAATTTGTCTACTTTCCTTTTATGTGTTTTAGCTAAATGTTCGTGTTACCACTATGGATGCCGAATTGGAGTTTGCTATTCAGCCAACTACCACCGGCAAACAACTTTTCGATCAAGTTGTCAAGACGATTGGTCTGCGTGAAGTCTGGTTCTTTGGTTTACAATATACTGATTCTAAAGGTGATTCCACGTGGATTAAACTGTATAAAAAGGTAAAAAATAATTGATATATTAATTTATCTTCTGAAATTTTAAATTTTGCATTATCCAAACAATATAATAAACAGGTGGTCTAAATACAAGTATTACTATTAAGCACCTCCCTCTGTACAATATTTTCATATTCAAATTATTTTTCGAATATAATTTTTAACGATTCCTTTTATTTAATAAAGACCTAATTTATTAAAAAAAGTCTGATTTATAGCAGAGAAAACTGAAAAGTATATCCAGGTGTATTATCATAATTCACCTATAAATATTGAAACTGAAAAAATTTATTACTTAATTCGAATAAAAACGTACATATTTTTAATAATTTATTGGAACAATTTTTATTTGTACAACAACCCCAAAACCCATAATAAATATATTATTTAGCAAACAAAACATAAAAATCTCTTTAAAAAAGTCACTCACATACAAATGATTATAAAAATAAATAATATTTTCTGACAACTATTAGCCCGAATCGCCGGCCATAAAAACAATAAAATATTTAAAACGTGTTAAAAAGTATGTGGACAAGAAAACAGCTGATGGTCAGCAGCATCAAAATGATGAAACTGATGATAGCGATGGAGAAGATATGGTGGGTGGCAAAAATTCAAAAATAATTAAATTTGCTGCCAGTTTTATTAATTTGAATTATATGTAGAAAAAGTAGAATTAAAAAGTAATAATTTTTTATTAAAATTAAATGTTATGTGTGTCCTTTTCTGGTACCATATATGTATATATCTTTTAGAATATCTCACTTCAACCGGCCCACTTGGGCCTTTATTGGTCCCATTAAGTAGTAACCTCAACATTTTATACACCGACCTTTTTAATGGGAATTATATTAACATTATTTTATATATATTTTTTAATGCTAACAAATCAAAACAGACTGGATCTATGCCATTTTCAACATGGGTAAATGAAAGAATTAAAATAATTTATATTTTGAGTTGGAAATTTCAAAAAAATTTCCATTTGAGTTTTATTTATCGCATTAAATTTTATTTAATTTGTTTCCATAACATTGCTGACATCCTTTTTTACTTTCGTCTCGGCAGGTTATGAGTCAAGATGTTAAAAAGGAGAATCCTTTACAATTTAGATTCCGCGCTAAATTCTATCCTGAAGATGTGGCCGAAGAACTGATTCAGGATATAACATTACGTCTTTTCTACTTACAAGTTAAGAATGCCATATTATCAGATGAAATCTACTGTCCTCCGGAAACTTCAGTCCTATTGGCCTCCTATGCTGTGCAGGCTCGCCACGGCGATCACAATAAATCGCTACATACAGCTGGTTTCTTGGCCAATGATCGCCTTTTGCCTCAACGTGTCATCGATCAGCACAAAATGTCCAAGGAGGAATGGGAACAATCGATAATGACCTGGTGGCAGGAACACCGTGGTATGTTGCGTGAGGATGCCATGATGGAATATTTGAAAATAGCTCAGGATTTGGAAATGTATGGCGTCAATTACTTTGAGATCAAAAACAAAAAGGGTACTGATCTGTGGTTGGGTGTCGATGCTCTCGGTTTGAATATTTACGAGCAAGAGGATAAATTGACACCTAAAATTGGTTTCCCCTGGTCAGAAATTCGTAACATTTCATTTTCCGATAAGAAGTTCATTATCAAGCCCATCGATAAGAAAGCCCCAGATTTTGTTTTCTTCGCACCACGTGTGAGGATCAACAAACGTATCTTGGCCTTGTGTATGGGTAATCATGAGTTGTATATGCGCCGCCGTAAGCCCGACACCATTGATGTGCAACAAATGAAGGCCCAAGCACGTGAGGAAAAGAATGCCAAACAACAAGAACGGTAAATTTGTTTTATTATTTGGTTTTTAATGTGGCTTTATTTTTTTAATTACATAACTTCATGTCTCTTTTATATCAGCGAAAAACTTCAGTTGGCTTTAGCTGCCCGTGAACGTGCGGAAAAGAAACAACAAGAGTATGAAGACCGCCTCAAGCAAATGCAAGAGGAAATGGAACGTTCGCAGAAGGACCTAATGGAAGCCCAAGAAATGATCCGACGCCTCGAAGAGCAATTAAAACAATTGCAAGCTGCCAAGGATGAATTGGAATTGCGCCAGAAGGAATTGCAAGCCATGTTGAATCGTCTCGAAGAAGCCAAGAACATGGAAGCAGCTGAAAAGGCTAAACTTGAAGAGGAAATTATGGCTAAACAAATGGAAGTACAGCGCATCCAAGATGAAGTTAACGCCAAGGATGAAGAGACTAAACGTCTACAAGATGAAGTTGAGGAAGCTAGACGTAAACAGGTATGTGTAAACATGAGTGAATAATTTATCTATCCTAATTTATTCATATTCAACGTGTTTTCTCTAATGAAAAACTCCCATGAACAATATTGTTTCTGCAATTCAATTGAGAATAATAACATGAAAAAATGTTCGCTGAAAAAATTCTACCTTATAAAGTACAATTAATAAAAAACAAATTTTTTATTGAATTAGTCACTTAATTGTTGCCTATTTTCTTGCTCCTTTAACAAATTGACTTCTCCAATTCTAAACGTTATTTATTTAGTTGATTAACAAGTTTTTTCCATTCACTGTTCACTGATAGCTTGTTTGTTGTATGTAAGGTAACCAACATTCATGGGAACACCTGTTTATTATTTTGTGTGTTTCTACTACAGACAACTGATATGCAAAAAATAAAAAATATAAACAATATTTATTTTATATTAAAGACTACGGAAGAATTACAAAATTCGTCCAAAATATTTGAAAATAATCAGCCTGCTTATGGTTTTCGTATTCACTTTCGAAAATTTTTAATAGATTAAAGACAATATCCTGAATTTAATTAAATGTATTGATCTTTTATATATGATCGAATTTGAAGGCGAAAAACGCTAACCGCTATCAAGCCGAGCATCATGCCCTTATGTAGCCGAACAGAAAAATTTCAATATTAAAAAAAGGGTAAATAAATTCATTTAAAATGTTTTCTGATTGCATTTTCATTTTGAAACAAAGAACAGCCGATAATTTAATTCTTGTTCGAACTTAACCGTAGAAAAATTTGTTGCGACTGTGCACAGGAAATAATAAATATTACTCTAGCAATTTCTATTTCGAATCTAGATCAGACCTAATATTTGTTACTAAAAGTACGCAAAAGACAAAAAGAAATGTCAAAAATCATTTCAAAGATTCTGAATGTCTCTCACCAGCAAGCAGAAAATCACAGTGCAAAATTTTCATAAAACATGTAGCAAAAATGAATCTGTTCTGAAATTTTTATTTGACATATTGTTGTCACAATAAATTTTTTAAATTTCATTTAAAATTTCAAATAAATGTTATGATATTGTGTGCGGTTCCATTGGGAGTAGTCCATTTGGACTACTTTAATTAATTTCTGTTGTAATTTAATTGTATTTAACTTTCGATAACTGTGAGAATAAATTGATCTCAGAATGTTTACATTTGAATCAATTCTATCATAGCCATGATTGTGTATGACACTATTTCTAAATTAAGGTGATAATTAAACTAGCAATAGGAAATAAAATAAATAGGAACATATTAAATAGTACCTAATTGTATACGCAATGAAAACAAAAGGTAACTATTTTTAATTGAAAAACGCAATTAATTGTGATGTAATTGTAAACACCCCGACTATACCACCGACAGTCTGCTTTACGGAGCTCATGATTTCAACATTTTGATATATGCAAAATGTTCTCATACGATTTTTATTACAAATAAACTAATACAACCACACTTATATTAAAAAAAAGTGTATTTGATAAACATTTTAAGAATATTTGGATAAACTATTTCAAATAAAATACATAGATTTCAAATACATTTTAAATTCTATGATTATGATGAGGAAAAGCATTTAATTTCTTTTTCTACTTTTAGGCTGAAGCTGCTGCCGCTTTATTGGCTGCATCCACTACACCCCAACATCATCATGTCGCCGAGGATGAAAATGAAAATGAAGAAGAACTCACAAATGGTGATGCTGGCGGTGATGTTTCACGTGACTTGGATACTGATGAACATATCAAAGATCCCATCGAAGATAGACGTACATTAGCCGAACGTAATGAACGTTTACATGATCAGTTGAAGGTGGGTTATCTTATCGTTTCGTTTAATATAATTGAATTTTTCAACGTACCTTTTTACATGCATGACAGGCTTTAAAACAAGATTTGGCTCAATCCCGGGACGAAACAAAAGAAACCCAAAATGACAAGATTCATCGTGAAAATGTGCGCCAAGGACGTGATAAATATAAAACATTACGTGAAATTCGTAAAGGCAATACAAAACGTCGTGTTGATCAATTTGAAAACATGTAAATTTTGTATACCACAACTTGTATTAAAAGGTTTTTAGACTTGTAGAACTAAAAAAAAAACAGTTAAAACTAAAAGCATGATAGGTCAGCCAATTAAAAGATAAAAGAAAAAAATTCCTAATAACGCAAGTCTTAAAACAACAACAAACAGATATAAACAAATATCCCCAAACACTACCATGTTAAATATATATTTTTTAAAATAATTTTTTCGGTTTTAAATAAAAATTGAAGTATGAATTATTAATGTATTCATATATTTGACATCAACATTCGCAAACTTATAAAAATTATTAATTCAATTATTAAAATCAAAAAACAACGTCATTTAAGACCATTTGTTATTTTTAATTAAAATATCGAAACAAAAAATATTCAGATAGCATCTAAAACGTTAAAAAAACTTCAGAAATAGAAATGTCGCAAAAACGCTTAAATTATAAAAATATATAATATACTTTAAACATTTTGTTCTTTATATTAATGCATTTCATTTTTTAGAAAACTTGCTATTATTTACAATATTTTTCCCACAAAAAAAAGAAGAGTAATTTTAAGAAAGTTCTCAAACAGCAAATAAGTTAAAACTTGATATATTTTTGTTTAAAGTTTATTATTTACAACCCTCTCCTTCCCTTTTTTTATATAAATATATAATAGAATTCTTACAAAAAAATTATTTGAAAAAAGTAATTTTAAAAAGCACTTGTCTGGACCATTGAATTATTAATCCGTCTTCTGTATTGAAAAAAACTACTAATTTTATTATATTATTATTAAAAATCCATCTTAATTATGTTTATAAATTATAATTATTAAATATAAATAGATTTTTGTGAGGAGTAAATAAAAAGCTAAGAAAATATTAATTATTTATACTTTAAGGTATAGTTGATGTTTCTTTTTAATTATTATATATTTCTTTATATTTAAAAAAAAAACAATAATACAAGAAGCCCTTAAATAAAGTTCATAAAAAATTTTATCAGTTTTGTGCTTTTATAATTTAAAATTTTTTTATTTCTTTAAAACAAAAATTATTTGGATTATATTTTTATAAATTTTATTGTCTCATTCTATTAATTATAGCAACGAGTTTTTAATTAAATTAAATTGAATATACATACATACATGAAAATATATACATAATATTAAATAAAATAAAAACAATAAATAATATAATAAATATAATATTTTTTTGTAAAACTACAAAAAAACAAAACAACTCGTATTTTATTTGGAAGATGTAGAAGTAAAGATGATTAAATAATAAATAACTGATACCGTTATATCGGCACTGTAACAGTTTTGCCGATATATCGGTGTTGGTGTCATTTTACTAGCCGCCTTTTTAGTTTTCTGCGCAAAGAGATTTACGAAATTATGGCCGAATATAATTTTAAATCATAATAATGTCTTCAGCAGCAATTTTGCAAAAAAAAAAAATTATGCAATTTTTTGTTAATTTTACAATAAATTGGGCACGATATTTTTTAAATCTTAATATCAATTCTAAATATTAATTATGACTCAATATAAACATTCAGGAAAAGCTGTTTGAAAGGAAAATAAATGTCTTAAATGGGCTAACCACTATGGCAAACAGAATCCTAATGGAATGAAATTATTAATTGGTATTGTAAATTATTACAACTTTTCAAACTAGAAACCAACGACTAATGACGTAATTTGTGACTAAAATCCCTGAACCGTGACAAGAAATTGAGCCAGATTTTAAAATATGTTCTGAATGAATTGTTAAAATAATAATAAGCAGCGTGAACAACGTCCTTTTATATTAATACTCTTTTTCATATTTAATTTACACAAAGAAAGTATTTATATAATTCCTGACAATGGCGCCAACACTGAATATTTTTCTAGAAAACAAAGATTTTAAAGAAAAGCGGTTTCATAGCATGCATAAATCTACCAAATGAATAAAAGATTAACGGTCGTTTAAAAATCAAAAAAGTGTTTGGCAGTAACAAAATTACATTTTTACTACCCAATTCATACAACCCTGATAGTAAATACAAAACTACGTATGTGTGGTTGTGTGATAGATATGTACGTCGTTTCTCTGTAAAACGAAGGCCATTCAAATATCACAACAAGCAGAACTACGCTAACTAGAAATTGCCTAGGAATTAATGTAGAACTAATAAAATCGTATCGGTTGTTAAGTTACAATATTTGAAATAAGAAGCACATTTGTAAATATATATGTGCGCAAATTTCGTTGAAATATACATATACTGTGCCTGGACTGTGAAACAGGTTGTCTCAATCGAAAGTGCATCTACCATTACTCCAATCCAAAAATTAAATTCTGGTTCATAATGAAGCGCCATGATTATAAAAATAATAACAAACATCTAAGGTAAGTGTCGCATCCGCGGTATATTCTAATCCATAAAGTACCTCCCTAGTATATAATATGTGCGTGTTGATGTATATGTGCGTGCAGAATAAACAAGCAAATCAAATGCATCATAGATCAATGTAATTGGCATAATCAAAACATTAACAACTGTTCAATAAAACCAAATAATCAACCACCACCATTAGCATCATTGCTTTTACAGCACAGAAAATATATAAAACTATTTTTTCCTTCTAGTTTTTGATTAACGAGCATGGTCATCACATTGTAAACGTTTCTGAACATCAATTTAGCAAATTAATAAATTAATTTGTAATATAATAGAAACTCACATAATGAATCGTCAACGCGCTGTAATTATTTTTAAATCAGAATCGGATAGTACCGATGTATATGCAGCTGAACTACAACATCACTTCTTCAATCCAATATTTGTACCAACTCTTGCATTTGGTTTCAAGAACTTGGAAAAATTACGTGCCAAACTGCAACATCCCGATGACTATGAAGGTGTGATCTTCACCAGCCCGCGCTGTGTCGAAGCAGTGGTTAAGGCATTGGAACAGCAAGAGTTGCCGGGAGGTTGGAAAATGTTGCATAATTATGCAGTGGGTGAGGTCACCCACAATTTTGCATTGACTGAATTGCAGCAATTATTTACTCATGGTAAAGCAACGGGTAATGCACGCAACTTAGCTGAATTCATTATAGACCATCACGACGGAAGTAAGGACCTCCCATTTCTTTTACCATGTAGTAACATTGCACAAGATACATTAAATGTAAGACTACGAGAGGTTGGTTACCGTATTGATGCCTGCGAAGTATATGAAACAAAATGCAGTCCCGATTTGGCTGAAAAAATGGATAAAGCTTTACAGGCCGATAACCTGGAATTTTTAGCCTTTTTTTCTCCATCCGGCGTAAATTGTGCTTATGAGTATTTCAAAGCCAAAGACATAAATATGGATAAGTATCGTTTGGTGGCAATAGGACCCAGTACCCGTCGAGCCCTGGAAAGTAAGGGCTTAAAAGTGTACTGTACCGCTGAACGACCCACTGTCGAACATCTTATTAAAGTTTTAATCAATCCTCAAGAATGTCGCGAAAATTTAGTACGAGAGTCTCAGGTCTCTCTGCAGGAATAGGTGGAAATAAAAAAATCAAGGCTGCTTTTTAAATTTTACATTTTTTTGTTATTTTTCGTTTCATATTTGTAACGCTAATTTATAAATCAGGTTGAATGAAAAAAGCCATTTTATTATAAAAAATTAAATTTTTAGTGCAAATAATTATAGTTTTTTAAATTAATATCAACGTTTTTAGTTAAATTTTGTTGTTGTTTCTTTTAGCATAAATTTAAGTGTTTGAATAAAATTTGGAATTATTACATATTTACATACCTCACATGATGAATTTTTCATCGATTACATTCTTTTATTGATGATTTTGATTCTAACTGCATGTCCACCGACAGATATCATTCTGTTGAACAATTGTATTTAGAACAAAGAAAATTTAATTCGGGAAGACAAGATAAATATTCCAACATACAAGGGAAAGTCAACATAAATTTAATCACCCGCTGAGTGGGACAGAACGATAACTAGTGGCATCGTGGGACAGGCGGTAAATGTATACCAAAAAATGTTGGTTTGATTATAAATAGCAACCAAATAGGAACTGAAAATAATAACTCTTTGTCATTCGATTCGATTGGTATCCATAATCTACCCATTAGTTGGCTTGTTTCCCTGTCAGTTTTGTTTGGCTCAGGAGGTGATCTCCCCCTTTCTACAGATAGGCATGGTCATTGGCCACCATATCTCATGCACACATATTGAACAATTTTAAAACCAAATCAACCAAGATTTGTAGTTCAATTTCCCTGGATTTCAATGAATAAAATATAAGTAACCAATTTATTAAACTTATTTTTTATTAAAACACTATTTTTAACTTTTTGTGTTAAATTTGTTTTTATAAAATATTACATGAGTCTTCTTTTTCTTAAAGTAGGCAGTGATAATTTTTTTCTGGTTAATATATTTTTTTATGTTAACTAATCCAAAAACACGACTAAAGTTGAAAAATAAAATAATAATTATTTTAATAATACAATTATTAAAGGTAAAAAACCAAATTTTTACAATTCAAAAATTAAATAAACACATATTATCTCAACCAAACATTTTTTAAATATGTAGGAATAAATTAAATAAACAATAGTGTTAGTCCTAAATACTAGCAAATAATAATGAAAAAAATAAAAAAACATTTATATTAAATGAAAGAAAAGAAAGAACTAAAGTCTTAAAGGTAATAATGGCTCTTGTATAGACTGGAAAGGTTATGAAATGGTTTGCCCTTCTTTCCATTGCTGTAGAAAATCAGATCTCTTAATGGGAGGTAGCTCCTCATTGATTTTGTGTAAATTAAATGAATCTACTGAGTTTCTTGTGAAATTTGTGTTGTTAGTGGATCTATAATTGAAAGTAGGTTGTTTCCATATGCCAGAATTTTCAAAGGGTCTGGGTGAAAATGATCCCAGAGTGGGTGAATCAATTGGATGGAAACGGTTGACATTATCTGTGGTAAAAGCTCGGCGATGATAGTCCAAATTAAAATCGGGGCACATAGAATTCTCCCGCGACACGTTACCATTAAGTCTGCCGTTTTGAGACTCGAACCCAGAAGAGTGAGAAGATGATCTTGATAAACATTCCTCCATTGGTGTTGTAAAAGGAGATTGGGTTTGAATTGTTGGAATAACTAAACCATTGCGTGAAATATCAGAAATTGATTGCCGTTGATTGAAATATCCACCAGATAACCAAGAGGCATTTGATGATGCTAAATTATTAGTACTAAATCTGGTGGGAGAAAGTAAATTATGATGAGTATTGACTTTTGGGGTTTGTTGATGGTACACGGCACTGCTAGAAGCAGAAAATGGAGAATGTATTCCTGGAAGATTTTTGGGAGCTACAAAATGGTGATTAGTTTTAACAAACAAGGAGGAGTTATTGAGGGAATTATTAGCAGCTGTATAAAAAGAATCATAATTGTTATTACTACAACGTGATATATTAGATTCCGCAAAAGAATTGTTCAAAGAAATAGAGTTTGCCTCCGAAGGATTCATACCAAGTACGCGAGATACTTGTCTTTCCCTACAGTTCAAATCTAAGTTTGAATTGAATATATTTTGGTGTGAAGTAGGCATACTCATGGGAGACTCAAAACCAGCTGTGATAGTACGATTTACATCACCAATATAACTTCGGTAGCTGGAATTGGGCGACAGTTGACAGCGAGGTAATTGGTGAACAGATAATGTCGACGAACTTAAGGGACCTCTTGTTAAACGAGGTGAAACTTTGCTTTGCCTCAAAGGGGAGGATTTATTTGAACATGTGCTTCGCATAGAAACACTGCTGCCACTTAATTGCTGACTTATCATGCTGATAGTCTCATCATCACTTAGATAATCTTCTGAATAAATTTTATGAAAACTGTTAGAGGTGGTGTCGTGCAGTTTGGGAGAAGGCTCTGATTTGGAACTGTACGTCATAACCATTGTAAGAAAGGAAGTGAAAAACTGCAAGAAAAGAAAGAAACAAATATATTATATAAATAGAAAACATAAATTAAAATGTATATACACCTACCATTAACATTTGGGGTGTCAAAAGTGTCGAATACTCTTCAAATAAGCCGCCTGCAAACAAACTCCAAATTGCCATTAAACCTGTGAATCTGCTCAAGCGAAAATTATCAACAACATTATGGAAAAAAGTTAGAGCCAAAACGGCAAACGGGCATAAGTTCACATACAAAGAAGAAAAATTTGAGTGTGTTACTTTCAAGCCCATCGAATACATGGCCATCATAAAGACAGTACGTGAAAATAATGAAAGTTTTGTTACCACAGCGTACTTTTTGATAGACTCCAAATAGGAAAAAATTACCTTAGATAATGCAAAAATATGAGATATTATTAAAAATAGTTGATGCCCTAGAGATTCTCCTAAAAATTTTACAAAATGATCTTTGCTTAATGAAGGCAATGAATTAATTAGGCAATATAAATTAATTAATGATATTATAATAATAAGATTGCGTAGTCTTTGTTTCCTTTCTTCCTGATTGGCATGTTGAATTTGACTAAGATGTGGTTGTTTAAAGGTTTCAGCTCCTTTAATGATAAAATCTAAAAATTTTGACCCAAGCACCATTTTCTTTTTTTCTCTGAGAACCTTTTTTAAATGACGATCACAAGTAGAACATATACGATATTGATCTTCTAATTTGGCTCTGGAAATAAAGGAAAAGAACTTATCTAACTTTTTTAATTTCAATGTTGTTTATATATACTACTGAACAAGTTTTCGTATTTATGCAATCAAGGTAACTTGAGATATAATTTGTATTTACACAAAAAATCAAGCATGTGCATGTACTTATTGCATCAAACGTAAAATATTACTTGTATATATAACACTCCCTAGATAGGATTTTGATAACTATACATACAAACCAAACGTGTGATAAGTAATGAAAATCTCTACTTGATAAATACAATGTTGAAAAATATTCATACTAACTTGAAAGTTTTAAATTCATCATCCCAGTGGGATTCATTTTTCGGCTCAAACTGTGCCATTTTTTCTATTTTCAAACGCTGCGCTTCGTTGCATTCCTCGCAAAATCCGTTCTTCGAAGACTGTTTCACACCAATCGCCAGTGATTCCGATACATTGAAACGTTCCGAGTTTCGGCTACAATCTAATTGTTCATATATCTCACGATTATAATCTCCATCTTTATCAAAACCATTGTATTGTTCACACGAGGGGCAAGTCCAACTGTTTGCTTCTATGTAGGGCACTTTAGTATTCCGATTACAAAACCAACAATTGACATTGACGCTAAAACGTGAGCTGAAAAAAGGCAAAAGAAAAGATGAGTGTAACACAAAAAGGCGCGAACAACGTATTATTTGCTTTTAATATAAAATCTTGCAGAAGCACATGCTAATTATAAATCTTACCGTATTTTAATATAAATTTTATAAATTACTAGTAATACCACGAAACTAATTCCTAGAATTGGTATTATGCTCATGGCCACCGATAGCAATATATTGTTATTCATTTTCTACTTAAGAAAGAAATAATTTATAGCAATTTAATAAATGCACTGTAGCTATTTTTAGTCTTTTCTAATTCTATTAAATTTTCTAAAATATAATTTGTAAAAAAATGCCGCCGCACACTTGTCAGCAGCTAATTTTTCAACAACATTTGCTATATCTGCGACAGAAACTCACCTCACCGGTTTTTTGCACTAAGTTCACATGGTTGCTAAAACTTCGTACTACACATATGACAAAAGGTACGCAGTTGACTTTTTTGCATTTATTGCCGTGGTATATCATATATGTAAATTTATGAAGAGGAGATTAAGAATAATAAAGTGATGTGACTTCGAACAAAATGGCAATAAAATCGGTGTTTATATATAGTACACGTTTTTCCTAGCAATGATATGGATAGTAAAAAATTGCCATCTAGAGTCCGCCGGTAGAATAAAATGCCTTGCAGAACTAAAAAATGCAACGCCGTTAAAAATAGAATGATCTCAGGAAGACGAGAGAGCAATTATTGAACTGTCAAAGAAGAAGAAGATAAATCAAAACAGATGTTGCACGTGTTCGGAGTATACTAATAAGCGTACTTATTTTTCCTTATTTCAAACAAAATAAATTGTTTTAACTAACATAACAAAATGCAGCACGACGATGTGAGTTATTAAGGCAAAGAACTAATTCTATATCATCTCAAACAATATATTTTTGTTGATTACAGGTTGTTTGGAGCATTATCAATAAAACATTTTGCTCACATAAAGTGAAGTAAGTCTGTGACTTCCAATTATTTATTTACAAAAATCTTTAATTCGCATTTCAATGTTACACTTACAGAACTGATACGCGTACCTTTTGCCGGCATGAATATAACATAACTGGTATGTGCACCAGGCGCACCTGTCCACTCGCTAATTCACAATATGCTACTGTTCGCGAAGAGAACGGCATAATCTATCTCTACATGAAAACAGCAGAAAGAGCTCATATGCCCAGCAAAATGTGGGAACGTGTAAAACTGTCTAGAAACTTTGAAAAGGCCATACAACAGATAAATGAAAATCTAGTATTTTGGCCTAAATATATGATAGCGAAAAATAAACAAAGATTTTTAAAAATCACACAATATTTGATACGTATGCGTAAATTGAAGCTGAGGCGTCAAAAATTAATAGTGCCATTATCACGTAAGATCGAACGGCGTGAGTCTAGAAGAGAACAGAAAGCTTTAATTGCTGCCAAGATTGAGAATCACATTGAAAAGGAGCTAATGGAGCGTTTGAAACGTGGTACTTATCAAGACATTTATAATTTCTCTCAGACGGCATTCAACAAGGCCTTAGCGGCAGAAGAAATCGAAGATGATGAGGCTGAAGAAGATATTGAGGTAGAAGAAGAATTAGAACACGAAATGGATGACGAAAGCGAAGCTAAGGAAGTGAGAAGAGAACTGTTAGATGAAGAATTCGTTGAGGCTGATTCGGAAGACGAAATTGAAGATGATGATGATGATGATGACGGCTTAAGTGATTCAGGTGAAATGGAGAATGTGGAAGTTGACAGCGATTTTGAACTATCAGATGAGGAAAACGACACATCTGATATTGAGGTAAGTTAATTTAGTTTTCTTTATTTTAATCATAAAGCAAGCAAAAGGTTTTTTATTAACTACAAAAATTTAATATCATCAAACACACATAATCATTAAATTGCATTATTTAACAATTAGAATATTGAACTGTTTTAAGCCTTTAGGAAAGTAAATTGATATGTTGGAAATCAATGTAATGGTAAGGAACTACCGACGATATTTGATATATTCTAAAATTTGTTAATTTGAATGTTTCGATAATTTTAATACTTCGTTAATTTTAATACATAGGTTTCTTCGGCATTTATTAATAAGAACTCTATCGAAGTCGCAAAACATCCGCAAATAAAAGATATTAATCAGGGACCGTAACTATTATGACTTTTATCAAAAAAATCAAGAAATAAGAGTTATTTTTGATTTTTATATTTTTAGATAGAAAATAAGAGTTATTTTTGATATTTATTATTTTAAATGAAAAACAAAAGTTATTTTTGATTTTTATATTTTTAAATGAAAAATAAAAGTTATTTTTGATTTTTCTATTTTTAAATTAAAAATGAAAGTTAATTTCGATTTTTATATTTTTATATCAATAATAAAAGTTATTTTTGATTTTTATATTTTTATATCAATAATAAAAATCAATTCAAAATTCGTGGCATAGGTAATATGTTTGTGTTTACATGGCTTCGAAAATTAGCTTTAATTGTTCATTCTGTACCTGCCACTCAAGTCAGTGTAGAAAGGTCATTTTCAGCACTCAGATTAATATTGGGAGATTTGAGATATAATTTATCTGAGGAACATACAAAATCAATTATGATGGTAAAATTGAACACCTGAAAACGAGCTCTTAACACTGACTTGAATGGCAGCCAAAACTTTAAGCTATTTCTATGCATTCATGTTTTTATAGCTGATAATGGATAAATCACATAATATATTATAATATAATAATTATATTATATAATAATTATATTCATATAGAAATTTGACAGAGGCAGCATATTATAATACATACAGCATCAACAAATAAATAAGAGTTTTGAATTGATTTTTATTATTGATATAAAAATATAAAAATCAAAAATAACTTTTATTTTTCATTTAAAAATATAAAAATCAAAAATAACTTTTATTTTTCATTTAAAAAAATAAAAATCAAAAATAACTTATTTTTCATTTAAAAAAATAAAAATCAAAAATAACTCTTATTTTTCATTTAAAAAAATAAATATCAAAAATAACTCTTACTTTTGATTGTTAAAATAAAAATCAAAAATTTAAAAATCATGCAATATGTTGGATGCATTTCGCCCAAAAATCATGATGGTGTAATTAAAAGTTTTCTACGATGTTCATTTATGATTGTGCTATTAGCCGATTAACAGTAATTTGCTTAGATAATAGTTCCCAAGTGTTATGAGGTGATTATATATTTTTAGTTTTTTGTTTGTTTATTTGATTATTTTGAAATACAAAAGTCTCAAGGATCATTTGGATGGCAATAACAGATATGAAAAAGAATTATAAAAATTTTATGTGGAAAATTTTCCACTTTTAAATTCAAAGCGATAATCAGGTGCGTAACGTAATGTTCAGAAAGAGTTCAAAAATCCCAATATACCAAGAAACAAAGGAAAATTAAATCCACAATATATAAAAGAACAGAGAAGCGAAGTTCTCGCAAGTCACTACATTCCTATCAATAGCAAAAGTTTTTGATGGTGGGAAGAAATGATTGTCATTTTATTGAAGCAATTAATTTTTTATTGAAACGTTTCAAAATAAAAGTTACAAAAAGTATGAAACTTAATGGAAAATGGACTGCACGAAATAAATTTTAGAATAATATTGAAAAAATTTTGTAAAAGTATACTTTGCCTTTGCAAAAATATATTTTGAGTAGTTTGGTTGAATTTATTTTTTTTATAATAAAAAACCTCAAAATTGTTTTAAAAAAGCACTGTGAGAAACCGGGTTTTAAACGTAACTTACGACTGAAGGTATTTAGGAAACTTTGGTAACAGATTCTTTCCCAAGGAGAATAATATTACTTCCCATTTATTTGCCTTATAATTATTTTTTATCATAGTGTAATTTTCATAGCACCAGAAAACTTAACAATCTTTTTTCAAATGGTTTAAATTACCAATATTGATGAATACTGATGTATTATCATGCTTATTTGTTAAGGGGGCTAAACTTTTGTTTAATTAAAAAAAAATCTTGCCGTATGAAAAATACTGATTGTGTGCTGCTGCTGCCACTACAAGTATAACAACAACAGCAACAAAAACTACTACTACAATAATTTTTATATGACTTCTACTCTTACTTCTCAACTAACTGACTGACTAAACGACTGTTGTATTTACATAAATTGACTTCTCCGTTGTTAATATCGTATTATTATTTATAACTAAAATTAGTGTCTATGTGCTGTTGTTGTTTTAGTTTGTTTATACTTATTTTAACAAAAAAAATGTTGATATATTTTAAACATATTATTTTTATTAATTGGGACTTGCAAAGAATTTTATTCAGCACTATAGTAACAGTCAGTCTGGCGCGCTTGACATCGCAAAACAAGTCACATGTTAGGATGTTATTGTTCCTTGTTAATTACGGCTCTTACAAATTAAAGGAAAAATATTAAGATACAAAAAAATAATACATAATAGTAATAATAAAATAGTAATAATAATAATAATAATGTAATCAAAAAAGATAAGAAGTGTTTATAAAGATAATTGAAAATATGTATTAAATTAAAAATCGTTGAAACCAAATAATTGAGGAAATTTTATACAAAAAAAGAACGTGTTTTTCTGTTAACGACAAGTGAATAAAATAAAAATAAATATCTTAACACAATTCATGGTCATTCATTGCAATTTCATACCAAAAACAAGTTTGTTTGTGTGCTTAATTCTTAAGGAACTAAATGATTGTGTTGAAAATGTTATTTTAAAAACTCAAAACTTTTTTTTACATAAAATCCAGGATACTGCTGCAGGCGCATTTGTTCGAGCTCCTATTAAAACTGCTAGCAAATCTAAGTCAACAATTTCCGCCGTTGCCGCTAAGAATAAATCCAAATCAAATGGTATTAGTGCAGCGTCCGCTGGTAAAACGAAAAGACGTCTTAAGAAATCAAAAGTTGAAATTGAATATGAAATGGAAAACGAAACAGACCGGCAAAGGCTACATAACTGAGGTAGTAATAAATTATTATTTTTTTATCCCTAAAGTTTGTTTATAATAATAATAATAAAAAAAAAAAAACATTTAATCATTAAATTTGTCTTGTTTTTTATGATTTTATGTTTATGCAAAATAGCTTTTATTACACATGCCTTTTTAATTCTTTAATTAGGAAAAAATACTATAAGCAAATAAAGATTACATTACGTTAGCTGCAATTGAAAATTGTGTTGCTTCTTTTTTTCTATTAATTTTTATTTGCTGCAGGGATATGCCAGGCGTTATAAACGTTTGAAATAAAAGTAAAGAATATAAGCGGATATCGAAAATAAAAGTTACAAGTGAAATTTTAAAGCAAAAAATTGGGCTGAAAGAGTTTTTCTGTACGTTATAAGAATATTAAAATGTGGCTTTTGTTAGCTACGCAATAATAAGCTTAAAAAATTCATTTGCTATTTGCCAAAAACATGTTATGTTAAACCTAATCTTTATAATTTTAGTCCGTTTTATTTCGTCACAATATTTAATTGTTAACGTTATATTAATAAGTTAGAAATGATTAGTCAGGGTTAAGCTCAAATATGCTCATTTACAAATTACACAGGGCAACAGCAAAAATATGCTCGAATAACCACTATATGCATTTGATGTAACATGGGTACCTTAGTACAAAAATGGTAAAATTTTTAAATTCTATGGATAGATTTTTTTTTTTTTTAATTTTTTTGTAAAATTGCATTTTTTTTTAGACGCTTTTTCACATTATTAGTGATAACTCAAAAACGGCTAATCGGATATTATTCAAATATAATCAGAAAAATTAAGATTTACATAGCCTTTAATCCGTCTATATCTTTTGCTTTAATCGGATCAACAGTTTCGGAGTTATAATAAAAAATGTAAGAAAAAAATATATTTTTTACGTAAAAATGGCAAAAATTTTTGTTTTAAAAAAATCATGAAAAATAGAAAACGGCAAAAAATGTTCAGATTCATTATTCTATTACAAAGCCACAAATAATAGCAGCAAAACGAGATATCGACCATAAAAATCGACTGATTATTTTCGAATTTATTCACAATTAAGTAAATTAAGCAACTTCTTTTGCCATACATTTCTTATGCTTTATAGATGCTTTTAAAACTACTATACAATATCCAAGTACTGCTGAAGTATGAATAAGAAATGTATGGCAAAAGAAGTTGCTTAATTTACTTAATTGTGAATAAATTCGAAAATAATCAGTCGATTTTTATGGTCGATATCTCGTTTTGTTGCTATTATTTGTGGCTTTGTAATAGAATAATGAATCTGAACATTTTTTGCCGTTTTCTATTTTTCATGATTTTTTTAAAACAAAAATTTTTGCCATTTTTACGTAAAAAATATATTTTTTTCTTACATTTTTTATTATAACTCCGAAACTGTTGATCCGATTAAAGCAAAAGATATAGACGGATTAAAGGCTATGTAAATCTTAATTTTTCTGATTATATTTGAATAATATCCGATTAGCCGTTTTTGAGTTATCACTAATAATGTGAAAAAGCGTCTAAAAAAAATGCAATTTTACAAAAAAATTAAAAAAAAAATCTATCCATAGAATTTAAAAATTTTACCATTTTTGTACAAAGGTAGTCATGATACATCAAAATTGTATAGTGGTTTTAAAAGCATATGAAATTTTTTTTATTTTGTTGCGTTGTGTTATTTATTATTTAAAAGCAAATACTCTTTACAACTAAAGTTACATAAGTTTCCAATTCAAAATAAAAGAATAAGTCTGTGAATTCAATTAAAAAAGCTGTTAGGTAAACAAACATGAGTACTGATGGTGAAATTGTAGCGACTTTCGAAAATACCGCTATTCTGCTCTGCTGTGTAAACCGAAAATTCAAATTGCTGTTGATTTTTCTTTGTTCCTTGGAATATTCATCATGTCTTTCCGTATTTAATATTGACTTTTAACCTATAAAATATGGAAAAAATAGAAGCTAAAAAAAATAATACTCATGTCAGCACTAAACAATTGCTTATGGTCTTTAATAGAGCCGCTCATGATAGAGTGACGAATGTACAGGCTGAAGTAGTTAACCCCGAGTTCGATTCCGCACTCAGTCACGATTATAGTATCGAATTTTTCTGATCTGCATTACTGCAGTGCTGTATTTGTTGTTGTCGGCCTGTTTTAGTCACGAAAGCATATGCACTGGTCACTGAAAAAATGACTGGCAGCGATTGACACTGTCATGTACTAAAGAGCAGCATACCAGCACCCTCTTTTGTCGGCCCTTTGGCAAAAATTTGCCGGTTAAAGGTTGAAAAATAGGACCCCTTTCACACACATCAGGTTTGACTCGTCAAGTCTTGATCTTTTAGGAGAGAGCGGTGAAGACCGTGAAAAGGGGTACAAACTTGAGTATGCGAGAGTCAGTTTTTATATTTTCTTTTGTTTTACCATCCGTAATATGTTAAATGAATGTTCAGCAATGAAGAAAAACTTGACATGACGTTTCGTGTGTGAACGTAAATGCAGGTTCAAAAGAAAATTGAGGGATCAAGTAAACCTGATGTGTGTGAAAGGGGACTAGTTTAAAAAAATTCTCTAGCTTCTCATCCTTCTCCACAATTTTGCTCTCCAGCATGGAAAAAAAATTGGATTTAAAATTTTCTTTTCAAAATTAAAAATAATAAAATTAACTCTTCTTATTTAAAACATAAATGTAGAAAATTTTATTTAAGTGTTGCTGGATACAACTCTTAATGCTTAACAACTCTTAATTTGTGATTTGAGACAATAGCCCTGCCAGACAAGCAAAGAAAAGAGTTCAGCTCAGTTGGATCCATTGCGATCAGTTTGTAATGTAGAGCATAAGAAAAAGAGCTGCCAAAATAAAATATAATTTATTGGCGACTGCTTTCACAGGCAATTTTTTATGTCAAATCTCATAGAAAAAATTTGATTTAGTTCCCACAGAATTTGTAATTATTTGATTTAGTAAAATCGGGTAAACAGCAAAAATGTATTGAAAATTTTATCAACATGACGCTGTACGCGCGAAGTCAACATTGCATATATGCAATGCCATGCAACGAAGGGTTAATATTCTCTTACCAACACAACTGCTAGACTTTTGTGGTTGCCCCTAATGTAATACAAACGTTAGCCACGTATGTATGTATGTCACGCTCGCATCACTATATTTAATCGCTTGCTTGTTACTTGTTTTAATAGCTTAATATAAATATTTATTTTGCTTAAGTAAATTAAGGCAGAACAATTATTTTTAAATAATTTGTTTTTGAAAAATATTAAAAATAAACATTTTACTGTAATAGAACTTATTTAAGATATTCTCTCAATCTTCTTACTAATATTACCCTTGGATTGTGTAAGACGGTCGCGTTTGCGCCTTAGGCAGAAAACTGCCAGTATGTTTCTTGCAAAAAAAAAACGCCAACGTCTTACACAATCAGGCTGACTGTTTTATTTGCTCATGATTAAACATGCCTGCAAACATACATACATATGTAGATATGTACATACATAGTATATATGTATGTACATATGAATCAGCATGTTTAAATAATTTGAATACATTAATTGAGAGAGTATCTTAAATAAAATTGTTTAGTTCTAATTAATTTAAATTTAATACAATTTAAATTTTATTTATTTATTGACATAAACATTAATCTGCCTTAAAGGCTATAATTGTTCACAAAATTTTTCTGCTAATAGCAAAACAAGTTTCTAAAATAGACATTAAAGTCTTTGCTTTAGAATTTTGTGAACTTTTGTCCAAACGGAGTACATATCGCACCTGTTCAACAAAAGGGTAGTAACTCAAAATTTTCTATTTTTCAGTAGAGGCAAAAAACTGTTTATGATAATGTTAAAGGTATATTATAAAAAAAAAACTATGCCATCGTAAAGATATCTTGTTAACTACCATACAACACTCGATTTCTTTTTATTTCGTTAAGTATTTGTAGAAATATAACCAATTTTCGAGTTACTACCATTTTGTTGAAAATTCTTTGTTTAAGTAGAGATATTCGCCCCTATTATGAATGGCGACATCGACGCCGTATCAGGGCGACAGTAAAAAATTTTCTCTTGTCCATTCTTTTTCGACAGGAACTGGCTCCTATTGACATGTTCTATCGATATTATGTGCCCTAGAGAATGCTAAGCAATTGTCAATAGTCATAAATTGTAATCGACAACTTGCAGAGAAGTGTTAATTTTTCACTGACGAGTTGATGTGACGTCGACGTCGCCACTCATAATAGAGGCGATTATTTCGACTTGTGCCAAAGACAAGTGTAATTCGACAGTGTAAAAGAACAAGGACGGAATTTTATTTTTTAATTTCTTGGTGTAAAACAAGTAAATATAGTGACTTCTGGTTACCGTTATAACACTAATAAGGGAACAATTCGAAATACTACTCTTTAAGCGACATGGCCACACATCAAACTGGTGCTTCAAACTTGTGTATGTGTTGGTAAAATTCAGTTTGAGAGTGAAAATCTAAATTGTTTTGATATTCTTCAAACTCACATCAAACCATACGTGTGAGTTTTTTTCACTAACACTATCAAAGAAAAGCAGAGTTTGAAGCGTCAGTTTGATGTGTGGCCATGCCGCTTTAGTTGAAAAAACCGCGATTTAAATGCCTGAAACACGTGGGCACAACTACAAATAAATCTCTTTTGTTGATACATAAGTAGTTACTATGAAGACATGAAGAGTGACATAACGGTATTTTTTTGACGAAAGAGTAGACAAAATAATGGGAGATTTTTACGATGGTTAGAGTTGATCATTATGTATCGCTTTTTAATAAAAAGTGAAAATTTAAAAATTTTGCGTTAATACCCTTTTGTTGAACAGGTGCGATATGTATCTAATATACGGGCCAACAAAAATATATACATAAATAAATAGTCCATAAGAGCGTTAACATATGGCAACAATTAACTTTGAAATACTCGTAAGTATGTATCGATGGATGCAGGTAGAAAGGCCCTAACTGCTCATTTTTTTTTTTGCGAAATTAAACTTTTGAGTTATTGCAACACATTTCATATACATAAATACAGATTGTTACAAAAATTTTGCGAAATAATATAAAAAAATAAACGTTTTATAGGCAATTTATAATTACAGTTTCTATATTGTGTTTATGTTCTTTTGCAAAGTTCCAATTATGTATGTATGATTTAGGGCTTTTCGATATGTAATTATATATGCAAATATATGTACGCATGCTCCCTACATCTCCGTGGATTAGTCGTTACAAAAAAGTGATTAATAACAAACAAATAAAAATAAAAAAACATATGCATTTATTATTTCAATTTAATTTGATTTAGCCTGTTATAAAATGCGTCATTCTAAACGTGTGATCGATCCTCCATGAAAAAGTTATCACATTTGGTAATATGCATGCATTTAAAAGCCAACCGGTTTCCATTTAAAAAATAAAAGTAAAACAAAAATTCCATACTAGTATTGCAATGCAAAATTTTTACAACAGCATCATTTTCAATGCACAGTGGGAAATATGTAGTATTAAAGAATTAAAGAAAAAAAAATCTGCAATTTATATTGAAAACATAAACCTACTGCTATTTACTACATGACGACTACCTGTCGTTCTGTTGTGCAAATTTTTTTATGTAAGCATTCAGGGGATGAACCCTTCACAGGCAGTGCATTAAGCCGGAACTAAAAAGGTGGGCATAGTATTGAGCAACCAGATGAAGAAAGATGAGAAAATAGAGAATTTTTTGTGGCTATTTTAACTTTGCAGGCTAATTTTAGCTGTAGGGCCGACGAAGGTGGGTACTGTTACTCTGCTCTTTAGGACACGACAGTGTCAATCGCTGGCTGGCTATATTCAGTGAGTAGTGGATATGCCTTCATAACGGTTATAGGCTGACAACAACTAACACAACCATGCACTAATGCTGATCAGAAGAATTTGGCAACACATTCATGACTGAGCGCGGATTCGAACTCAGGACCCTCCGCTGCATGCTCTCGTGTGCCTACTTCGAATTCTTGACTTTCCGCTTCATAATCTCGTGTAACTACTTCAGCCAACAGCACTCTCACTTCAACTAAAACAATCAGGCATGTTCCAGAAAAGTAAAAGTAAATGAAGTTGAATTTTTTAAATTTTTATTTTTGATTTTATCCAAAATTGTTAGTTTTTTTGCTATAATTTCCTTATGCTTTTTAAATAATTTTTCATTTCTAACTGAAAAATGTAACAGCAAACTATTAGTTTTGCAGAAAATCAAAAATAAAAATTTAAAAAATTCAACTTCATTTACTTTTACTTTTCTGGAACATGCCTGAATATTTGTTTTGTATTTTGTAATATATGTTCGATATATGCCCAATCCCAATGGCTTATTTACGAAATTCGAATCCTTACAATCCTGCCTTTTTATATTTTTTATTTATTATTTATTTTATAATTTGTTTAGGCCCACTGTAGCACTTTAAGCAGAATGAATGAATTAAGCTTCCAAATTGCCACTGATTATTTGCTGTTCGACTGTCTAGAATGATGTTGCATTAAAATGAATAGATTGACCTTAAAAATATTTATGTGCATAAATTGTATGTACTCGTATATACATACAGGTACATTCAATGCACTAATTATCTATATAAATATAAATAAAAACAACCAAACAATTGTTATATGATCGATGAACACTTAAATATTAATATCATATTGCAAATATTTAATTATAGTGTCATGATTGATGTCGTGCACGCTTGTTTAAATTTTTAATTATTTTCCATGTAAAAAATTAAGTTAAAGTTGAAGACTAATCTTAATCTGTAAAATCCGGACTTCAGATTCTCACAATAAATAATTGTAAATATTAAACCAATCAGAATCAGTTCGAATACTATTTTATTGTGTATAGTTTTGTCGTGATGTCGCAGAGTTCCTGATAAAATATTACGCCTGATAACGGTTGTTAATAGATGCGTTCCTACGAAAGCTTCCGGTCCACACGTTAATTTCCAGTGTTAAGAAAAAATGTTACAATTTCTAACACTGAAACTGCTAAACTTATTTCTCCTCAAGAGCGAGAGTACATATACTATTTTTTTTTTTAATTTGTTGTTGTTTAATTTAATATTATAACGTACGAGGTCTGTTCAAAACTTAAGCTGAATTTCTATTTTTGTCGAAAAATTACGATCATGCAGGAGTTTTTTAGATAAAAATTTCAGAAGAAATTTCGCTGCCACATCAAATTTAGCAAGAAGCTCGAATATTCCCAAGAAATTTCCATTATGGGGATCTTCAATTTATTCTGAATGTTCCCTCCTACTGTGAGTCATTTAATAATTGCAATTGGTCATTGTAAATTTTTTTCCACAAGAAAGTTTCTTTGTCGCCGGTTTTATCGTGCCATGAAGACCTCCAACTAATGCCAAACTAGGTTGGGGTCTCATGGTAGTAAATCTATATAGTTCGAACATAGTGTGCATTTACGATTTAATTTATAAAATGTCCATTAAGGAAATTTTCCTATAAAATTAGTTTTACAACTCGATAAATTATAGGCTGTTTAAATCCGATATATTGCATTTATCTATAAAAATTTTTAAAGTAGAATAATATTAATTGCACAATGAATAAATTCTTTAAAAGCTCTTAACATTTTGTAGGCAAATATAGTTACATACGTGTGTAAAAATGTAACAAATAGATAGCTTTACAAATTCTTTAGTAAATAATTTTTATTATATTTTTAATATCTATTTAAATATATGGGTGCAAAGATGCCGTGTCACTAAATGTTATATTTGATTTCATGTTATAAATTTTTTTTAATGTTCACTGGAACTAGATAAAAGCAAAATAGAATTTGTATTCAAACTAAATAACATCGTATATTAATGTTTAAGCAGGCATTTTTGCACACTATTTTTTATCACAAAATGGTCGCTTTAAAATATAAAATAAAACGAGAGGGAATTAAACTCTAAAAGCGGAAAATAAATTTAATGCCTGTTCTATGTCTTAAAATGAAGCAGCACGCTTGGACATACAAATATGATGAAAAAATATATGGCGAAAATGACTCGCCATGAACTCGAAGAAATCGTTAAAACGCATTTAAATGGATCGGCAATTTTTTGGCAGAATAAATAATTTAAAAATTTGCATATACATGTGTAAAACATTTTTTAATCAGATATAGACAATTACTACATTTACATATATATGTACTTACTTATGTACATGCTTAAATATGTGCATACTATGTTTACATAAACGTCTCATAACGTTTGAACTCCTGAACCGAAGTTGTTATTCATGTTTTCATATTTGGAAACTTTAATTCAAGCGGAAAATTTATTAATTTTGTGTATTATTTTCTGCATGCAAGAAATATATGTAATAAATGCTTCTTGAGAAAACTACATCGAAATTTAATGATCAGCAATTAAATTCATTATACATTTTTACCTTAAACCTGTTGTCAAACGAAATTTAAATTAACAAAGTTTTAATTAAACTAATTCATATGCGGTTTTTTAGTTTGCTTAAAAGTGAATGACATAATTTCCCTTATCGTGTTTAGGGGTTTTCCACATTTTTAATTCGATTAACAAACAATTTTACTTTTCGTCTTTAGTCTATTACAAAATATCAGATTTAAAACCAAAAATGACGACAGTTATTGTAACCTATTTCTGTGTTTTCATAGTTCACTCTGGAACAGACAAAGTTTAGAAAATTCGTTTCACTTTTTTTTATTAAGGGAACAACTAGCACTTTTTTCGAAATACCAGCTCCTTTGCTGGATAAAGCCGGAATTTGCTGTAACATGAGCCAAAAAATTACATTGATATCATTTCTTTTTCTTTTTAAATCTTAGTCATCGGTATAAGTGCTTTAAAATAACATTTTATAAAATTTATTGCCAGCAAACTTCTTCGCAAAAGGTCATTAAATTCCAGAAAAATTTATTTAATCAGATTTATTTTATTAACCTAGAAAAAGATTTACATCTCTATTACAAATTTCTATACAAATTTAAAATTAAACAATTCAAATGAAAAATTAAAAAACACCATAGTATTTCTGGTTTTCATTTCTTTTAATTAACAATAAAAAACTAAAAAATTCATACTTGTTTCAAAGGAAAAGTTTACAAAATCAAAAAATAGGAAGTGAGATTATGTTTAATCACTCACTAGTCCTCATTTGAGTTTAATTATACGAGAGTTTCCGCTGTTTACTACATACATCTAATATCAATTAAAGAATAAACTTTTTACAAAGTTAAGAGAAAAAAAATATTTGGACTTGATGCTGTTGATGCCCAAAAAGAAAAGTTAATGCTGTTTGTTGTAGTTGTTGAGGGTTATTGTTTCTGTACCTAGACACGCTATCGTTTGCACATTTTTAAATCAGTCTGTGCTACCGGCAGCTTGTCTCAGCAACACATATATTTTCTCCTTAATCCATTCTTTGTTGTAAGGAGCATAGGTATTTGTTGATTTTTGATACACTAAACAACTTATATCGGCCAATTGATCTAAGAAATCAAACAGTTGGCTTATATCGTAGGTGATGGTGGGTGTATTGGGATTAATTCTTTTCAAATGCTCTTCATAAATCCGACAAACACCCTCCATACAGTCATTTACACTGTCGTAGTCACTGTAGGTGCGCGTCTCTGGACGAGAACCGGGTTGTACTAATAATATAGTGTGGGACATGATGATTTGGTTTAGGTGTTTACAAAATACTATCCTCCGTTTTCCAAGATACTTGGTGCTATTTCCTTGTTTAACACTGAAATTTAATCAATTTGTTTCCACTTATTTATTTTTTAAAACTTATTCAATTTCCAGTATTACTTACGTTTTGCTATCTGATTATTTGTTGTAATATAAAAATTAAAAAACTCGCAAGGTAAATGTAAAAAAAAATTGGGTACAAAATTTGGTTTATTCTTACTAGCTGTCAAGTTGTATACGGCATTTTTCTATTACAACATTGCCAGCCCAAAAGGTTTTTTAGTTTACAAGAAGAGTTGTAGTTTTTAGTATCCATTTGTTATAAACATTGCCAACATGGAAATTTATTTCAAGTTAAGCTCAACGAGGAATAAAGAGTGCACATAGCTATTTGTTAACAAAGAATGCTATTAAATAACGGCAAAATAAAACAGTTTGTACTTATATACTATAAAACTGTTTGCTAATAAATAAAAACAACTAGCACACAACAGTGTGAATAAATTAGTACAAAATGAATGTGAATAAATCTGTACTAAAACAAAAGTTTATTTTTGAGTGTGATTTCTGCTTGAAAAAATTCATTTTTGAGTGTAATTTCTGCTTGAAAAAGTTTTTGAATAAGTTTATTCAATATACTGTGCCTTCCTTATTAGGCATTTGTCTTGTTTAATAAATATTGTACCTAATCATTCTTATTAAAATTAAGCTTTGGCAATTATTTACTTTAATTTCCTAAATGAATGGTCCAAGGTGTTGCCATAAGATATTTTCAGAATTACACAAAGGAAGAAAAAATAACTTCTTAATAACACCAATCCTGAAATAATTTTGTAAATATAAATATCGTCACAAAAAATGCAAAAAGTCACATCTAACATACATATACAAGTTTAAGGTGCCAAGCATAAAACTTGTTTATATAAAGAAATACAGGTAATAATATCGAGCTTGAGGCGTTTTTTGATACAATAATAATTTTAAAAAGAGACCAAAAAATTAGAACAATGTATAAAAATATAAATGAAAATGAGTGGGAAATTATATCGCGGCATACACAAAACCTGTGTTCGATATATTGCTGAAATTTATTGTAATACTGCATATGTAATGCTAAAATTTTTTTGGCTCGTTGATTAAACCCATTACTAAACATAGAATAAATTAAAGCAATAATATAACACTACTGAATATTGTACAATTAATTCACCACTCCCATCTATGCCATCCAGTAAATTTGCTAATCGCGTAGGACTTGGCAACACTGTTGTACCACCATTCTCTCGCACATTCTCAAACAAAACAACAGCAACCAGGTGAATTAAGTACGTAAAACAGCTGATAAAGTTTCTTCGTGCTGACATACTGGACCAGCAGCAACGAATCTAATACACAGCAACAAAAACGATCACACTAGTATTGTACTAACTATGGCTGCTACTCCAGCTTGAAATTACATTTCGATTACTAGTTAAATAAAAAAAGAAGTGAAGTTGTGAAAGAGTACAAAATGAAATAATAAAAGTTGTAAATCAATAGAACCCCGAGAAAAAGTAATTGAAGGAAATATTTATTGAGCATAAATACAAGTTATTTTTGGCATAAAGTTAAAATGGTGTTGTAGATAAATAGAAGCCATGCAATTTAAAGTACAAAGAAATACGAATGTACATACATAAATGGATGTATGTACTCACACACATTCAAACATACGTTCATCTTTATTTATATATAAACGCCATGGAACGTTTTAATTAGCGCGTTTTTTTAGTACATAAAAGAAAAATGCCGAAAGTTTTAAAGTGCTATGAAAAATATTTAAAAGTTTGAATTAAAGAAGTATTACAGAACATTAAAAGCTTTTTTTTGTAAATAATTCAATTGAAAATTTACTAAGCTTTAATTAGGAAATAACCACAAATATTTTCGTGATATCCAATAAAGCCTATGAAAAAAGTGCTTATAATTAATTTGGCTACAGCAAAAAGTGTCTATTACATATAAAAACAAGTGGTTGCCGGTATTCTCAGTTTCGTCGGCCATTCATGCTGTGTGCAATGGTTGTTGGTGGCGTGGCGGTTATGGTACTCCTACAAGTGGTCAATACCATGAAGTTTTAAGTAAAAGAATAGTATTGAGGAGTTGTGATTTTCGTTGATTATTTAAATTAAATTTTGTTGTTTTTTTCGTGTTTCCCCAAGTTCAACGATCGTCGTACCGGTCGAGACGTAAAGTTCGTGTGTCCGCATGGCGAGTGTATCATGGTACAAACGTGCGCGAGTGTGTGTTTGTTTTTAGTTTGCATATTCCACCCCCCATTTTTGGTTAACAAAAAATAAAAATAAAAGTCTCGTGCTTTATTTGTCTGTCGGTTTTTATTGTTTCAGTTTTGTTTACATATATCGTGCTCTCGTTTGTGTATTTTAATTTTTCTTTATACTTAATTAAAAGTAAACAATACAATTACGAGCAAAACAAATCAAATAAATTGTGTAAAAGGTGATTTAAGAAATTCATTTCATATATCAAATCGTAATAGAATTTTTAACGTTAAATGTTTTCATCATCGTCGACGCTCAATAAAATAACGGTTAAGGTAAATTTAATAATTTATTTTATATATATTAAGTACATATCGGTTAAATACCTTCACACCTATGTATACATGCATACATACATAATGTATGCATGCTAGTGATGTGTTACTTGTCAGTTTTTGATATACGCGATTACGGATACGAATGTGTGAAGAAATATTCGCCCACTCAAATATTATTAGTAAAATTTATAGACTTTTAATTGTTCGCCTATGAAGCTGGATATGTTTCATATGTAATATAACGTTTCTCTTCTTGAGAGAGAGAAAGAAAGACAAATAATATTTTCGGAACATTTTAAACTTGAATTTGTTTCAAGTTGCATTCCCTCAGTGTTCTGGAGCAGCAATTTTCTCGGGACAACGCTTTTTTATAGAGATTTTTCACCCCATTATTCGACCATTTTCTGGAAACATTAGGCGTGTTTGTTTGTACAAGGTGGCATCATCAGCACATTTTTCAATAAAATAACATAAAAAACGCTACAGGCTAAAAATAATACCTATAATGCGGTTGATTAATGATTTTTATTTGATTTTCTAAATGTACACTTTTTTTTAAATGAATATTTAAAAATTAATCTAAGTTCATTAACACTATAAAATTTATCTCTAATATGAAAGTCAAGGCTTAACTTCTGCTATTATTAAATGATTTTGATATTCATTAATAACAATCTAACGCACTTTCAATTCAAATGGAGCTTGCCATTGCCAATCATAGCATATGCTTCAAATAATTGCTTTTCTGGTTTTATTACTCATATCATAAAAACATTCTCTGCCTGATTTATTCGTTTCTGCAATAATCTGTAGGGCAATAGATGCGCTGAAGTATTTTAATTATTATTAAATATGCTAACACAAATACAATTTGTACTTTTATTTTGCATAAATATATTATGATATGACAGCTCAATTTCATTTTGGCGGAAAAATTAAAATATGTGGCAGCACTGTTCAATTTTGTCTGGACAATAATTGGGTTTGTAAAGCGAAATCAGCCTATTTACTAGCCAAAATTGAAGTTGGATGACGTAAAATAAAAAAAGAGAAAAATCAAACATTCAATATATTTTTCATATGAAGTTTAGCAAATGCAAAGCAATCATGGAATGATCAAACGTTTTAATAAAATAAAGTGGCCAGATATCGTATAGTTATATTATACAAGAGTTTGACATATAACATATGTTCAAGAAGTTTGAGGTTCCTAACCCCGCTAATTCGCTTCCTAAACCTTTTATTTTTAACAAAATTCATCTATAAATTATCAAACCAATAAAAATTATATAATAAGTGAATGAAACTTTTATCATATATTATAATCAATTTCTTCTTTTATTTTCAGCTTCCGGAGGAGTCTACCACCCCTAAGTTAAGTTGCCTACTCAATGGCCCCTTCAAAGATTTACATTTTAATGTTTCCGAACATCGTCTTAATCCCGTTCATGATGTAGTCTTTCTGGATGATGTAGACAATCAAACGGTGACACCATTAATATACCGACCCAAACGTTCAACAAGTCCTGCCGATAGGGATGGATCAACGAATGATGATTTTGAAAGGTAAGTGAATAACTTTTGTAGGAGATGTTTGGATAGGATTTATACGAAATCTTTTTTTTTCTTGCTGCTCAATGGGATAGTTTTGTAATTTATGCATTAAATACATTCAAGGCAGCAGGCCACCGACTACTGGAATAGGTTTTACAACGATTTTCAGTGCTCGCAAAAGGTAGCATATAGCAGACACCTGTCTGCTAACAAACCAAATTTGACCGAAAACTGTTCCTAATAATTCTGTGAAACATGCAGTAAAGGGAGATTTGTTAGCAACTTCTGGCAACACTGTTTTTGACAGCTCAGCTGTTTTTGTGTAACATGTTACTGCTGAACATGTTCAGTTTAGTCCATAATTTAATTTTGAACCGAATTATAAACGAACAAATGATTGAATTTTATTATCACAATTCATGCTCGGCTATGCATGCACCCACATGCTGTAGGTGTTTTAGAATGAATTTCAGTGTGCGCAAAAGGTAGCAGATAACCGAAACCAGTCTTCTAACAAACCAAATTTGAAGGAAAACTGTTCCTAATAATTCTGTGAAAAATGCAGTAAAGGGAGATTTGTTAGCAACTTCTGGCAACACTGTTTTTGACAGCTCAGCTGTTTTTGTGTAACATGTAATTTGTTGAAAATGTTCAGTTTGGTCTACAAACGAACAAATTATTGAATTTTATTATCAAAATTCGTGCTCGGTTAAGAAAGTGCCCCGAGCACTTGTTGTGCTCAGCGACGATGTTTATTTGTACAAGAACAGCAGGAACAAGAAAAATTGCCGCATTTGATGTGAAAAACAGCTAGCATGCTTTTAAAAAATCACCCATTACATACATAATTCTGTTGCAATAAATAAAAAGCGCTTAAGTCTACTTAATAGAATTTCCCGCTTATTCATAAAAATTAAAAGAGTCTAATAACAGGGTAATAAAACAAAATTTCATATGAAATTTGCTCTATTACACTCTTATAGGCCTCTCATAATTTTTATGAATAAGGGGGTTTGTCTTTATCACACTTTTATTCCTTAAATATAAAAGCATTCTGTTGAAGTTTTCGGTGGTCACAACCAGTTGGATAAAAGCTTCAGAGTAAAACGCTTTGCTTAAGTCAACTAGACTGCTATTGCTTATTGCCACAGAATTATTATCGATAATGACGCAATTAAATCCAAAAGTAGTGATTTTCTTTTGAATTTGTTTGTACACATTTTATTTCGCATTCGTGTTAACGAAACGTAATCAATGATGGTAGATGTCATTGTTAGGAAGCCGTAAAATAAACAAACCGAAAGAACAAGAAGAAAAAAAAAATGAAAAGATTAAAGAAAGAATGTTTTGAGTATTTAAGGCCACTATTTTATGTGGGTGCTTGTGCTTGTTAATATCTGCCTGATTGTTTTTTGCTTCCTCTGTCTATCGTTAAGTGGGCTTATATGTATCCAATAGTGTGACCAGATTTTAAAAATAAGTTGCCGATAATATGTTGAAAAAAAATTTATTTTAATGAACAGTCGCTAAGCAGCTCTGAGGCAGTCAACATCAAAACTCTTTGGCAACTACTTTTTAGGTGCAGCCAGGCCACTGATCGTTTGCTCTCTTTTGAGAGTTTCGTGTCTCATTCACGCTATTTATTTCTACTAGTCAGACAACTGCATAGATTCACGGTTCTTCTGAGCAATTTTCCATACGTTGCTACTTTTTATTTGATGTCACAAGTCGTGTAACGGATAAAATACGGATTAAAAACATTGCTGACTTATGGTCTCAGTCACCCTGTCAGCATGTGTGTAGCCATATTTTGCAAAGTATTCTTTAAATAATAATAATAATTGTTTTAATGAAGCCTAGGATCCTGGGTTCGACCCCACACTTAGTCATGCACATGCTGCCGAATTTCTCTGATCTGTATTTTCTTATTTCGTTTTAATTGGTTTCTCAAAAACATTCACCACGCATAATCTATTTTATAACATGCAATTCTACAGGGTGTTTTTTTTTTATAGAGTGACACAAGTTTAAATCATAATAAAACAAGGAAATTTATTTTTAATATCCATGAAATGGGCTTTATTGGAAAGAAATTTTTTTTGAAATTAATGTTTAAATATGATTTCTGCCATGTGGCTGCCGTGACTGGCGCGTAGAAGGCGCAATCTGGAACACCAATTTTCAAGTGGAAGACGACGAATTGATTGATTAGGATCATCTTCAATGCTTCCCAGTAGATGTGGTCCGATCTATTTTTTTTTTTTTTTGGTGCAAGGTGGGAAAATGCTTTATGCATGTTACGCGGATCGTCATCCACGCCGTATGCCGGACTCCGTGCAACGATTACCGGCTAAAAACCCGCCTTGTCGCTCTTTGGGATATGTTGCCCACCTGGGCACTGTCTTAACATTACTTCCCGGTGGCTCCCGATGTGTGTTGTGTTCATACACCTCCTCTTGTATTGCCTGCGTCCAGGCCACCCTATTGTGTCTAACTTAAAATTTTACGGTGTTCTAAGCTGCATCTAGGTCTTGTTTTTTTTTTGAGCGGAGAACGTGCTCAATGTATTCTGCAATTGCCTTCCAATTTTCGTCACTGCTTATCATCTTATCAACGATGTTTTCGACCTTTAGTTCGGACGTATGGTTTTCCAATCGTCTACGACTCTCATTCCAGCGGCAGCATTTGAAGAACGTGTGTTCAGCGTCGTCTATTATTTCTGCTTCCTCGTAGATGCAGAAGGGTGTGCTTCATTTGCCCATTCGGTGCATCTACTTCCGGAAATATCCATGCCCAGGTAGCATCTGTGTTACGTAATAGTTTACTTCGCCGCTTTGCCTTTCTGTCCATTTTGGAATGTTGGGAATTAGCTTGAAAGTCCACCTTCCGAAGGTGTCATTTTCCCATCGCGTTTTCCATTTCGCTATAGTTTGCTGCTTAATGGCTTCTATTTCTTCCTCTGGTTGGGAGTTGTTTATTTTGGCATTGTATATATTCATCCGTTTAGCTGCCTGTAGATCTATAGGCTTCATTCCTGCTATAACAAGAACTGCGGGTGCAGATACGGTGCGGTATGCTGACGTAACCCGTAATGCTGCTGTCCTTTGCACTGCCAGGAGATTTTTCGCTCTGCTTTTGGTACTTAATGTTTTGGCCCATATGGTCCGATCTATTGTTTTTCGAATTAGCCGCCCTGAAGGACGATTATGTACGCCATAAAATGAAAGATGAGTTTGACGCCAAGTGTTGCACTTGTCCAGTGAAAAAAGTATAAACGGTTTAACAACTGATTTTAAATTGTAGCAATTGAATGTAATTTGTGTGTAAAAATACCACAATGGTCACACTAGTGTCATTGTAACTTAGGTCAGTAAGGTGATTTATATATATTTTTATACCCTCTAAAAAAGAATTTGGAGGGTATATTCACTTTGTCATTCCGTTTGTAACGCATCGAAATATCCATCTCAGACAACATAAAGTATATATATTCTTGATCAGTGATGAAATCTAAGACAATCTGAGCATGTCCGTCCGTCCGTCCTTCTGTGGAAATCACGATTCAGTCCAAACGAAAAGAGCTAGACTCTTGAAATTTGGTATAAATATATTTTAAAGCTTAGAGCAGGTTAAGTTCGGAGATGGGCTAAATCGGGGAAGGGGGAAAAAAGTTCCCCTAAGAAGAACTAAACCAACCCAGAAAAAACAACATAATTTTTAAAGTTTTTTGGTTATTTTGCTAAGCAAATGATATATTTTTAAATACGGTCCAACGCCTTAAACTGGAGCCATAAAATAAAATAAAAATTATTTTTGGACCCCGCCCACTTTAGTGGGCGTTATTATATGCAAAAATAGCATAAAAATTTAACAAATCGTTTTACTTAAGCCTACATTTCTTAAAAATAAAATTTTTAAGTTTTAATGACGAAGCTGAGACGATACCTGGTACTCCTCTGTCCTACCCCCTCCTCCCCCTTCACCCCGTAAATGACCCTACCAAAAATTTTTTTTTTTAAATTTTGTATGTAATCATCCCAAGCATTTATTTTCAGAGTTTTATGACTGCCTGTTTCTGCCCTACCCCTTCCTCCCCCTTTGCCCCCTAAATGACCCTATACAATTTTTTTTAAATTTTGTAAATAATCATCCCAAGCATTTATTTTTACAGTTTTATGACTGCCTGTTTCTGCTCTACTCCCTCCTCCCTCTTTGCCCCATAAATGACCCTGTAACAAATTTTTTTTTTTAATTTCGTAAATAATCATCCCAAGCATTTATTTTTAGAGTTTTATGTCTACCTGTTTCTGCCCTACCCCCTCTCCCCCTTTGCCCTCTAAATGACCCTATCAAAAAAAGAAATTTTAATTTTGTATATAATTATCCCAAGCATTTATTTTTAGAGTTTTATGACAAAGGTGAAATGTTTCCCCACAGCCCTTGCCAGAGCGACCCCGCCAAAATACAGTTTTTATACCCTCCAAAGAGAATTGGACCCTATAAAGTAAATATGTATATTCTTGATTAGTGATGAAGTTTAAGACGATCTAGCAGTGCCCCTACGTTCGTCTGTGGAAAACATGATATTGTCTATTTTTGAACCCCGCCCCGTTTAGTGGGCGTTGACGTGCGATATTATATAAAGTAACTCTGTGCCACCAAGTTAAACATTTTAAATTCACTTACTAAATATTTGGAGGGTATTTAAGATTCGACCCGGTCGAATATAACGTTTTTACTTGTTTGTAAATTTATTTTTCCATTCAAACTACTATTACAATGACCATTTAAATAGGACAATCTATAACGCATTCCCAAGCAATTAACAAAAAGAATATTAAAAAGCAAGCAATAATGTACTCGCAGAAAACAAATAAAATATAATAATAATAATAACGAAAAATACTACAGATTTAATAAACAAGAATATGAACAAATAATAATTAAGTGTATTAATATATTTATTTTACATTTATTATTTTTTTAAATTGAATGAATGAGTTTTCCAATTAAATGAAACATTAATTGATCACTAGATGACAGATCAGTTTTTGTTTTTAATATAGTCAGTCACGAACAAAACTTACTGATTATTATTAAAAATATTCCATTTGACTGGATTAACTGCCAGTCAGCAGCTTTTATAGCGAAACACAAATCACACTCGCAAGAAATTTTACAAGTAGAGATATTGCCGTTTCAAGTAGGATTAGGTGTTAAGGTAAGCTTAAACATAAACTTAGGTTTAAACTATGTTTTAAATCAAGTTTCACATATGGTGAAGGTTTGTTTAAACCATTTTGTGTGATTTTTTTTAGCAACTTTCCTTTGGCAACACTGTTGCTCAGCTGTTTTCGCTTAACATATTACTGTTAAACATGTTCAGTTTGGTCTAGAATTTAATTATGAACCCAATTGCAAAATTCGTGAACAAGTCAAATTGCCGCATTTGACGTAAAGAGCAGCCAAAAGCATGGCAGGAACTGTCAATGCATCCCGAAAAATGCTGCATTTAGTGTGGGCGGCATCATTCTTCAAAGACAACGGCGGCAGGAACGTTACTATGAATGGCGAGTGTTACCGTGCGATGATTACAATTAAATTTTTTTTCCAAAATGGAAGAGCTGGACTTGGCTGACATGTACATAGTTTCAACAAGACGTTGCCATATGGCATACAATAAGCGAACGCGAGTTCGCCAATTGAGAGGCGAGGTCGGTGAACAGCCGTTTAATTAGCCGGCCAGAACGTGCGAATCAACGCCTTTAAACTATCAGCCTGATTGTGTAAGGCAAAACACGTTTTTTGTACAAGATTAAAGAAACACACAAACTGTTTTCTGTCATCCAGTACGAAAAACGCCTGAGGCGTAAACGCCAACGCCTTACACAATCAGGCGTTATATTTGTGGGGCTCTGTTAAGTCTCATATCTATAGAGACAAGCCCGCAACCGTTGACGGACTGGAAGCCATAAGTGGAGAATTTATTCGTGAGATATAGGACGCCGCCATCAACATCTACAAGAAATCATCTTTGAACATTGAATTATAGAGATCGTTCTAACGATTTCATATCTTTCTCTTAATTGTATGTGTTTTTTTAATAAAACCCGAAAGCTTTTAAAAACTAAATGCAACTTAGGTTTAAACAAAGTTTAAACTAGGTTTAAATAAAACTATTTATTTATGATTTGAACTCAATTCAAACTCAGTTTGAAACTAAGCTTAAACTAAGTTTAAGCAGTGCTTAACTTGTAATTAAAAGCGGTACCTTCTAAACGTTAACAAGGTGAAATAAATTTGCTTCAATTCTTAAAAGTATTTCCTTGACCTTTATGTTGTTGTGCAATGATTTTTTTTTTTTTTGTTTACATAAATTTTTATTTCCTGTTACACATTTTTTGCTGTGATACTCATGTCTTCTTTAACACTTGTTTTGACATTTTTTCCAATTCATAACAATATGGCTGACCCACAAATGAACTGTCATATTATTTCTTAATTAAATTAGTTAAAAATTCACCTCATTCCGAAGAAACCCAATAAGTGCCAGGTGGTTTGTTACCCGACTACAAGCCGTAATGGAAGCATTTTATCTTTTCGTGAAACAGTCAACGTTCTTGCGTGTCTTCAAACGTTTGCTTTCGAGTTAAAAAAAAAATTAAAAAATATTATTATTATTATTTTCAAAATAAAAATTAATAACAATTCCTAAAATTGATTATTATAAAAGGCAGTTGGGATAAACTTCAAAATAAGTGAAACTTAAAAAAAAAAAAAAAAAAATAACTATTCTAATTGATTTGTAAAGCTCGCAGTTCTATCGCCAGCGAAAAATTTCGAATAATAATAAAAAAAGAAATTGTAACTTCCAAGTTTGCACTTAAATAAAGTGGTTTTATCACTCACTTTCTTTGCCTACGTGAGATTTTCTTAAATTATACTCTAACATCTTCACTCCGTAAAGATGCGCGAGGATAGCCGTTACCAAAGCGATGTGGAAGAAATGGCCATCGAAAGTGACGAGGAAGATGATGAAATTCAAGGTGTCGGCGCTCGTGTACAGCCGAGTACTAGTCGGCGTCCTAGTAACGTCCGTGATTACCAACGTGAAAATCGTAAATATTACGATGATGATGAAGACGAATATGAAGAGGATGAAGAGGACGATGTAGAACTTGATGTTGCAGAGTTGTAAGTGTATTTTTGGATTAACATTAATTTTTTTTTTTAATCGATCTCGGATTTTTAAGTGTGCACCCTAACTTTTTTTTAAATTTGAGTCGTTCTGTGTGTGTGAAGCTAAACTAAATTTGTATTAGCGAAGACGCAAACCGAAAGCTGTACTAAGTCGATTCTGCAGTTAACAGAGCTCTGTTAACCACTTAACATTTAGAGTAAAATTTGATTAAGTTCATTTGGAAGCCCAACTCTAGGAAGTGGAGCCAGTTCTGCCCAAACTAGTGAATAGAAATTATGGCCCAAGAAATACTTAATAAATAAAGGGCGTTTTTATAAGAGCTTGCTGATTTGAAATTTAAATAAAACACATGCCAAATTATGAAATGGCAAAAAAAATTTTTTTTATTTGGTAGATAATTTTTTGTCCTTTAATATTTAAATATAATTTCGGGCATATGGCCACCACGACTATTTTGCATTCTGGAGGTCCAATTTTCGACCACCTTTTCAAGCATTTGAGGGTGTATTTCAGCAATGACACGTTGAATACTGGTTTCCAAAGCGTCAATCGTTGCTGGTTTATCCACGTAAACCAATGATTTCAGGTAACCCCACAAAAAATAATCGAGTGGCGTCAAATCACACGAACGCGGAGGCCAATTCACCGGTCCATTTCTCGAAATAATGTTGTAGTTGAAATGTTCTTTCAATAAGTCCATTGTTTCGCCCGCAATATGCCAAGTGGCACCATCCTGTTGAAACCACATTTCGTTTACATCCATATCTTGAAGTTTTGGCACCAAAAATTCATTGATCATGATTCTGTATCGATTTCCATTCACGGTAACGCGTCGTCCTTCCTCATTTTTAAAGAAATAAGGACCGATGATTCCATCAGCCCATAGACCGCACCAAACAGTACATTTATCGGGATGCATTGGTAATTCTTGAACGGCGTGTGGATTATCTTTGCTCCAAATACGGCAATTTTGCTTGTTGGCAATCCATCCATTCAACCAAAAATGCGCCTCATCACCAGCGTTGCCATAACTTTTTCAAAAAAAACTGCAACTTTAGAAAAAAAACTGGTTTTCACGTAAAAAAACTGCACATAAAAAATTCACAAAAATATATAGTTTTTTTCATATTTTTTTATTAAAACAAAAACATAACACAACAAATTAAATATGATATACATCTACATATAACAAAGCAATTCATTTTAATAAAAAATATATAGGTACATAGGGTTTAAATAAACAAAAAGAGTTCATTATTATTCAGATATAATACTGCCTGTTCCAGAATCTCGACAAGTCGATGTCGAGAAACCAATAATTAAAAATTTAAATTTGTTTGTATGTACATAGAAAAACACAAGGCATATCTATCTAACAGGTACAACAATTTCTACAAAAATAGAACACTTATTGTAGAAACTACCTTAACAGTTGCAAAAATCGTTAAACGACACTACCAATTTAGACATTTTATCAGGTTAGGCAAGTGAGCTCGTGCTCCCACCTGCAATATACACCTTGGTAAAATTCAACTTGTTTGTGGTCAGGGGTGCAAAAAGCTGTATGTGATAATTACATACTCGTATAAAAAAGTATAGTTAAACCTTGCCACTGTTATATTAAGCAAATGGGGTAAAATTATGGTTTCAGAAATTGGAATTAAAATAACAAAATTAAGAGTAAAAAAGTAAAATGTAAAAACTGCAAAAACTGCACAATTTACAGAAAAACTGGTTTTTAAAGAAAAAAACTGCAAAACTGCTCAATGCTTAGAAAAACTGTCAAATGCAGATAAATCTGCACATTTGGCAAAGCTGCTCATCACTGAAGAGAATTTTGCGGTAAAAAAGCGGATAAACATTTTTAATTGAACAGTTTTTGAAAATAAATTTCCACGATTTGGAAGCGTTGTTCTGGAGTTAACCTGTTCATGATGATTTGCCAAACAATACTGAGTAGAGACGTCACTTTAAACTGTCAAAACAGCTGTCAGACAACAGAGTGATTCGTATAAAAAAAAACTTCATAAAAAAGCACCCTTTATATATTTACTTAAAGCCTAGTACTCTGTTTAAATTTTCATGTGAAATTCTGACAGAACCCATATAAAAAATATTCAATCGAAATATTTGTGGAAAAATGTTGCTAAACTAGTACTCTGTTTAAATTATGAAAAACATGTGAAATAATATGAATGTTATTTATTTCGAACGAAAAAAAAATTTTCTCATTGAAAATGGAAAACATAATTTCAATTAAAATGGAAAAAAACTGAAACTGAAATAACTCATGTTGCGCAACATATTCCACAAATTCAAACAGAGTACTAGGCTTAAGGGATAAACTGAAAATATATAAAATATTGTATATAAAATATTTTCATGGAGAGGTTCTCGGTCATTGTGGGCAAATGGGGATGGGTACATATATGCCATTACATATGGTGGCCCAGGGAGCCCTTTATATTACAGAAAATGTCTTATATCTGAAATAATTTTGGAATTTGAATAATATAAATTTTTTTAAACAATTTTTTTAAAAATGATGTTTATGTTGACCGCAAAACAGGTTTATTTATTTCAAAGTAAATTTGCACAATTTGAAGTGTTGTGGTGGCGTTTAACGATTCCTGATGATTTGCCAAACCCTGGGGTCTAATTACCGCTTTCGATATCGAGCTAATTAAATCGAAAATTTTTGTTTTGGGATTATGGCATTCGATATCGATCAAAAATAAATAAAATTCGAGATGATAGCTTTCGATAGCGAGTCATCGATCGAGTGTTTTCTTTGCAAACATTGTTCGATACCAAAATGTCAATCGTAAACAAAACAAATGGTTTTCTTAATTTTAACGGCAAACAATAAATTGTGAAAAATGTAAGTTTTATTTATTTTTTGAGTTAAAACAATTGTAATTATGGTGTATATTTCAGGACAAGTGTGAAAAATATAAATTTAAAGCAAAAAGAAATACTGGCAGAGTTTATGTCCGAACACCCGAATTTAGCAAAAAACCTATTGCCAAATTGTGGACAGGGGAGAGTTGTTGCAAATAGGCTGTGGGAATCACTTACTGTGCGCTTGAATTCGTTTGGCCCACCAATTAAAAATGCTAAGTTGTGGCGTAAGGTATGTATCATTTCAGTCTATATACGTATGTATGTTTCGTTGCTTAAGGCTAAACTTTTTTTGTAATAAAGGTTTACACGGATCAAAAATTCAGTGTAAAGAAGAAAGTATCCATGAACAAGGCATCGAAAAAGAAAACAGGAGGGGGTCCCTACGAAGAAATCCTATTGTCTTCTGCTGAGGAACAAATCCTACAGGCTGCCGGCATTGGTGTAGCCGTTGAAGGTTTGTCAACGGTAAAAACGTTCGGATCAGCCAATAATACAAACGGAACTTGTAATGATACAGATGAATATTTTGAGTCTCTAGTGGATACAACGTTAGCATCGGAAGTTGATAGTGAACTGGAAAATGAAGAAGACAACACATCGAAATTACCAACAAGACCAACAAAATGCTCTACGAAAGCAGCAACGAAACTTGAACTTTTAAAATCTAATATTACGAAAGTCGAGGAGCATCAAATGAGCATGTCTTCTAAACTTGATCGTTTAATTGAATTAAAGGAACGTTCACTCAAAATAAAAGATGAAGAGCATGCTGAAAATATGAAAATCAAAAAGATAGAGTATGAAATAAAAACAATTGAACTAGAACTTCTAAAACAACAGACATAAAAAGGATGAATTTAAACGGTTTAGTAGTGCCTTTTGTGTATATTATTTAAGACATGAAGTCTATTTACGTTTACGTTATTTTTAACAGCCAAAAGTACAAATGAAATGAATAACAAGGTTGTGTTAATTTTTATTTATTTTTAATAAACAATTCAATTTATATTAAATTATACTTTTCTGTTTAGTTTTATAAATTATTTAATAATGAAAGTTTTATATGGTCTCTGATTTTACTGCCAATTTTCGTTACATTTGTTTCAGCTCCTACATCAACATCAATTTGGACTGATTCACTGACAGTAACTTCAGTGTACCTATCAACTTTGAACTTTATGCAAATGTTATGTAGTGCTGCACACACATTTGCTAAAAGTGCAATTTTTTGGGGGGAGTAGCGACTTCTCTTATCATTTGAAAGAACTTTCCAACGGGCTTTGAAAATTCCAATAGATCTTTCAACAATGCACCTGGCTTTTGAGTGAACCTCATTGAAATGAGATTCCATTGAGCCTTCAGCGGGATTCCTATATGGTGTTATACACCATGGCTCTAGAGGGTAGCCCGAGTCCCCTAAATAAGTAAAGAAAATGTTATGGTGTAATAGACACATAAATAAATTACCTAAATTTAAATTACCCAAAAGCCAAGCATTTTTCAATTTTTTATTGTTGTAATAGTCTTCCAATAAATCCCTTTCATCCGAATGTTTCCATACGAAAGAGTCGTGTGCCGCACCACCATACTTAGAATTAATAGCTAGAAGCTTGTATTCGTGGTCACAAATCTAATAATAAATATGTACGTTTTTATTTCAATAAATTAAGCAACAAAATTTTTAAGAAACTTACCACCATAGAGTTTAGGCTGTGAAAACCTTTCCTATTAAAAAACATGTGTTCGTTATGGGAAGGTTTTTGAAGCCCTATGTGGGTGCCATCTATGCAGCCAATAACTGAAAAAAGAGAAATGAAATGTTAAATAATAAAATATTGGGTACGTTCGTAAATTCAGTAATTGTACAATAATCAAAGTTCTGCGCTCGAAAGGAAACACTGAGAAATATTTTTTTTTATCAAAAGTTTCTTTACACAAACACTCGCAGATTGCTGCACCAAAGGCAGCATTTTTATTACTGTTGCACTAGTTTGCACACCGGTTGCACAAATTTACTGCATTTATGAGCTCACCCATAATTAGCCTCAAGAACAAACCTCCAGGAATCTTGTATTTCCTCATAAAAGCTTCCACGCATTCATTGGATTGCTCTGGATGAAAGTTTATATTACGTGGACATAGCTTTACCTCCATTTCCTTGGCCACCTTTTTCACTATTTTACTAATCGTACTTTGGCACATTCCAATGAGGTAATCGTTACCAACTGCATGTTGAAAGGAGCCAGTAGCCAGAAGGGAGAGTGTTGCGGCTAACTGTAGCGTTGGTGGCACTGCCGTTGACATGTGCCCAGAAAAATTTAATTGCGATAAGACATAATTGAATGCCTCCTTCGACAATCTGAACCGCTGTTTAAATCTAAAAAAAATTTCAGTCAAGAATTTATTTGATCCCAAATACAAAATTTATTACTTACACTTTTGTTGGCAAGGATAGAACGTCGCTCTTATCGCGCATTTGTTTCCTAATACGCACCAAACCATGTTCATCTTCTGACTCCGACGAAGATAAATATGAAAGCATCAATATTTGTTGATCCATTTTCTATAAAATACAAACTTTTAATTAAAATAAAAAAAAATTTATTTTGTACTTACATTAATTCTATTTTGTTTTGTTTATATTTCATGTAAACATGTGTTGCCACTCTACTACAAATTTAATAAAATCTTTTACAATTAGTATGAAAACTCGATTCGATAGTGATCGAATGCCATCATGAGGCAACTCGATAGGTATCGAGTTTTATTTTTGCTCGATAGTTCATTCGATATCGAAAGCGGTAATTAGACCCCTGCTGAACAGGAATGTCATCACAGTTTGACATTCTCAGCTGTCGAACCATTTAGTTATCGATATCGATAGTTCGAATGCAGCTGCAGCTAAAATTCTTAATTGAGAATTTTCTGTTGATTTTCAAATAAATTTCGAATTAATTCCAAATACATTTCTTAATTTTCATTCATGCTATTTATTTACTGTATGGAAAAAAAACCTTTCAAGTAACGCTGAACTTTAAAATAGTTCAAAGTATTCAAATAATGTTGTCTGTCTTTGTTGAACTTAAACTTTATAAACCGGAAATAAGAGTACAAATGAAATGTATTTTCTGTGTAACTTTTAGCAGCACTGTTTTCAACACCCGGTATTTAATGCCTAAAGTCATCAACCCATTATTTTTGTTTTTCTTTTTTGTTATTGTAAAGGCTGTCAGCTGAAGTCTGCTTTGAAGGACCACAAACAAGCCTACAAGCGTTAATTGCATGTGTTGTCTGTCTGTGTTTGGGTGAAGCAGAAACAACAATAACTCCAATTTGCACTTTTAATTGTTTATTTTTTATAGAAAATTTTTCGTCTTTTTTTTTTCTTCAAGAAATTTAATATTCCAAGTTTGTTTTCGTTTATCCCCTAATTGATTTAAATTAAAATACTTCCTTTGCATTTGCATGCAAAAACAAAAAGTGAATACGTTTTTTATTTAAGGATTAATTTGCTGCTGTGAAAATGTGCAAGAAGTAGAAAAGGGAAATGCAAAAATTACTTACGAAATTTTCGTTTCACTAAATGGATTTTGTGCTTTCATCATATAGAATAAAACAATAGGACTTTATTTGTTTCTCCTTGGCAAGCAATTAAATTGTTTTCTTAAAATAAAAAAAAATTTTTTAATTAAATTTTTAACTAAACACACATTTTTAGAATTAGTTTCAAAGTAAAATTTAAGAAATTCAACATATTTGATATAAAATATTGCACGGCTTAATTAAGTCCATTAGTTCACTTTCATTTCTATTATTGAGTCAGACTATCAACTATAAAAAAATTAAGAAAGTTATCGGAACTACACTATTATTACGTAAGAAGTCTTCCCTATTTTTTTTTTCAGCAAATTCCCGAAATTGCCTTCAACATTATTTTCTTAATCTGGATAAGTTTGTTCAGCCCTATTATGGTTGTCGTAGTCGTAACGAAGTCGAAAATTGTCAAAAACTCTTTATTCCCTGCGTGCTAATATTTCATTAAAATTGTTGCAAAATTTAATATTTTATGCACAATTAAAGCAGGCAGTACAAATTCCTAATATAAATTGAGACTGATGTGGTTAATGCGCCACCCTCGTTAAACTCTTAAACGTGTGTGGCCTTAATTTGTTGACAGCCATCGTCGAAATAAAAGTAATAATTATATTCGAAAAAGGAAACAGTGACAAAATTTTTCGAAATTTACTTAAATCAGACGGCGAAGGATACTAAAATAAAAGCTAAGAAAATGTGAACAAATTACTGTGTCGTTCATTAGTGTCAATTAAGATAAGTGAACACAATTTTAACGGCAGCAGTGCCAACATTTTAATGAACAACAACAACACACACTTCGTTAAACTGTAAAAGAAATTTTTTTCGCTTCAGAACAATTTTAAAAATTTCATTAAAAATGTTTGCATGCTAAGAACCAAATATTAATTGGAAATTAATTATGTAAAAAATACAATTTTAATGAGTTATAGACGACACCTTTTTTATACTTTTCACAAAAAAAAAAAAAAAAAAAATGAATTTAATTTTTTTTATGGATAGCAAAAATATCCAACAAAATTTTGTACATTATGCTTAATCATGCATGAAATTAAAATCCAACTAGGAAGCCACAACTAATCTGGCAAATTTTAGAACGAATCATTTTCGAATAATTATTCGATTGAATTTTCTGTAGAAAAATTTTCAACTAATTATTCGATGGAATTTTCGATACAACATTTTTTCAAATAATTATTCGAAGGAATTTTCTATAGAAAATTTTCGACTAATTAATCGATTAAATTTTCCGTAAACAAATTTTTTCAAATAACTAATCGATTAAATTTTTTATGGAAAAATTTTCAAATAATTATTCAATGAAAATGTTTCAAATAATTATTCAATGAAATATTCAATACAAATATTTTCGAGTAATTTTTCAAATAATTATTGGATGGAACTTTCGTTAAAAAATTTTTCAAATAATTATTCAATTAATATTTCTAAAGAAAATTTTATAATAAAAGTATAAAAAATAAATAAAATGTAAAAAACTCTTCAAATAATTATTCGATTAAATTTTTTATGGAAAATTTTTCAAATAATTATTTGAGGAAAATGTTTCAAATAATTATTCAATGAAATATTCTATAAAACATTTTCGAGTATTTTTCAAAAAAAAAATTCTGTAGAAAAATGTTCGAAAAAATTTTCAAATAATAATTCGATGGAATTTTCGGTAAAAAAATTTTCAAATAATTATTCAATTAATATTTCTAAAGAAAATTTTAATAAAAAATAAATAAAATGTATAAAACTCTTCAAATAATTATTCGATTAACTTTTTTATGGAACATTTTTTAAATAATTATTCGAGGAAAATGTTTCAAATAATTATTCAATGAAATATTCTATACAAACATTTTCGAGTATTTTTCAAAAAATAATTCTGTAGAAAAATGTTCGAAAAATTTTTCAAATAATAATTCGATGGAATTTTTGGTAAAAAATTTTTCAAATAATTATTCGATTAACTTTTCTATAAAAAAAGTTTTAAAATTATTCGATTAAATTTTCTATAGAAAATTATTTGATTGAATTTTCTATAGAAAATTTTTCAAATAAATATTCGATGAAATTTCCTATAAAAAATTATTTGATTGAATTTTACATAGAAAAATTTTGAAATTATTATTCGATTAAATTTTCAATAGAAACATTTTTCTACTAATTATTCGATTGAATTTTTCATAGAAAAATGTTGAAATTATTATTCGATTAAATTTTCAGTAGAAAAATTTTTCTACTAATTATTCGATTGAATTTTTCGTAGAAAAATGTTGAAATTATTATTCGATTAAATTTTCAATAGAAAAATTTTTCTACTAATTATTCGATTGAATTTTTCATAGAAAAATGTTGAAATTATTACTCGATTAAATTTTCAATAGAAAAATTTTCAAATAAACGTTCGATGAATTTTCTATAGAACATTTTTAAAATGAAGTTTTCTATAGAAAATTGTTTTTTAAATAAGTATTCTATGAAATTTTCTAGAAAAAAATTTTCAAGAAATTTCTATAGACATTTATTTTTACTAATTAGTCGGTTGAATTTTTCATAGAAACGTTTTGAAATAATTATTCGTTTAAATTTTTCAAATAATTATTCGTTAAAATTTTCCATAGAAAATTTTTCAAATAATTATTCGTTAAAATTTTCCATAGAAAATTTTTCAAATAATTATTCAATGGAAATTTCTATAGAAAATTTTTAAAATAATTAATTATTTGATGGAATTTTGATAGACATGTCTTAAAAAAATTATTCGAACGAATATTCCATAGAAAAATTTTCGATTAATTATTCGATTAAATTTTCCATAGAAACATTTTCGACCAACTATTCGTTTGAATTTGCAACAGAAAATATTTCGACTAATTACTCGATTACATTTTCGATGGAAAATATTCAGAATGATTATTCGCTTGTATTTTGGATTGGCAAGTTTTTTAATGAGTATTTAGGGTTTGGCTGTCACCAAAGTGAAAGAATAACAAAATTTCAAAAGTTGTGGTTTCAAGGAAATTTTAAAAGAGCTTATTTTTCTTAGTTTCCTTTTGGCTCTTTTGTTACCATTTCGATTTCACTTGGGGGTATGAATTAAACAATTAAGGCCTTAGAATAATTAATAAGTTTATCATTTAGCAATTATTTCACATTGTGTTTGCTGGGTGGCAGGGAGACAGTACACAGTAGTAAGAATATCGTGATTTCCGTTTTCCGATTTCCGTTTGTCATGTTAAATAAATGCTACAGATACTGTCTTACAATTTGTGACTGCTGCGTTAGTAAAATAGAAATCTGCTGAGGCAATCGTTACAGTTTAAGTGTTCCTTTTTTTCTTCGTATTGCTTTTGCACTGTTTAATGGCTTCTTATCGGAGTGGGGTGTAGTCAGAGTGTTTGAAGAGTTAAACTGCGATTGAAATATTAACATTTCAAGCTGTATTGACACAACAGCAACAAACTAAATAAATAATCTCCATTCGTACGAGATTTTGCATACAAGAAGACGACTGCTGGTAAAGTTGTTGTTGCCGCTGTTCTCTCCCAGTGCTTTTGTGATGTTTACTCAAAGTCAGTCGGACCCCCCACAGTTTGCCAGTTTGCCAGTCATGGTGTCAGTTTATTTTCATTCTTATTTTGCTGATGAATAGAGTTTTTATCTTGTTAGCATCTTATTCAATTGTTGCTCCAAATGTTCATTTTCTTTTACATACTTGTACTTGAGGGGAAAAAGTCAATCCTTTTCGAAACTGTTAGAAAAATAATGCAGCAAATTTGAGCATTCGCCAGTTGCGTTATCGCGTAATCAATTGCTAAATATTTGCATTTCTACTTCTGCAAAGAATATCAAAGTAGCATTTTCATATTACTTTTTTGTTTGTTTTTGTCAATTATTTGTTTTCAATTCAGTTAGTTAATTATTTAGCTAATTGCATCCTTGGATTTTAAACTTTAGCTGCTTATTATGGACTGGATGTTGTAATTTGAACAGTAGTTTAGTTTTTTTGTTTGTTTTTAGTTAAAGTTACAGGGATTTTAGTAGCAAATTAAACATGTACCAGTAGTTAATTAAATGAAGAATAAGTAAAGGCTCATCAAAGGCGTTCTTCTTTATTTAAATTTATTTTTGTTATCAACACAAGTAAGAATAATTGAATTTAATCAATATATGTTTTTATAGGGATATTGATTTTTATCCAAAAGACATAACTTTAGTCTTTTGGAGGATCTTCTCTGGATCCTCGCTTGCCACTACAGTGGGTTTAACCGGGTCGAATCTTAAATACCCTCCAAATGTGTAGTAAATAAAAACTATAGTGGCATATGATAAATTGCACTTTTTATGATGACTTGCTTTTTTTATGATGACTTACATTTTTTATGATGACTTGCACTTTTTATGATGACTTGCACTTTTTATGATGACTTGCATTTTTTATGATGACTTGCACTTTTTATAATGACTTGCACTTTTTATGATGACTTGCACTTTTTGTAATGAGTTGCACTTTTCATAATGACTTGCACTTTTCATAATGACTTGCACTTTTTGTGATGACTTGTTTTTTTATGATGACTTGCACTTTTCATAATGACTTGAACTTTTTATGATGATTTGCATATTTTATGATGACTTGCACTTTTCATAATGACTTGCACATTTTATAATGACTTGCATTTTTTATGATGACTTGCATTTTTATGATGACTTGCACTTTTCATAATGACTTGCACTTTTTATGATGACTTGCACTTTTTATGATGACTTCCACTTTTCATAATGACTTGCACTTTTTATGATGATTTGCATTTTTTATGATGACTTGCGCTTTTCATAATGACTTGCACCTTTTATAATGACTTGCATTTTTTATGATGACTTGCATTTTTTATGATGACTTGCACTTTTTATGATGACTTGCACTTTTTATGATGACTTCCACTTTTCATAATGACTTGCACTTTTTATGATGATTTACAATTTTTATGATGACTTGCGCTTTTCATAATGACTTGCACCTTTTATAATGACTTGCATTTTTTATGATGACTTGCATTTTTTATGATGACTTGCACTTTTTATGATGACTTGCACTTTTTGTAATGAGTTGCACTTTTCATAATGACTTGCACTTTTCATAATGACTTGCACTTTTTGTGATGACTTGTTTTTTTATGATGACTTGCACTTTTCATAATGACTTGCACTTTTTATGATGATTTGCATTTTTTATGATGACTTGCACTTTTCATAATGACTTGCACATTTTATAATGACTTGCATTTTTTATGATGACTTGCACTTTTTTCCTTACTAAATATAATATTATAATAAATATGAAAATAAGTCCGTCTCTCTGTCTGTCTGTTACCTTTTCATGCTCAATCCGCTGAACTGATTTACTTTGACGTAAAGATATTTTGAGATCCGAGGAATAACATAGGGTGGGTTTTGTTTTTGGAAATGATTGTATTGAGTGGTCAAGGGTGTTGGAAAATTTGTATAGACATATGAAATTATTAAACTGATAACTAAGAACGTTTTAAACTTTGATCCAGTAAAAATACAACACATCATTGACATATCATACACATTAGCTGAAATTTCAGTTATGCTTCGCTGACAAGGTCACGGGTAAAAGCTAGTTAATAATAAATTTAGCGCCAATGAACTTACCTTATACTTGGCTTGTCATATTTTGCTCATATTTTTTTTTACTTTTCCCATATTTTAGGAGTTAAGTTTCGACTAATTTTGTTCAGTGAGTTGCGTTTTGTTCACTAAACACACTTTTTAGCTGTGCTGCAGTTGCAATTTTATTCGATTGTATAACAATTAAGTCTTAATTGAGCAATTGCTTATTAAAAATTGTATATGATTACTTAAGCTCAATAAAGGCATTGATTGCGAGAATCTCAATTAAATATTAACTCAACTTATATTAGTAGATAATAATTTTGAAATTAAAAAAAATCTAAATACGCCAATTTTTTATATTTATAATTTCAGTGATGAGTAAGTACAAAAAAAGAATATTTTAGAGTCAAAAGAACCACTTGAATGGATCACAAAATGGGCCACAATTGCCAAAAGGAATTAACGAGGGAATGCCATATAGCAAGATTCGGAGGAACATTTACAGTGAAATTGGACAACATAATTAAATTTGGTGAGTACATTTTTGCTTATAAAACTATTATTTAAAAAAATTTAAGTTATTCGTTCAAGTGTTATTCGTATAATTGCTTTTCGATTATTTTGCACAAGCACCGTTTGCTCTATGGGTTATTGTTATTCAAATAATTGTTAATCGAATAATTGGTAATCGAATAATTGTTAATCGAACAATTGTTAATCGAATAATTGTTAATCGAATAATTGTTAATCGAATAATTGTTAATCGAATAATTGTTAATCGAATAATTGTTAATCGAATAATTGTTAATCGAATAATTGTTAATCGAATGATTGTTATTCGATTTATATTTGTATGAAGTGGCAATTTGTTTGTTTAGTTTATATAGTTTAATTTAAATAGTTTTTTTTTATTTAATTTCATAAATATCGTGCATGTTTTCAACTACCTTAAAATACAAGGCAGTAATATTTATTTTTTAAGTAGGGCTAGCAATCAGGTGAGGGTATAGTATTGAGATGAAAAAGGAATTTTTGAAGTATTTCTGAATTTAAAAAACATTTTCGAACAATTATTGTATCAATCTGAATAGGGGATAAACTGAATATTTTCTGAGCATTTTGATATGTAAACAGTTCTCTAAAGCCAGGCGCAGCTGTTCTAATATTTTGCTACATATTTATAAAGTTGGTAGCACTGTTGGGTATTTTCCCAGGGATTTTTTCTAATTCCTACAGATTTTTGCTTTTAAAATTTTTACGATTCTTTCACACAAAAAGACTGGCTTTTTTTTGGCAACCTGCAGATTTTAAATAAATACTCGTATCCTCGTATCTTGATCCTGACCTCAACGAAAATAATGTTTCAATAAATAATATATCCTTTTGTTTGGCTAATAATTTATTTATTTCCAATTTCAAATGATATGGAAAATGAGGCATAATAGAACTGATTTTCTTTTAATTTAATTTCAATCAATTGGCTTTCGACAGCCAATGCCAACGAAATCAACATTCGTGTTTAGTTTGATATGTTATTTATGTGCAAACACGCTTGATAAAGGGGCGCCCAATCGTGTATTAGAGTTACAGCAATTATATTAAATGTCATCTAAGATTTGTTGTCTGTGGGTATTTGTTTGCCTCGAAAGAATGTTGGTATTAATGCTTGAGTGTTATTCAGGTAATAAAAATTATTATACACTTTGTTGCTTTTTGTACAGTAAAAAACAAAAGTTTTACCACAGTTTGTTTTCCATGACCCGCAAAATAGAAAGGTACCTAAGGGTAAAAACCGGTTTTGTTCAGGAGAGACATTTTAAAGATTTAAATACGTGTATCTTTGGTGTACCATCACCATCATAAAACGCGCATATCTCTGGGAGGGAACACTTTTGGGGCATGGTATCGGTCTCATTCGACGCTCAGATGTTGTCCACATCAAAAGAAAAAAAAGTGAAAATTGATTTTTTTTTACCCTTAGGTCCCTTTCTCTATGCGCTGCCACATATGTTATTTTACTGGCACAAGCACCGGTTGCTCTTAAGGTTTTGTTATTCGAATAATTGTTAATCGAATAATTGTTATTCGAATAAATGTTTTGCGAGTAGTCGCTATTCGTATAATTATTATTAAAATCGAATCAAATCATTTATTTTTGAATGTTTGTTATTCGAATAATCGTTATTCGTTCAAGTTTTATTGGAATAATTGTTTTTCGATTATTTTTTATTCGATTGCAATATATTATTTTACTAGCGCAAGCACCGGTTGTTATTTGGGTTATTGTTATTCGAATAATTATTATTCGAATAATTGTAGTTCGAATAAATAATTTCGGAATAGTCGTTATTCGTATAAATATTATTAGCATAACGAATGTTCGAATAATGGTTATTCGAAAAATGGTTATCGAATAATGGTTATTCCAATAATGGTTATTAAATAATAGTGATTCGAATAATTTATATTTGTATGTTTGTTATTTGAATAATCGTCATTCTTTCAATTGTTATTCGAATAATTGTCATTAGAATAAGTGCTTTTCGACTATTTTTTATTTGATTAAGATATCCTTTTGCACCAGCGCAAACAGCAATGGCTGTTTGAGTAATTGTTATTCGTATAATCGTCATTAGAGGAATTATTATTCGGAAAAAATTGTTATTCGAACAGTTTTTACATAAACAATTTTTATTCGTATAATTAACTGTTGTGTGAAAAATCGTCATTTAAATAGCTATTAGTTGAGAAATTGTCATTCGATTAATTGTTACTCGAATAATTACGCAGTTCTTGAAAGCTTTCTAATACATCTTAACAAATTTCAAGTTTTTCACGTACATTTTTTGTATAATGATATGTGAAATCAAATAAACACTTATGTGTTTACATCTTTAGAAGTGTGTTCATTTTGTTGGAATTGATTTAAAACAGAAATGCCATTTATGTATGTATTCCCGCTTTAAGCGGGATATGTGCATACATGTATGTATGTATGTCTGTACGTGAAACAAAACAACTGAAATAAACTCCCTTGTCAACATAAACAATAAAATAAAATTTGAAATGAAATCAAAATACTTCGCATGAAAGAAAATCGCATACACATTCTCATCATCGGAGTTGTCATATTAAGTACGTACACATGGTTGTGAGTGTTATCATTCAAACGCACAGGAAACGGAAAACACGTGTGCACAATGTATTTTTAGTAGAACAAAAGAAATGAATATGCACTTGAATTCCGTCATAACACTAGTTGACACATTTGAAACTTTCTAAACTAAACAGACTTCGTATGAAGAATTCGTTCGTTATTCTCAAGAAACGTTTTTGAGATTTCCGTGAAAAAACGTGTTCTTTTCTGTTTGATATTGTCAAAAAGGGCAAAAGGCCAAACCTGTGCTATTGTGAATTGTTCAGCAATTAAAACATCTTTATTTTGCTAACTAGTGTAATCAATCATTGAGACTTAAACGAACATTTATGTCATTTATTTTTATTTTTCTTTTTCCGATTTTAAAGGAAATGGCACCCCTAAGCATATACCCAGTAAACAATTTCGGACGAAATGTGACGATATGTAAATACATATAATGTTGGTTATAGAGGAAATAAATTCCTTAGCCAGAACTTCCTTTTTTCACTTTTTCCATATTTTAGGTGTACAGATTACTCTTATTCTAATAATTGTTATTCGAATAATTATTATTCGAATAAATTTTATTCGAATAATTATTATTCGAGTAAATTTTATTCGAATAATTGCTATTCGGGCAATTATTATTTAAGCAACTAACTAAGTCTCGACTAACTTTGTTCGTGTTTTGCTCATTAAACATACTTTTTAGCACTGCTGAATTTGTAGTATATAAGAATTAAGTGTTTTAATTGAGCAATTAAAATTTAATTAGGATCAATAATGGCATTCATTAAGATAATCTTAATTAAGGTGTATTCCTTAACACCGTATTAGAATGTTTGTTATTTGAATAATCGTCAAGTTTTATTCGAATTTTTGTCATTCGAATAATTTTCATTTGTTTAATATACTAGTATCCTATTGTACTGGCACAAGGACCGATTACTGGTATTCTAATAATTGTTATTCGAATAACTATTGATCGAATAAGTTTTATTCGAATAATTGCTATTCGGACAATTATTATTTAAGCAATTATTATGCAAATAACAGCTATTTTCCATGCAACTATTATTCGAATAAAAATTATTCGAGTAAAAGTTATTCGAATAAAATAATTGTTATTCGAATAACTTTTACTAGAATAATTTTTATTTGAATAATCGTTGTATGAAAAATAGCTGTTATTTAATATAATATATAATAAAATAGTTGTTCTTCGAATAACTTTTACTCGAATAATTTTTATTCGTATAATAGTTATATGAAAAATAGATGTTATTCGAGTAATTATATTCGAATAAATCTTGTTCTATTAAATGTTTTTTTAAATAAATGCTTACGTACAAGTGCTATTGACATGAATGTTATTCGAATAATTGCCATTTGAATAATTGTCATTCGAGTAATTATTAGATATTTAAGCAATTATTATTCGGATACTTGTGGTTAAAATAATTGTTATTCGAATAATTTTTATTCGAATAATTTTTATTCGAATAATTTTTATTCGAATAATTTTTATTCGAATAATTTTTGTTCGAATAATAGCTGCTAAACAGCTGCTAAAACATGCAAATAATTTTTGTTAAACGGCTCGAATCATTATTTACGTAGCCCACTTTCAACTCTTGGAACGGAGTTCATTGTTGGTTGAATACTGGTACAGCGCGTATCTATTTAAATGCCATATCACGGTCATATTTCCAAGAATATGCGTGCTTTATGAAATCTTCATATGTAGTTGGCATTGGCAATGTCATGTGTACGTGTATGTTTATGTACTCATGTGTATATGCGCAAGTGTGTTTAATAAAAAAAAAGATTTTGGCGGTTGTTCATTTAGCATTTCAATTTAAAATTTACTATTCACCGCATTCATAGCAGCACAAACTCCATCCTCCTGCTACCAACTGCCACTGTTGTTTGCCAGCGATGTTGTCATGTGTCAGAGTGTATTTATCATATACAGATGTGTTCCGCGTTCAAAGTTCAACGCATAAAATTCTTAAAATTCATAAAGTTCCTTCTCAAATATTTCATGTTTCTAACGTACTATGTCTATTACTTTGTTTGTGTGTGTGTGTGTTCTTAATTGTGAATGTATTTCGTCAAATGGATGCTTGTACACGTTGTATGATTACAATAAATTTCTTTGCGCCTAATATGCAAATTCATAATTAATATATTATTGTTTTTAATTTGCAGACAAAAATGTCTGCAAATTATTGTGAATTTTATATAAAGAGATTTTTTTAAATGTATGCAATAAAAATTAAAAAAAAAAACTACAAAAATAAAAGTTTAATTATTATTTCTATGGAATGATTGTTTTTGTGGCTGCAAATATCGAGAACTTAAATTGATTGTATAGGGTTTCTCACTAAGAATGCACTTTTTCAATTTAGTGATAATCAGCCTTATTGTGTTTGGCGTTTTATGCCTTCAAATTCGACAAATTGTAATAGCTTAAAGACAAAAAGCTAACATTTTATTTAATCTATTACAAAATGTCGAATGTAAAGGCAGAAAACGCCAAACACAATAAGGGTGAATATTTTGTGCCAGTGGCAACTCTGACATTTGACAGCTGTGACATACTAAGTACGTTTATTGCATGTCATAATTGTAAAACCAAAAATTTTGGAGAGTTATGCTGAGAGCAAACTTTTAAGAATTTTCGGTCAAAGAAAGGCCGCCAAAAAATTTGAAGAAACTGGCTCGATTACGGGCAGTAAGACTCCTCTGCGTCAACGTACCAGTTGGCTTCTTGCAAACACTGCAAAATTTGAACACATCAAATCTGCATCGTTCTCAACAACTTTAAGTATCACGAATCACTGCTATGCAGCGCATTTTAGCAAAAACACATCCAATTTCAAAAATTCAGTTTACTCCAGAGCTCAAAACGGCTGACCATGGAAAGACCCGGCAATACGTTCAATGGAAAATTGAGTGAACTGAAGTACTAAGTCAATGGCAATATTTCGAAAAAGTTCGAATTTGGGGCTCAGAAAATCCTCATACAATCCATGAGAAATAATTGCACCCACAAGGAGATCAACTGCCTGATGCGAATTCTGATCGGCCGGCATTCTTGGAAATTACCTCTCTAAAGGTGAGGGAGAAAGTACAGTAACTGTGAATGGCATTCGTTGCAGGAAATAGATGGCGCGCTTAACAGTCCCCTCTCGCGTGCGTTTGAGTACCTCTGAATTACTTTTTATGGCACTTTGCTAGCCAATATTCAAGCCACCATTGATGCCTTACAGCCAGGTTTATTGGCAAAAGGAGTCAAAAATGATATTGATCTTGTGGATCATATAAATGGTAGTCGCCGCGGACATATGCCGAAAATCATATCTAAAAAATAAATTCCATGCAATCAGCAAAAAAAAGTCCATTCGAACCACATTTCTGTTTTGTAACGCTACTTTAAGTTCTCATGCAGCTAAAAAATCACCCTATAGTTTTTATACACGAGTCTTCGCACACTGGCGTTCTCAATGTTCTAATTTCAAATAACTAAAAAAAATATTAACATATGTTGTTATATAAAAACCAAATTTCATTAGGACAACAATTGATTGCATAAGTCTTACGTTCGTTTAAAATAAATAATATGTGTACGTAGTTTCTAAATATGTCTCTGGACGGACAGAGCACAAATACCGTCTTTTTATCAAAACAGTTGTTTCATAAATATGTATCCGTCAGAAAAAGTTTATTTACGCAAGCAAGCACGCGCGCAAACAATATATTTCTCCATGAAATTAGTTCAGTCTACCGCAATTGCGCACAATAATTTCGGTATTGATGCCTGCACGATGGTGGTGCCGTTTCTTGGTTCATCGTGTTTCAAACAGACTGGCTAATCTTGACACTACCGAATTCTGTTTTAAATAAAAAGAAGTATTTTGCACGCAAACGATCATAAAATAAACAGGAGCCCTCGTATAAATATTTGCTCTAATTTTAAAAGAGAACAAAATATTGTGTTATTTACTAATTAAATATGTGCTTATTGTTTTACGTAAGTTTTTCCTAAACGAATGGCAATTTTTCACAATAAATAACGAAGTTTCGACTATGAAATAATCTGTCCATCGAAGTACTTCATTCAGTTCGTTTACTGCTGAAAGCGAGAAGAATTTGCGGAAAAAATGAAACTTTTCATAATTTTTATATTTGGGCTTCTAATGCCATTAGCGTTTTCCCAAGTTGATAATTTAGACAACATAAATACCGGCAGTCAAGGTAACGGAAATCCACCCACTGGCACCACAAATACCGGCAGTCAACCTAACGGAAATCCAGCCACTGGCAGCACAAATGCCGGCAGTCAACCTAACGGAAATCCAGCCACTGGCAGCACAAATGCCGGCAGTCAACCTAACGGAAATCCAGCCACTGGCACCACAAATGCCGGCAGTCAATCTAACGGAAATCCAGCCACTGGCAGCACAAATGCCGGCAGTCAAGCTAACGGAAATCCAAACACTGGCAGCACAAATGCCGGCAGTCAACCTAACGGAAATCCAGCCACTGGCACCACAAATGCCGGCAGTCAACCTAACGGAAATCCAGCCACTGGCACCACAAATGCCGGCAGTCAACCTAACGGAAATCCAGCCACTGGCAGCACAAATGCCGGCAGTCAACCTAACGGAAATCCAGCCACTGGCACCACAAATGCCGGCAGTCAACCTAACGGAAATCCAGCCACTGGCAGCACAAATGCCGGCAGTCAACCTAACGGAAATCCAGCCACTGGCACCACAAATGCCGGCAGTCAACCTAACGGAAATCCAGCCACTGGCAGCACAAATGCCGGCAGTCAACCTAACGGAAATCCAGCCACTGGCAGCACAAATGCCGGCAGTCAACCTAACGGAAATCCAGCCACTGGCACCACAAATGCCGGCAGTCAACCTAACGGAAATCCAGCCACTGGCACCACAAATGCCGGCAGTCAACCTAACGGAAATCCAGCCACTGGCACCACAAATGCCGGCAGTCAACCTAACGGAAATCCAGCCACTGGCACCACAAATGCCGGCAGTCAACCTAACGGAAATCCAGCCCCTGGCAGCACAAATACCGGCAGTCAACCTAACGGAAATCCAGCCACTGGCACCACAAATGCCGGCAGTCAACCTAACGGAAATCCAGCCACTGGCAGCACAAATACCGGCAGTCAACCTAACGGAAATCCAGCCACTGGCAGCACAAATACCGGCAGTCAACCTAACGGAAATCCAGCCACTGGCACCACAAATGCCGGCAGTCAACCTAACGGAAATCCAGCCACTGGCACCACAAATACCGGCAGTCAACCTAACGGAAATCCAGCCACTGGCACCACAAATGCCGGCAGTCAACCTAACGGAAATCCAGCCACTGGCACCACAAATACCGGCAGTCAACCTAACGGAAATCCAGCCACTGGCACCACAAATGCCGGCAGTCAACCTAACGGAAATCCAGCCACTGGCAGCACAAATACCGGCAGTCAACCTAACGGAAATCCAGCCACTGGCAGCACTAATACCGGTAATCAAGGTAATATTAGAATGCAAGAGCTTGTCAGAGTTATGACCCAACAACTGAATACTTTGAATGAACAACTTATTACACTAAGAGCACAAGATAATAGGATAGCTAATTTAAGGGCTCTCACCCAAAATCAGAGATCCACAATGCAAGCGCAAAGTGAAACAATGGCACAGCAAGCAGTGAAATTGCAGGTGCAGAATGGGAAGTTCCGTCTACAAGCAAGAAGGTTACGAATGTTAAGAAACCGTCAGTTTTAATATTAAGCAGCAATATTTAAAAAAAGAAAATAATTAAATTTTTACGTGGAGTTTCTGCAGTTCTTGAACACTCCTTTTGTCCTAAATAAAATACCCTTTTTAAAATCAATAAAAAATATTCCATAAATTTCAAATTTCTACGGAAATGGTCTTTTTATAAAATATGAAATAACCGAAACTATGAACATACGCGTATGATCGTGACGAGTGATCAAAATAAACCCAATCGAATATCAATATGTGGCCCGCGAAATTGATCAGCTGTTAAAAATATACGATAGTTAGCCTAGGCGCGACGAATTTATCAAAGGCTTGTACCATTTAGCCGCGACAGAGTCCGTTATAGATTCCCAAAAACTATAGTCATAATCCCCAAAATCCCAGAAGTTTCCCAGTCCTTCTCCGAAAAATAACGACAAAAATTTCTCAAGCCTCACACACAAACACATGCTTATAAAATAGAAAAAGGCAATTAGAAAGCGAAACTAAGGAACCGGGGGCTTAACCTTTTTCCCCCATTACATGATCATTTCTGGCTGCTCTAATTTAGGCAGCGTAAAAGAAATCCGTTAAAAAAATTAAACCGATAAACGATTCATTGCAATAATTGTATTAATAATTGTATTAATCTTATAAAGAGTTTAAAGAGTATTTGCCATGTAAACATGAATGTTTTTTGCCCCGTTTAAAAATTCCCACCAAAGTCATGTACATCTTTTCATAATACGAGTTCGCATTCTCTATGAACATTAACTTTTTATCTTTTTTATACCTTCCAAAAAAGAATTGGAGGCCATTCCGTTTGTAACGCTGCGAAATATACATCTGAGACCCCATAAAGTATATCTATTCTTGATCAGACGATATAAACCCCATAAAGTATATCTATTCTTGATAAGACGATCTGAGCATGACCGTCCGTCCGTCTGTGGAAATCACGATTCAGTGCAAACGAAAAGAGCCAGACTCTTGAAATTTGGTATAAATATATCTTGAAGGATAGCACAGATCAAGTTCGTAAATTGGGTGAATCGGGCCAGAGGGCAAAAAGTTCCCCTAAGAAGAACTAAACCAACCTCTAAAAACAACATAATTTTTAAAAGGTTTTTTTCGTAATTTTGTTAAGCAAATGATATATTTTTATGTCCAAGAAGGTTCAACGCGTTAAACTTGGAGCCATAAAATCAAAACAATGAATTTTTGTACCCCGCCTCTCCCTTTAGTGGGCGTTATTATATTACAGAAATAGTGTAAAAATTTAACAAATTGTTTTGCTTAAATCTACATTTTTTAAAAATAATATTTTTAAGCTTTAACGACGAAGCTGAGACTTAACCTGCTACTCCTCTGCCCTACTCACTACTCACCCTTGGCCTCCTAAATGACCCTTTAAAAAAATTTAAAATAAATTTATGTGTGTGAAGATAAATATGCCGAGTTAAATATGTTTTGACGTAAGCAGTTACGAAGTGAAGTTAAATATGTTATGACGTAACGAAATGGCAATCAGAGAAAATTTTTTTTTGTATGAAAATCCATATTTATATACACAATGATTATGGGAGTGTCTTCTATCTCATACATCATTTTGTATATACTGGCAATGCATACCAACTCCTTATCCCTCCAAGATCACACACACTCTCATGGCCTGTAAGTTGACCTTTCATGCCTGTAAATAATTTCACAAACTCAATTCAGCTATTCCAATTATTGTGTGCGATAGAAGACACCCCCATAATTAATTTGTATTTAGTGGCAATGCATGCCAACTCCTTATTTGGCCTCTGGGGGCAAAATCCCTCCAAGATCACACACTCTCATGGCCTCTAAATTGACCTTTCATGACCTGTAAATATTTCCACAAAATGCTAAAAAAAATTATTAAATATACATTTTCATACAACAAAAAAAATGCACTCTTTGCCATTTCGTTACGTCATAACATATTTAACTTCACAGCTAAATACGTTGTTTCGTAACTGCTTACGTCAAAACATGTTTAACTCGGCACATTTGTCTTCACTAACATAATAAATTTTACATTAAATTATCCCAAATATTTATTTTTAGAGTTTTATGGCAAAGCTGAAATGTCTCATCCACGGCCCATGCCAGACAGACCCCAAAAAACAAGGATTTCATGTTCTCCAAAAAGAATTGGACTCCATGAAGTATATATATTATTCATCAGTGAAGAAGTCTAAGACGGTCTAGCAATGCCCATATGTTCGTCTGTGGAAAACATGATATAGTCTATTTTTGGACCCCGCCCCTTTTAGTGGGCGTTGGCGTACCATATTATATGCAAAAATAGTGTTAATATTAAACAATTTTTATTCCTTAAGCCTATAAGAAGCTGAGATGTTCTCTGATCTTGCAGAGGTGAAACGTCTCCCCCACGTCCATTCCCGGAATGACTCTGTCAAAATAGAGATTTGAAATTGGGTACAGAGATGTCCTAAAGGAACTCTGCCCCACCAAGTCAAACATTTTAAATTTACTTAGTGAAATACGTGGAGGGTATTTACGATTCGACCCGGTCGAATATAACGTTTTTACTTGTTTATGTTTCTTTTTTGCTGCTTATCCCCAATTGTGCTATTATTTTTTCTTTACTACAAAGTAGCAGAAAAATATGTATTACACAAATTATACAAAACGTGTGGAGAAAGAAAATCCTTTGAAAATATCCTTAAATAATACCAGCACTTACACACTGAGTTGCTTGCATGTCCAGCTGGCAAAACATTACAGTTAGAAATTCCCTTTTTAATGCTGGCAAAACAAGTTGCTTATGTGAGAGGGTTTGGTGGAAGAATAAAAACCTAGAAAACTTAAACAAAATACACACACGTGCCCACTTGTGCATGTGTGTGTGTGTGTGTGTGATGCTCTTTAAAAGATGTGTCTTTTGCAGTGTTTTCCTGATGCTGTTATTCTCTAGGAATGGGAATCACTTGATATGTTTTGAATTTTTTTCTCAGTCAGCCGTGTTGCTGTTGCTATTTTTGCTTTCACATATTTTTTTTTAATTATTGTATTCACACTTCATGCCAGAACGCTGCAAGATGACAAAAAAAAAACGACTAAAAACGTTATATTCGACCGGGTCGAATCTTAAATACCCTCCAAATATTTAGTAAGTGAATTTAAAATGTTTAAATGGGTGGGACAGAGTTTCTTTATATAATATCATACGTCAACGCCCACTGAGCGGGGGCGGTTTCCATAGACTACATCATGTTTTCCACAGATGAATGATGATGATGATTCCGTCTTAGACTTCATCACTGATGAATAATATATATACTTCATGGAGTCCAATTCTTTTTGGAGAACATGAAATCCGTGTTTTTTGGGGTCTGTCTGGCATGGGCCGTGGGGGAGACATTTCACCTTTACCATAAGACTCCAAAAATAAATATTTGGGATAATTAAATGCAAAATTTATTATGTGTGTGAAGACAAATGTGCCGAGTTAAACATGTTTTGACGTAAGCAGTTGCGAAACAACGTATTTAGCTGTGAAGTTAAATATGTTATGACGTAACGAAATGGCAAAGAGTGCATTTTTTTTGTTGTATGAAAATGTATATTTAATAATTTTTTTTAGCATTTTGTGGAAATATTTACAGGTCATGAAAGGTCAATTTAGAGGCCATGAGAGTGTGTGATCTTGGAGGGATTTTGCCCCCAGAGGCCAAATAAGGAGTTGGCATGCATTGCCACTAAATAAAAATTAATTGTGGGGGTGTCTTCTATCGCACACAATAATTGGAATAGCTGAATTGAGTTTGTGAAATTATTTACAGGTCATGAAAGGTCAACTTACAGGCCATGAGAGTGTGTGTGATCTTGGAGGGATAAGGAGTTGGTATGCATTGCCAGTATATACAAAATGATGTATGAGATAGAAGACACTCCCATAATCATTTTGTATATAAATATGGATTTTCATACAAAAAAAAAAAAATTTCACTGATTGCCATTTCCTTACGTCATAACATATATAACTTCACTTCGTAACTGCTTACGTCAAAACATATTTAACTCGTCATATTTATCTTCACACACATAAATTTATTTTTAATTAATTTTTTTTTTTTTTGAAAGGGTCATTTAGGGTGCAACGGGGGTGGAGGGGTTAGGGCAGAGGAGTAGCAGGTTACGTCTCTGCTTCGTCATTAAAGCTTAAAAATGTTATTTTTAAGGAATGTAGGCTTAAGTAAAACAATTTGTTAAATTTTTACACTATTTCTGTAATATAATAACGCCCACTAAAGGGAGAGGCGGGGTCCAAAACCTTATTTTTGTTATTTTATGGCTCCAAGTTTAACGCGTTGAACCTTCTTTGACATAAAAATATATCATTTGCTTAACAAAATTTTGAAAAAAAAACTTTAAAAATTATGTTATTTTCTAGAGGTTGGTTTAGTTCTTCTTAGGGGAACTTTTTCCCCTCTGGCCCGATTCAGCCCATTTATGAACTTGACCTGTGCTATCCTTCAAGGTATATTTGAAGCAAATTTCAAGAGTCTGGCTCTTTTAGTTTGGACTGAATCGTGACGGACGGGCGGACATGCTCAGATCGTCTTAGATTTCATCACTGATCAAGAATATATATATACTTTATGGGGTCTTAGAGGGGGGATATTTCACTGCGTTACACACGGAATGATAAACTGAATATACGCTGCCATTATTTTTAGGAGAGTATAAAAAGATCTAAAACTTTGTGTCTGCAAGAGACTTATAATATCACGTTTATCCTGAACTTATCATTTGGAAATCCTACAAATGCACTTTTTCCTAAAAAAAAAATAAAAGGACTAAACTGGACATTTTAGCGTGGAAAAATTTTTTTGCATACATTTAGGAATTTTAAATGTGTGTTTATGAATATATATTTGTATGTGTGTGCACGTTTTAATGTAATAAACAATAGGAACATCAGATTCCAAGTGGTATCTGATGTTCGTATAATCAGATACCACTTGGCCAGATTCTTTTATACAGTCGATTGTCGACTGTGATTGGTGTGCAACTCACTAGGCTTTGAAATTTGATTTGAAAAAAATTTTAAGCGAATATTCAAAAAAATATTAATATAATTTTTATAAAAAAAAAGCAATGAGTGTTCGAACTCACGGGCGATGTGTTAACACCTTTTTGTTTATTTATTTTATATTAAACCCACAAAAAACAAAGAGAATGCAAAGCAACAGACAAATGTACATACATACATTGTTATGTTTGTACATAAGCTACATACGTTGCTGTCTTGCTATCTCATTTTTATATGTGTACGTATAACCACGTCACTATTCTCTTTGCTATGCATAAGACAAAACCGAAGATCAACATAAAACACTTTTTTAATATCACTCCAAATTAATACTCCGAATTAAAACACTTAAATCTCCGCTCGCCGAAATCGGATCGCCTTAATTTTTGGCCTAAACTCTTCGTCGAAACCCGCACTAGCGTTTTAATCCAAAAATTAATAAAATCGGCTATGAATTTCCGGAGAAAATCGCGTGGGAAAATTATATAAAAATCGCCCAATAATCACTTTCAATACCGACTGCCAAGCAACAACAACAAACAAACAAAGTCTTACACTTACACTTGTGTATGTATTGAAACTGATAGTTTACTGAACTAGAGGCGCGCGTATAGATGTTAACACATCAAAAAGAAATTGCAAAAATTTTTATTACAGCTTGGTAACCACAACTAAAAAACTAATTTAATTTGTTGCAGTCCCTCCTAATTTTACATGAACCATTAGCACTTTTAAGAAATTTTAAAGTTTTACTTTCCTTCTGTTTTTCCTTCCTTAAAGTCTTGTTTAATTTTTATTGTTATTTTATTTTTATTGTTATTGCATTTTCTATATGCCTTCAGTATTTTAATATTGCATTTTTGCAAAAGTTGTTCTCCTTTTAGATATTTCCATTTAATTGGTTTTTAGCCATTTCTATTCTTATAACAATAATGGACTCCTGCTTTTTTTATTACCGACCGATTGAATAGTAGAGTTATAAAATAAGTTGTTTTTCCTTGCGGCAAATTGAAATAAAATTTCATAATATCACTGAAACAGTTTTATTCATTAAGTTTTTATACGCAATAAAAATTAAATTGCAATAATAAAAATGAGTACAGCTAAAGCAGGAACTGTGGAATAAATAAATGACACTCCAGATATTTAACAGCGATTTGGTATTTAACTCCGCAATCGTCACAAAATGCCGGACTACTTCCCATATATCCTTTTGCTAAAATTAATTTTTTTTTATTTATTGTTTTATTGTAATTTTCTTTCATTCGTCGTAAGGACGTTACTATCTTCTATATATTATTCCTTCTGAAAACTATCTTTATTTAGTTGATATAATCAAAAGGTACTAATAACTTATAATAAATTACAAAACTATTCTTTTTAACTCCACATGAAATGTTAGGAAGTTAGAATTACTTCCTGTGACTGGGTAACCATTAATGTGACACATTTATCAGTTCTTTTCCTAGAGTAATTAAACAGTACAGGGTTCTTGCAAAAAAAAAAAAAAAAGGAAATAGATGAAAAACAATTAAAAACGTTATATTCGGCCGTGTCGAATCTTAAATACCCTTCACATATTTCACTAAGTAAATTTAAAATGTCCCACGAGTTCCTTTAAGACATCTCTGTACCCAATTTTAAATCTCTATTTTGACAGAGTCATTCCGGGAAGAGCCGTGGGGGAGACGTTTCACCTCTGCAAGATCAGAGAACATCTCAGCTTCTTATAGGCTTAAGGGATACAAAATGATCATTATTTCCACTATTTTTGCATATAATATCGTACGCCAACGCCCACTAAAAGGGGCGGGGTCCAAAAATAGACTATATCATGTTTTCCACAGATGGAGGTATAGGCATTGCTAGACCGTCTTAGACTTCTTCACTGATCAAGAATATATATATACTTCATGGAGTCCAATTCTTTTTGGAGAACATGAAATCCGTATTTTTTGGGGTCTTTCTGGCAAGGGCCGTGGGGGAGACATTTCACATTTACCATAAAACTCTAAAAATAAATGTGTGGGATAATTAAGTGTAAAATTTATTATGGGAGTGAAGTTAAATATGCCGAGTTAAACATGTTGTGACGTAAGCAATTACGAAACAACGTATTTAGCTGTAAAGTTAAATTTGTATGACGTAACGAAATGGCAAACAGTGCATTTTTTTGTATGAAAATCAATATTTAATAATTTTTTTTGCATTTTGTGAAAATATTTACAGGCCATGAGTGTGTGTGTGATCTTGGAGGGATTTTGCTCCTCAGCGGCCAAATAAGGAGTTGCCATGCATTGCCAGTATATACAAAATAATGTATGACGTAGAAGACACTCCCATAATTATTTTGTATATAAATGTGGATTTTCATAAAAAAAAAAAATCCTCTGATTGCCATTTCGTTACGTCATAACATATTTAACTTCACTTCGTAACTGCTTACGTCAAAACATATATAACTCGGGGTCCAAAAATAGACTATATCATGTTTTCCCATAATCATTTTGTATATAAATGTGGATTTTCATAAAAAAAAATCCTCTGATTGCCATTTCGTTACGTCATAACATAGTTAACTTCACTTCGTAACTGCTTACGTCAAAACATATATAACTCGGGGTCCAAAAATAGACTATATCATGTTTTCCACAGACGAACGTATGTGCATTGCTAGATCGTCTTAGACTTCATCACTGATCAGGAATATATATATACTTTATGGGGTCCAATTCTTTTTGGAGGGTATTAAAACTGTATTTTGTCATGGGCCTCCCTGGCAAGGGCCGTGGAGGAGACATTTCACCTTTGCCATAAAACTCTAAAAATTAATGTTTGGGATAATTAAGTGTAAAATTTATTATTAATATATTTGTAATTTGTTTTGATAGGGTCATTTAGGTTTGCAAAGGGGAGGAGGGGGTAGGGTAGAGGAGTACCAGGTTACGTCTCAGCTTCGTCATTAAAGCTTAAACATTTTACTTTTAAAGAATGTAGGCTTAAGTAAAATAATTTTTTAAATTTTTACACTCTTAATGCATATAATAGCGCCTAAAGGGGGAGGGATCCAAAAATTATTATTTTTTATTTTATGGCTCTAAGTTTAACGCCTTGGACATTCTTTGACATAAAAATATATCATTTGCTTAACAAAATTTGAAAAAAAAACTTTAAAAATTAAGTTGTTTTTAGAGGTTGCTTTAGTTCTTCTTAGGGGAACTTTTTCCCCTCTGGCCCAATTCAGCCCATTTACGTACTTGACTTGTGCTATCCTTCAAGATATATTTGTAACAAATTTCAAGAGTCTGGCTCTTTTCGTTTGCACTGAATCGTGATTTCCACAGACGAACGGACGGACGAACATGCTCAGATCGTCTTATATATCAACACTGATCAAGAATATATATATATTATGGGGTCTCAGATAGATGTTTCGCTGTGTTACAAACGGAATGACAAAGTGAATATGCCCTCCAAGAATTAACAAAAATATTAGAAAATTAATAACAATAATTTATGGATGAGCACAGATTTTGCATAATTCCATTTTCAATTTTGAACGTATCATGCGTGTGCGATGACTGTCAAAATGTGTTTGGTATTCTATAAGAAAATTTTACGACTCGCTCCGAGTCGTCTCCAAGTCTGAATTTTGCCGCTGAGACAAAGCTAAATTTGTTGGTGCCATTTTGGACAACGTCTTGGATTAATTTGAAGGAAAAGAAAACTAAACAAACAAAAAATTAAATTAATAATTAATTGTAAAGCAATTTGAGAAATTAGTAGAAGAGTTGCAAAAATATTCGTCTCGTAAGGGATTTGAAATCAGGGCCCAAAATACCGCATTCGATATTTTTTGAAATTTTAATACAATTTTAATACAAATTTCGAACGATATCGAATGCCGTAATTTGGCCCCTGGGGGCAAATCGATCGAAATTTTTATTTAAAATGTATGGAAATATCGTTCGATATCGAATGCGGTAATTTGGCCACAGGCTTGACTTGCTTGACCGGTTTAAAGTCGCACGCCTCAAAAAAAAAAAAAAAATTAAAAATAAGATATTGTATTCTGATATTTTTAAGCTTAAGGTCTCTTTATTTTAATTCAATTTTTAAGTTCAATATTTCGTCACTAAAATTAGATAAAAATTAGATGCACCGAACAATTTATTTGTAATATATTTTTTTTATTCACCTATAATGAATCACCTTCCAATAGCTGAAATAGTTTTTAAATATTTATATTTGCTGCTGCGAGATACACACATATAAACTTGACCTACAAAAGTTTATCATAAAAATAGATTTTTTCTTTAATAACATCGTAATTTTATAGCATTTATTTTTATATTATTTTATTTTTTTCTTACTAAATACTGCACACAATTTGCAACAAAATGTAAAATTTATTTATAAAAGCTGCATATTATCAACAAAAGCATAAATCACATTTCGCTCATCGGCGGCTCGAACAATAAGATTTGGTAAAGAAGTTTGGCAAAGAATAATTAATGGCCAAAGCAAAATATTCCTGAAATGTTCCAAATTATTATCACAATTTCCTTTCTGTGCTGCGTTATCATAAATCCCTTTAGCAGTAAAAAACAAAAACAAAAAAAAAAAACAAAATCGAGTAAATCTTGCCTTTGACCTGCTGGATTTGGCTAAACTTCTCCAATTAAATATTAAATAAAAACTTGAATTTTATTCAAGCAATTTTGCATCTCTGTTGTCTTTTCTTTGATATAGAATGAAAAAAAAAAATAAAAATAAAAATAAAAAATAATAATAATGAAAAATACAAAACCATAATAATGGAAAAAGGTGTTCTCATATACCAACTGTTGAGCTTCCGCTTCCTTTAAGGAACTTATATTTTTTCTGCCTTTGCTGGTAACTTTACGTTCTTCATTCAAAGGATTTTGAAAGCATTATTTTCTTAAAGTAAATACAGATTCGGTTTATTTATTTGGATGCCCCTTGAAAATATATACTCTTTTGAAAGTGTGGTGTGAATGAAACAAGAAAAGAAAAAAGGATTAACAGGTTAAGCAAAGTACTTTTCAGTTTACTGAAGTGGTTTCTAGGAACAATAGGTGAGTAGAGGGGACGGCTGCCATGTGCAATTGGATGTGTAATAATAGAGCAAGAGGGAGAGAGAGAGAGAGAGAGAGAGAGAGAGAAAAGTTTAATGTTATTTGGACAAATCTCCTCATTTCTTTTGTTATAGCAATAGTGTGCTATAAATTCAATGGAACCAACTAATTTACGACTGACTGTTATCAATCATATAGGTCTTAGCAAATCGAAGGTTTACATTTGTTAAAAATTATTCTTTGCACGTCCGCTATATAGAAAATGTTCTCAAAAGCCCCATTTGGTGGTGGAACTAGCGTCAGTATACTATCGCGACAAGCAGTTCTTTAGCCAATTGGGTACTTCAAGACTTGAAAATTGATCCGGTCGTTTATCACAAAATTGTATTTTGATATAATTTTAGTCAATATACCAAATTGCCGTACTTGGAGAGAATCTAAAACCCTATAATAAATTCATATCTAGAAAAATTCACCGCTTAGTGGATTTTATATTAAAATAAAAAAAAAAAAAAAACAAAGTAATAAAAAAAAAACAAAACAAAGCAAAACTTTTTTGTATATGGGCATTTCCATTTTGGCGTTACGTTACTTTTGTACGACGATATGTTGAAAAAAAAAACGTTAAAAACCAGAATTTAAAAAAGTTTTTTTCTCACATTAGAGAAGTGATTGGATAGCTCTATATTCAGCCAAAAAATGGAAATAGTTGAGCCTAAGAATTTCAAGATATACTCCAAAAAATGACCTGGCGTTACGTTACAAAAAACGGAAGTGCGATTTGACTTTGATAACAAAATTGTTGAACTCTGCGAATTGGGCAAGTATTTTTAATCAAATTTTTTTTGATAGGTTTTGGACCAATATACATTTATTTTCCAAGTTATAAATTGAACAAATCTTTTTTCCTTTTTTTTCTTTTATGAAAATTGGTCTGGCGTTACGTTACTGGCGTTACATTACTAAAATTTCCACTTTATTTTATTATGTTAAAAAAATGCGAAAAAGACATAAATATTAGAAAATTATATAAAAACTACAAAATACTAAATTTATTTTTTGCATTTGTTTTATGATTAAATATGTTTGTAGCAGTTTTGCATTAAGAGTATTATTATGAAATTGCTTTTAGGAATGTTAATTATAAAGAGAAAATGACCTTGAAGTTAAGGAACACTTACAAAAACGGGAACTTCAAACTTGTAGCTCAGTATTTCACCATCCCAACAAAAGAAAGCTTTGAGCTCCTAAATTTAATTTATTTTAGAAGTTTCTCTTTTATAATACATTAGGAAAAAATCTGTTTGCAAACTTTTAATTTTTCGATCAAGGTGGACTTTTTTCTGGAAATGCCCATATTTTACATTTATACTGTTGAAATTCTCATTTTGTTTACACATTTTTACTTAAGGAAGTATTAAAAAATTAGAATAGAAATTGTATTTTAGCAGTAACGCTGAAAACAACAAAAACAAAAAACAAAGTAATAAAAGAATTATAAAAATATTTAGATGATGCAGAACCCAACGCCGCTAAAAAGCAAAACATTTTTGTATTTTTTTTACATTTATACTGTTGCAATTCTCATTTTGTTTACACATTTTTACTTAAGGAAGTATTAATAAATTAAAATAGAAATTGTATTTTAGCGCTAACGCTGAAAACACGATTATAGTTAAAGTAGCTTCCCAGTGATGGTAGAACTAAATTTTTCTTATTTATTTTGAAATATAATTTTTCTTAAAAAGGTACCTTTTCCAAAAAGTACCTTCAGAAAAGTACTTGTTTCAAAAAGTACTTATTTTTAATTACATATCCTTTGGTTAAAAGTACTTTTTTGAAAGAGCAGTCTTCTCATTAAGTACCATTCTCACATAGTACATCTTACAAAAAGTACCTTTTCCAAAAGATTTCATATCCCTAAAGTTACATATTAAATTATATTTCAAAAAATTATTTTCAAAAAAGTGTCATCTCCAAAAATATCTGTTCCCAAAAAATAAGATAAAAAATTTTGTTTGTATTTAAAAAAAGTAGTTTTTGTTTCAAAAGTACTTATTGTTTGAAAAGTACTTTTTATTTGAAAAGTACTTTTTGTTTCAAATTTACTTTCTGTTTGAAAAGTACTGTTTGTTTGAAAAGGTACTTTCTGTTTGAAAAGTACTTTTTGTTTGAAAAGTACTTTTTGTTTGAAAAGTACTTTTTGTTTGAAAAGTACTTTTTGTTTGAAAAGTACTTTTTGTTTGAAAAGTACTTTTTGTTTCAAATTTACTTTCTGTTTTAAAAGTACTTTTTGTTTGAAAAGTACTTTTTGTTTGAAAAGTGCTTTTTGTTTGAAAACTTACTTTCTGTTTGAAAAGTACTTTCTGTATCAAAAGTACTTTTTGTTTGAAAAGTACTTTTGGCTTTAGAAATATTGTTTGTTTGAAAAGTACTTTTGGTTTGAAAAGTATTTTTTGCCTAAAAAGTACTCATTGGTTAAAAATTACTTTTGGTTTGAAAAGTACTTTTTTCCATAAATTTTTCTTACACTTAAAGCACCCCACAATATTTCAGAATATACTATATCAGTTATAATATATATGAATAATATTTAACGCCGATTCGGAATGTTTCAGTTATATGATTTTTTTTTACTTTTTGTTTCAAATTTACTTTCTGTTTGAAAAGTACTTTTTGTTTAAAAAGTACTTTTTGTTTGAAAAGTACTTTTTGTTTGAAAAGTACTTTCTGTTTGAAAAGTACTTTTTGTTTGAAAAGTACTTTTTGTTTGAAAAGTACTTTTTGTTTGAAAAGAACTTTTTGTTTGAAAAAGTACTTTCTGTTTGAAAAGTACTTTTTGTTTGAAAAGTACTTTTTGTTTGAAAAGAACTTTTTGTTTGAAAAGTACTTTTTGTTTGAAAAGTACTTTTTGTTTGAAAAGTACTCTTGATTTGAGAAGTACTTTTTGTTTGAAAATTTCCTTTCTGTTTGAAAAGTACTCTCTGTTTCAAAAGTACTTTTTGTTTAAAAAGTACTTTTTGTTTGAAAAGTACTCTTGATTTGAGAAGGACTTTTAGTTTGAAAAGTACTTTTTGTTTCAAAAGTACTTGTTGTTTCAAAAGTACTTTTTGTTTGAAAAGTACTTTTTGTTTGAGAAATACTTTTGATTTGAAAGGTACTTTTGGTTTGAAAAGTACTTTTTGCTTAAAAAGTACTTTTTGGTTAAAAATTACTTTTGGTTTGAAAAGTACTTTTTTCGATAAATTTTTCTTATCCTCAAAGCACCCCACAATATTCCAGAATATACTATATCAGTTAATAATATATGTATATGATTTGGTTAATAATATTTAACGCCGATTCGGAATGTTTCAGTTATATGAATTTTTTAGAATTTCAAACTTTTTGCAGGGTTTTTCCTTATTTAGAAAAAACATACATTTTATTATATCAGCTTCTACTGAGTGGTAAGAATTCAAAATAATTTTTACATGTATGTATTTATGTACCTCATCATTAACAACAAAAAAGTACCAAAAAGGGCAATGATGTTACAAAAAGGTTACCAAATCCTGTTTTTAGCTCACCAACCTTAAGGATATCGAAGAAGCAAAATATCGGCTTATTTTTTTAGCGGTATTGGTATGTTTTTTGAATTTGAGTCTATTTGTTGTAGTTTCCGAAATATAAAGATGCCGATTTTACCCGTTTTTGCACCTTTTTACCCCCTCACATTCAAGTATGCAAAAATCCCTTCTAAGTGAATCCGTAGATGGGAAGCGCAACCTGCACAACAAATTTCAGTTATGTAGCTTTAGTAATTTTTCAAAGTATATAAAACTTTTGTTTATATAAATTATAAATTTTTTTTGTTGCGATTTTCTACAGGACTGCAGCCACGTTTGATGTATTTAAATTGCTTTCAATGTGTTTTCGTAATAGCTTTGATTTTATATCGGTAGTGAAATTGTGTTTGTCTGATGAATTTTAAAAGCAGGACTAGGATTCCGAATTTTCGGAGTACTATTCGGAGTACTATTCGGAGTACTATTCGGAGTACTATTCGGAGTACTATTCGGAGTACTATTCGGAGTACTATTCGGAGTACTATTCGGAGTACTATTCGGAGTAATGTATGTAATGCTAAATGCTCTAAATATTTGCAAAAATATTGAAAATCAAAGACGGTAGACGTTCTGAGTTATTTATATTTTTCGGAGTGTGCTTGTGGTAAATTCATTACGTAATATGTACGAAAGTTTGCATTAGTTTTTTTTTTGTTGTAAAACTTCATTGTTAAGAGAAAATACGAGTAAAAAATAATAATTTCAAAAATTTTTGCATCGACGGCAGATGTTCCGAAAACGTATTTAAAAATCGATCCATAGCATTTGTCTCGTAAGTTATCTTTGGTTATTACATTAAATTGAAATCCATTTGGTGTGAACGGCCTCCCACTTATAATAAGCCCACATACTTTCAAAGTACCGTTAAATAACAGCAAGTTATTTACAGTTAATTATTACAACTTGTTTTAGTTGTAATTGAAAAGCGAGCATTTCATATTAATTTTCCTCCTGCTTTTTCCGGGCTCTCTTGTCGTGAAATAATTTATTTTGCCGGCATGCAACAACACGTTATCAAATCCAAACAAACAATAAACAATTTTCCGCCAAACGACTTTTCAACAATGAACTGGCTGGTTACAGGTGTTTATTCTTTTGTGTGCTCTTGGCATGCTCATAATGAAATTTCGGTCCATGCTCTCCGAAAGCTTGCAAGCATGCTATAAAAAGCTTTTAACACACATTCGAGTTCACTTAAATGCAAGAACTAAGAAAAAATATTCAGATTTTTGTTTTGGCTTTTTGTTTCCATACAGCAAACGAACCTTAAGAATTTTGTTTGCCAACCATCAGTTTATTTTCAACTTTCGTGCCGCATAGTTCGTTTGATTTAAAAAAAAAAAAAAAAAAAATGTTTAAAAAATGTGAATTTAAATACATTTTTAATGAAAAACAAATAATTGAAATTAAAAAAAGAAGTACTTAAAATGCGCGTCGCGTCTCTAGGCTGCATTTGTTTTAAGGTGTTTTTATGTTAAAATTACAAAATGAAAGAAAAAACGGTAAATAAAAGAAATCAATTAAATAATTTGTCAACGAAGAAAATATTACGAAAATATTTTTGCTACTTTTTGAATCTTGAAATTAATATGTTTTCTTGCCGGTATTTAAAAAAAATGCTTAATAAAAATATATAAATAATTAAAAAAGTATCAGTGTAAATATTACAAAAATAACATATTTAAGTCCGTGTATTTGTGTGTTTCGGTGTTAATTTTAATCAAAATTCATTTAACGTGAACACTTGTTTGTATATAAAAAACTTGTTTTACATAAAATAAAAAAAATTGCTGGAAAATACTTTATTTTTTTTTTGCTTGTAAATATTTAAAAATGTGTGAACTTTCAGTGCTAAGCGCTAGAAATTATACATCAAAAGTAAGTTATAAAAAAATTCCATTTCAAAATGAATTTGTAACAGATTTCTTAACAAAATTTTTATTAAATACGTTGGCTGACCGGGTGGCTTTGCGGGGAAAACCATTGTGCCTCCTTCTGATATATATATATATAACATATTATTTCGGCTCACAACATTAATTGATTTAATTACAAAATTAATTAAGCTTTATTTATTAAAGCGCTTTTAATAAAGAAAGCATATTCCAAGCTTTAAGTCAATTTCAAGTTTAGATAATTAAAAAAGAAAAAGGATTCCAGCATTAAAATTGATTACAGTTCATTTCGTTACTCAAGTACTTAATCATGCGAACTAAATTCTTTAATTTTAAGCATTAATTTACCAGCTGCGTATATGCGTCAGGCCATTTTCACGGAGGACATCTTTGAAGGCATTTTCGGAGTAAATGTTAAAAAAAATATCTTTATGAATTTTTTAATATTTTTCGTCAAACTGTGGGACTTTAATTAATCATGCGAACTAAATTTTTTAATTTTAAGCATCAATTCTCCAGTTGCGTATATGCGTCAGGCAATTTTCATCTGAAACGGAGGACATCTTTGGAGGCATTTTCGGAGTAAATGTTCCAAAATAAATATTTTTAAGAATTTTTTAATATTTTTCGTCAAACTATGGGATTCTGTAGTGTAATTTTGAATATCTGCAGAATATTTAAATTATGTTTTAAAGTTTTTTATATATGTATGTACATATTTTCGGAGTAGGTTATTTGGTGTCAATATTTGAATACTGTTGTAAAATTACGTCTATCTGATAGATTTAAGACATGTCTGCTATATTTTTGACATATGGCTGGTTACCGAATTTTCGGAGTTTTTTTTTTGGAAATTTTCGGAGTAATTGAAATTTTATGCGGCATGCTGTTTTCTTTACAGAAATGTTTGATACCAAGCTTGATACCGAATTTTCGGAGTTTTTTTTTTAAATTTTCGGAGTAATTGAAATTTTATGCGGCATGCTGTTTTCTTTACGGAAATGTTTGATATGAAGCTTGATACCGAATTTTCGGAGTTTTTTTTTTGGAAATTTTCGGAGTAATTGAAATTTTATGCGGCATACTGTTTATTTTACGGAAATGTTTGATACCAAGCTTGATACCGAATTTTCGGAGTTTTTTTTTTGAAATTTTCGGAGTAATTGAAATTTTATGCGGCATGCTGTTTATTTTACGGAAATGTTTGATAAGAAGCTTGATGCCGAATTTTTGGAGTTTTCGGATTAATTGAAATTTTATGGCGCATGCTGTCTTCTCTACCGAAATGTTTGAATTAGCGCCTGCTACCGAAATTTCGGAGTTCTATGGAATTATTCGGACTAATTGAATTTTTTGGGAGTATGGAAAAATATCTAAAATCAAATATGTCTAATATAAAGGAAAATATAACAAATAGCATATTTTTTGAAACCTCTCTATTTTTCGGAGTATATTTGAAGCATTTTTTTCTATACCTCTTTACCGAAATTATTGCGAATTTTTGGTACATTTTCATGTATTATTAGATATATTGACTTTTCGGAAAATATTACATACTCGTACATAAATTCCTTTTCAAATATTTCATGAATTTTTTAACAGGTTTATTTTTCGGATATAAATAAAATTTCTTTTGACAAGCTTTTATATTGCATAGAATGTGGATAGAAAATATTTGTTTTCAGAAAATATTAATTGCATTAAAAATGTATACGCAGGTTGTACATGATTTTCAAACACTCGGCCTGACTGTGCCATGCCCTATAATAAATATCACGCACATTATTTTGAGCGCTCTTTTAAATTTTAAATTATTATTTAAAAATTCCTAAGTCTTTAACTCAACTGCTTAAGTGCTTTTGAAATTTAATTATTATTTCTTCTTTTATTTACAAAATATTACTTTGCGGTCCTTTTCATTGAAAACTTTAGCACATGCTCCAGGAAATAGAGACTAAAACAGCATGTAAACTTTAAAATTTGCTGTTAAATCTTTTTAAGCCATTAAGTAAATTTAGGAGCAAACAAAAACAAAACAAAATAAAAAAAAATAAAGGAAGGAAAAAGTGTAGATATCTTTTTAATATAAGATTTTGTTTATTAAAACAATTTCTCCACTTGAAGCTTTTGGGCAACCAAAACGAAACAAATTGGGAATTAACTCATGCAAGAGGAAGTATCGAGCTGGGAGTGATTACAACATACAACCCATACTTTTCTTCTTTTTTTTTTTTTGATAAATGTGTGTGAATTTTGATGAGCCAGTAAAATGGAAAAAACAAATATTATTGAAACTTCAACTGGTTTTTGTTTGTAACATAAATTTCTGCCTGGCGCTACTACATTTTCTTAAATAAATTAATCTTCATATTTAAGCAAGAAAAAAAGGCACATTTGAATGGATTTTCTGTTTCTATTTTCTTTGCCGTTATTCGTTTAGGCGCATTAATGAGTCCCTTAAGGAAATTTATTCACACATGAAATTATTTGTATTTTTTTCCTACAAAAAATATGGATTTAAATTAGATTCAGTGAACAAGGCAACATATGGAGACTTAACCATCAAGAAGAAAATTATACATGCGGTACACAGATCTTCTTGCAGGAGGGAGGGTTATGGTCACTACTGCTATGGAAACTACTTGTATTTCCTTTGCATGGACTCTGTTGTAGAAAATTAATTTATTTTGTATATAAAGAATTCAAAAAGAAACTATTTATGCCCATTTCTATTTAAAGAAACAAGTCAATTTCAAGTGGAACTAAGACACAGTTTATTATCCTGCTAATTGTTGTTTTAAGTAGAACAATATATAAAAGAAATAAGAGATCCTTGATCGCCAATGGGTTAAGGTAAAAACTTTCATATCATTGTTCTTAATAACCAGTTAATTTCGCAAGACATTAATTAAGTTTGTGATAGAATTGCAAAAAAAAAATTAATCAAATTTTAAATAATTACAAACTGAAAATAATTTTTTAAATAAATACACTGGCATTGCGTTAAAAGCCACTGAGCTAAACAATAACAACAAAAAGGATCATATTTTACTTGCAGTTGTTTGGCGTCATGCTGGTTTCACTTTGTCGTCTTTATCGCATCATAATGGAAAAAAATAAAATAATAAAAATCGCTCAGATGAGGGTAAAAACAGCACCAAAAGCTGGAAAAAGCAAAGGAAAAGCATCAAGAGGTTTTTGAGTTTAGCTGGGCTACAAATTTCGCGCTTGTTTTAGAACATCCTTCTACACGAAGTGATTACTGATTAAGTGGAAGTCAGAGGCAGACTTTCCTCTTTAACTACTGGGAGGTTTCACATTTAAATCCATTTCTTGTGCTATTAAGAGTCATCTTTGGAGGCATTTTCAGAGTAAATGTTCCAAAACAAATATTTTTAGGAATTTTTTAATATTTATCGTCAAACTATGGGATTCTGTAGTGTATTTTGAATATCTGCAGAATATTAAAATTTTTTTTCAAAGTTTTTTATATATGTACATATTTTCGGAGTAGGTTATTTGGTGTCAATATATGAATATTGTTGTAAAATTACGTCTATCTGATAGATTTAAGACATGTCTGCTATATTTTTGACATATGGCTGGTTACCGAATTTTCGGAGTTTTTCGGAAAATTTTCGGAGTAATTGAAATTTTTTGCGGCATGCTGTTTTCTTTACGCAAATGTTTGATAACAAGCTGGATACTGGGAGGTTTCCCATTTAAATCCATTTCTTGTGCTATTAAGAGTCTCTCTATGTTTCATGTTTCCCAAAATAGTTGAAATAACCAGGGGCTAAATTTTTTTAATTTTTTTTTTAGGAGTAGGACCACCTCTCAGGGGATAACCTCTACATATGCAGTGCATTGCGCTGGAACTAGGAAAATAGGTTTTGGTAAGGAGGATAAAGGCAGTGGTGTCTGTGGATATTCGACTTGAACCCCCTTAAATTGTAAGTGGCGGGGAAGACATCTGCAGGTAGTTTGTTCCACATACGGACTGTTCGGCCAAAAAACGAATTTTCTCTGTAATGCGTAGTGCGATTCGTTGGAATATCGACTACAAACGCATGCGCTCTTGATGAAAAACGCGTTGAGCGTCAGAAAGAATGGGTTTCAGGAACAAGTTCCCTAATTTCACCAGAGCACCTGCCATTATAGTAACGATAGAACAACGATACGCATCCCACATTGCGACGATGCTCAAGAGAGTCAATAGAGTTGGCTACACCCTACTGTCTCCGATGAGTTTTATCGCCCTCTCCTGTACGCGGTCGAGTAACTTCAAAATAGACTTTGAAGCACCGGCCCAAACATGAGAGTTGTATTCCATCTTCGGTCGGATGCAAGTGGTGTAAATATTAAGAAGATCAGGGAAGGGGTGAAGTATCTCTTGCACCGTCTTAAGAAGCCAAGGCACTTGAATGCTTCTTTTGCGACCTGAAAGACATGTTCCGTCCATCTGACATCACACTGCACTTTCATGCCCAGAACATCAAGAGCCCCCCCTGACTCCATAATACTTACACCACCCATAGAAACAGATGAAGCAGCATGGTCATACGTACGTCGGTGCGTAAGCATACAACACTGGGTCTTACGGGCATTAAAATCGACCCTGTTCGCCTGACCCCATTCGGAGATCTTCGCGAGGTCGCTATCCAGAACGTCATTCATAAACTGCCTCCTCGTCTCGATTTCAGACGTTGACGGCCTGCAGTTAAATGAATAGGAATGCGAAAGGCTGCTATCATCTGCGAAAGAGTAAATAGGACAGGAAGTTTGGGAAAGTAGATCGTTAAGAAAAATTAGAAATAGAGTAGGAGAAAGAACGGAGCTCTGCGGTACCCCTGAGTTGACTCTGAACTCATCGGATGAGACCCCATCTATAACAACTCGTATAGAGCGATCCCTGAGAAAGCTCGATATAAACCGAGAGAAAGTGTCTCCGACACCAAATGCTATAAGTTTGGACAGGAGTGCTCCATGCCACACTCTATCGAACGCCTTAGAAATATCTAGAGCCACCACTTTACTTTCGCCAAAACGGTGTATGGAACTACACCAGTTTTCCGAAAGAAGGGCCAATAGGTCACCCGTAGAGCGTCTTCTGCGGAAACCATACTGGCGGTCGTTTAGTAAAATGTTGGACTCTAGATATTTCACAAGATGGAAGTTAAGCATAGTTTCCATCACCTTCGATATAGCAGAACATATTGCAATCGGGCGGTAATTTTCAGGGTTATTAGCCACTCCCTTTTTGGGGATTGGCGTTACATTAGCAACCTTCCATTTAAAGGTTAATGATGTATGCCACATATATATCGATGGTTACAAATAGAAAGGCTCTAACTCAAATCATTTTTAATTTTGCAAAAAAAGGAAAAAATATAACAGAAACTCTATTGATCGTAATAGAATCTGTTATTATTATAAATAAAAATTTAAATAATTCTGCAGTTTTTAAAAGTTTATCTCAGACAACATTTAATAAGGCCTTTAGATTTAATATCTGCTGTGGCGCAGCAGCTACAAGAACCCATACCTGGAGGTTACGAAAAATCGTTGCCTGTGCCAAAATTATGGTTTTGATGTGAGAAAAATATTAAAAGTCTTCTGTTTGTATGGGTTTTCGCTTATTGGTTATGTGATATTCCTATTGTTTTTTTTTTTTGTTTTTTTACCAATTTTAATGAAACTAAAACGATTTTTCTTTGATTTCAGGATGTGCATTAAAGGATTTTTTTCGAAAAAAGAAAGCTGCTATTGCTGTTTTGAAAACATGCAAATCGCGTAAAATGTTCCAGCTAGATTTCAAGGTATGTAATCATCGTGTATGTAATGAAATACAATTTTTTTAATTTATCCGCATAAAGGCTATTTTATCTTGAAATTCATTTGTTGCTTTTAAAAATTTCTTGAATATTATGAAGTATATTATTTTATATAAAATAATATTTTATTTTATATAAAATAAAAAAATGATGTATGAATTTCTATTTTATTAGTCGAACTTTCTTATACAAATTATATTAAAGTATGTTAATTTTTCAACGGTCTCAAGTTCAAATCTGTGAAACTGCAAATTATTTTTTATTTTATTTAATAAATGAATTTGTTCAAATTCTATTTATATTATATTAAGGGTGAAAGTAATAACTTTAAAAATGAATGTGGGGACTAGCACCACTTGCAAAGAGTGGGAAAATTGAACAAAGAACGCTGACGAGATGACATAGGGGCCTCGAAATCAGTACTGATCCGTTCTGCTGGTTTGATGATTATGAAAAATATTCTTAATATTCCACTCTTAATATAAATTAAATAGAATTTGAACCAATTCACTTATTAAATAAAAATAAAAAATAATTTGCAGTTTCGCAGATTTGAACTGGTGCCCGTTGCAAAAATTAACACCGGTAATATAATTTAAAATAAAAAAGAAATAAAATGAAAAATAAATTAAATAAAAAATGAAAAAAATAAAAAATAAATAAAATAAAAAAAATAAAAAAAAATAAAATAAATAAAATAAAAAATAAATAAATAAAAATAAGTGAAATAAGTAAAATAGATATACAAAAAAAAATAATAAAAAAATAAAATAATAAAAAATAGATATACAAAAAAAAAGAAAAGAAATAAAATAATAAAAAATACAAAAAAAAAAATAAATAAATAAAATAAATATAAAAATAAAATGAAAAAATTAATATAAAAATGAATATAAAAATAAATATAAAAATAAATATAAATAATGAGTAAAAAATAAGTAAAAAAGTAAAATAATAAGTAAAAAATAATTAAAAAAATAAGTAAAAAAGGTAAACAAAAATAAAAAGAAAATAAAATAATAAAAAATAGAAATACTAAAAAAGAAATGAAATAATAAAAAATTCAAATACAAAAAAATAATAATAAAATAAATATAAAAATAAAATGAAAAAATTAATATAAATATAAAAATAAATATAAAAATAAATATAAAAATAAATATAAATAATAAGTAAAAAATAAGTAAAAAAGTAAAATAATAAGTAAAAAATAATTCAAAAAATAAGTAAAAAAGGTAAACAAAAATAAATAGAAAATAATAAAAAATAGAAATACAAAAAAGAAATGAAATAATAAAAAATTCAAATACAAGAAAATAATAATAAAATAAATATAAAAATAAAATGAAGAAATAAATATAAATATAAAAATAAATATAAAAATAAATATAAATAATAAGTAAAAAATAAGTAAAAAAGTAAAATAATAAGTAAAAAATAATTCAAAAAATAAGTAAAAAAGGAAAACAAAAATAAAAAGAAAATAATAAAAAATAAAAATACAAAAAAGAAATAAAATAATAAAAAATACAAATAAAACAAAAAAAAAAAATAAAATAAACATAAAAATAAAATGAAAAAATTATTATAAATATAAAAATAAATATAAAGATAAATATAAATATAAAAATTAATATAAAAATAAATATAAAAATTAATATAAAAAATAAATATAAAAATAAATATAAAAAATAAATATAAAAATAAATATAAATAATAAGTAAAAATAAGTAAAAAAGTAAAATAATAAGTAAAAAATAATTCAAAAAATAAGTAAAAAAGGTAAACAAAAATAAAGAGAAAATAATAAAAATAGAAATAAAAAAAGAAATAAAATAATAAAAAATTCAAATACAAAAAAAATAATAATAAAATAAATATAAAAATAAAATTAAAAAATGAATATAAATATAAAAATAAATATAAAAATAAATATAAAAATAAATATAAAAATAAATATAAAAATAAATATAAAAATAAATATAAAAATAAATATGAAAATAAATATAAAAATAAATATAAAAATAAATATAAAAATAAATATAAAAATAAATATAAAAATAAATACATATAAAAATAAATATAAATATAAAAATAAAGATAAAAATAAATACATATAAAAATAAATATAAATATAAAAATAAAGATAAAAATAGATATGAAAAAGTATATATAAAAATAAATATAAAAATAAATATATAAATAAGTATAAAAAAATAAGTATAAAAATAAAATAAAAAAATAAATAAATATAAAAATAAAATAATATAAATGTAATAAATAATATAAATAAATAAAAAAATAAAAAAAAAATAAAAGGAATAATAAAAAACTAAATAAGTATAAAAATAAATACACAATAGCAATATATAAATAAAATAATAAAAATTAAAAATACAGATAAAAAAAAATAAAAAATACAGATAAAAAAAATTAATTAAAATAAGTAAAAATGGTTTTAATGTAAAACCCAGCTTCTTCTCTTTGGTTGACCAATTTTAAAGTTTTGCTCAACTGGCAGTTCATCAATGAATTTCAAATGTTCATTCGCTTAAAACTGTAAAATAGTTGTTTTCCCATCTAAAATTCGTTAGTGCTTAAATTATTTTTGAAAGATGTGTTTTTAATCTAAAATTATAAATTAATTGATTGTCATGTTAAAGCAGAACATCATGCGTTTTAATAGGGAAATATTAATAATAATGTGTTTTGGTGCAAAATAACTAAAGCGGCAACACTGCCATAGATCGTTCATCTAAGTTGTTTGCTACTAACAATTCCCACTGAAGCATCAATTGCTTGTGTGTACACTTTCTTATATGAATTTTGTCTTTGTTCAGATACAACCTTCGATAGCTCAGTTGGTAGAGCGGTGGACTGTAGAAGTATAAAATTTGTGGATATCCATAGGTCGCTGGTTCAAATCCGGCTCGAAGGATTGTTTTTTTTTATTGTATTTGTTTTTTATTTTAAATAATAAATTTTAATTCTTTTAATCATTAAAATCGAAATTTAATATATAAATTTTTTATTAAAATTAATTGAAGACATTAAAGTCGTTAGATCGCCGCTGATGAAAGCATTTAAACAAAGTGGTTTTACACTTTTATTGTTTACTCTTTCGTTTTTCTTTTACAAAGGCAACAAACGGGTCAATCTATAAGTAAATGGAATTGTCTCTGAAATTTATAAACTTCCCATGGAGAAGAAATTTTGTATTTTTGAGATAAAAGCTAAGAGTTTTTAGTGTTACTCAGTGCGTGTGATTTGGTAACAATGAATGCGCGAATGATAACAATTGAAAGTTGTTTGCTATATTTCAATCTATTTGGTATGTAACACCCAATTCACACGATGAATTTTATGACGTCTAATTTTATTAATTCACTTTTATAATTGCTTTCCATAAACTATATGCGTTCATACGATGAATTTGGTTTTCATGTTTAATCTTTATTTTTTTTTGTTATTGTTTCACATGTAAAATAAAAACCGAACAAAACGTAACAAAGAGAATAGGTATTGATGTGAAGAGAAATACATATGAAATCAGAAATCAAGTAATTTTTTCTACCTCTCTTCTCTACACCGTTCGCTATGAAACCAAAAATTATGTCGAAAATTGGTCGTCATAAAATTCATCGTGTGAATTGGTTGTACTAAATAATCCTTAAAACTCAAGGTCATTAAAAATTTATTTTTTTTTTAATTTCAAGTTGTACCTCTAGATATTCGCGACAGCAGGCTACACGACTACAGGAATAGCATGCAGTAGACTTGTGTCTAACCAGCTCATTCGCTCAGTTTTGACAAGAACCTCTGATCAAACCCATTTAAATTATATAGGTTTGATCAGAGGCTGTTGTCAGCGAATGAGCTAGTTGGACCCAAGTCTAGCATGCAGGTGTTTGTATGGGAATAGTAGCATAGACAACAACCTGCTGTGTAGCTGGGAAAAATAATCATTCCCATTTAAAAACATAGATTCTGTTTCTGTAGTCGGTAGCCTGCTGTCGGTTTTATAGCAAAAAATTAGCCGGCGAAGTAACTATTTAAAAGAACCACAAAAAAACCTCTATCTCCCTCCTCACCTTTCTTCATCTGTCCCCTCAATATTCCCTCCTTTCTAGTTCCGGCGCAATGGACTACATATTTAGAGATCATCCCCTGAGTGTTGATCCGAGTTACAAAAAAAAAAATTGTTTTTTTAATGGACCATGTAACTTGTGGCATCGAACTAGACTTGTGTCGAACTCATTCATTCGCTCGTCTTTGACAAGAACCTTTAATCAAACCCATTTAAATTACATTGGTTTGATCAAAGGTTCTTGTCAAAAACGAGCCAATGAACGAGTTCGATACCAGTCTACATCGGATGTAAGACGGAAGTCATATTTGAAAAATAAAAGGTCACCGTATACTTTATACGTGGACGTTGGAACAACTTCGAATATCAGTCATAAAGAATTTCGTTCGAACCAGGTTACAGCTCACAAAAATTAATTTGTCTTGGTTTATGGTAGTAAGATCCATAACGAGGAACTCTTTCGATGTCATGGCCCCAGGTGTGGTAACCGAAAGGCGGCAAGGTAGATCGAATATAAGACGTCAGAGTTTATACGGATGGATCGAGATTGATACGCGATGTTGACTTTAATTTTCTTGGACGATTTGAAGGATAATAAAATCCTATAGGATGCCCTACTGAGGTCAGGAGCAGCCTCTGTCACACGCTGGAGCAGCGTCATCTGGAATTATTTTGAAGGCCATCTTTCAGAAATATATCAGAACTATCAAAAATCAATCTCAAGACACCGAGTATATATTAGGAGTAGGCTTGTGTCCAACTAGCTCATTCGCTCAGTTTTGACAAGAACCTCTGATCAAACCTATGTAATTTAAATGGGTTTGATCAGAGGTTCTTGTCAAAACTGAGCGAATGAGCTAGTTGGAGCCAAGTCTAATTAGGAGCAGCGGTTGGTTCAACATAGACTTGTGTCGAACACATTCATTCGCTCGTCTTTGACAAGAACCTTTAATCAAACCCATTTAAATTACATTGGTTTGATCAAAGGTTCTTGTCAGAACGAGTTCGATACAAGTCTGGATCAATAATCTGCATGTGTTGACCAAACTGAACATGTTCAGACCAAACTGAACATGTTTAACAGCAACATGTTGCATGAAAACAGCTAAGATGCCAAAAACAGTATTGCCGAAAAGAAAGTTGCTAAACAAAAAAATCACCCGTTACATACAACGAGTTATTCAAGTGTAAAATTGTTTATTGCGCGGTCTAATAGAATTTTTCTTCTTTTAATTTATTTTTAAATATTGTTTTAAAATGTTTGTATTAATGTCTGCTCACCCGTAAAAATTTCCAAAAAAAAACTGCTTAAATATTTACATAAAACAGTTGATTTGCTACAAAAACCAAATGCTTTGTTTCATTGTTAATAAAACCAAAATGAAAGAAAAAAAAATGTTTATCACAACGAAAAAGTTCTATATTTTTATAATCCAGTTAAACTGCTGCTTAAGAAATAACGTGGATTGACTTGAAAGCAAGAGTTTTTTTTCAATAAAATTTAAGTTTGAAAATTAAGACAATTACTGGCAGCAGGCTGCCTGCCTGCTGTTCTTATTACTGCTGTAAATATTTCTACGCTATTTAGACATTTTGTCATGAAAAACGAAAAGCTGTTTGTCATGCTTGAAATGAAGTAGCTTTTGTTTTCGTTATTTATTTAAAAACATTTAAAGTTCCTTGCTTTCTATTATGGTACATTTATGTGTGTGTGTGTGTGTGTGCTTTCTGTTGTGATTTTATTACATTAAATTGAGTTTGTAAATGGTTCGAGTCGTTGCAGAACTTTCAGCCATATTTTCTTCTTTACACTGACAGCAGCCGTTTCCTTTGTTCACTCACTTTTATTCCTTTGAAATAAAAAAATGTTTTTTTTTGAGTTTTTCGGTTGAATGACATTGAAACACATAGAAAGAGAATCAGAAATTTATATATCTTTTACGGTCGTAGACCTCAACACAACTGCTATAGAGTCGTAGTCGTGACGCAGAATTTTAGAAATTTGAAAGTTTACAACTTGTATGTATGTGTGTGTGTGTGTGTGTGTGTGTGTGTGTGTGTGTGTGTGTGAGGCATGTGGCTTTTGTGTAGGAACCTCAACTTGTTACATTTTTAGTATTTCTTCTTTACTTTGATGTCAATAACTTAATTTGCTTCAGCTTCAAAAATGTTTAGCGTAGGTCAGGTTTCGTGTTGTTGTATTTGCTGTATTTGTTCAATGGCTAACGATAAATTGCTTTTTCGTTATTAAAGACTCAAAAAAAAAAAGAACTTTCAACGCTGTACTAAGAAAGATATTAAATTTTGTAAGAGGTAATTATTTTTTTGTTTATTTTATACATTTGTTGTTTGACACTAAATTCTAATATTATTCGTGTTAACTCTTTTCCCAAATATGCAAAAAAATAATTCAATTATTATTTAAATTAAAAGTATACGGATATTAAAAAATATAACACATATTAGATTTTAATATAAAACATTAATTCTTTATATAAAATTATATATTTTTAATATAAAAATATTAATTTTTAAGATAAAAATTATTAATTTTTAATATAAAAAATATTAAAATATAAATTTTTTATGTAAAAAATATTATTTCTTTGTATAAAAATATTAATTTTTTGTATAAAAAATACTAATTTTTTATATGATAAATATTAATTTTTTATATGAAAAATATTACTCTTTTATATAAAATATATTAATGTTTTTATATAAAAAATAATAATAAAAAATATAAATTTTTTATATAAAAAATATTAATTTTTTATATAAAAAATATTAATATTTTATATAAAAATATTAATTTTTTATATGAAAAATATTAATTTTTTATATGAAAAATATTAATTTTTTATATGAAAAATATTAATTCTTTGTATAAAAAATATTAATGTTTTATATAAAAAATATTGATGTTTTTATATAAAAAATAATAATAAAAAATATAAATTTTTTATATGAAAAATATTAATTTTTTATATGAAAAATATTAATTTTTTATATGAAAAATATAAATTTGTTATATGAAAAGTATTAATCTTTTATATAAGAAATATTTATGTTTTTATATAAAAAATATTAATAAAAAATATTAATTTTTTATATAAAAAGTATTAATTTTTTATATAAAAAGTATTAATTTTTTATATAAAAAGTATTAATTTTTTATATAAAACGTATTAGTTTTTTATTTAAAAAAGTATTCATTTTTTTATATAAAAACTATTAAACTTTTTATAGAAAAATATTAATTTTTTATATGAAAAATATTAATTTTTTATATGAAAAATATTAATTTTTTATATGAAAAATATTATTGTTTTTATACAAAAAATATTAATAAAAAATAATAATAAAAAATATTAATTTTTTATATAAAAAGTATTAATTTTTTATATAAAAAGTATTAATTTTTATATAAAACGTATTAGTTTTTTATTTAAAAAGTATTAATTTTTTTATATAAAAACTATTAAACTTTTTATAAAAAATATTAATTTTTTATATGAAAAATATTAATTTTTTATATGAAAAATATTAATTTTTATATGAAAAATATTAATCTTTTATATAAGAAGTATTAATGTTTTTATATAAAAAATAATAATAAAAAATATTAATTTTTTATATAAAAAGTGTTAAGTTTTTATATAAAAAGTATTAATTTTTTATATAAAACGTATTAGTTTTTTATTTAAAAAAGTATTCATTTTTTTATATAAAAACTATTAAACTTTTTATAGAAAAATATTAATTTTTTATATGAAAAATATTAATTTTTTATATGAAAAATATTAATTTTTTATATGAAGAATATTAATTTTTTATATGAAAAATATTATTGTTTTTATACAAAAAATATTAATAAAAAATAATAATAAAAAATATTAATTTTTTATATAAAAAGTATTAATTTTTTATATAAAAAGTATTAATTTTTTATATAAAACGTATTAGTTTTTTATTTAAAAAAGTATTCATTTTTTTATATAAAAACTATTAAACTTTTTATAGAAAAATATTAATTTTTTATATGAAAAATATTAATTTTTTATATGAAAAATATTAATTTTTATATGAAAAATATTAATCTTTTATATAAAAAGTATTAATTTTTTATATAAAAAGGATTAATTTTTTATATAAAACGTATTAGTTTTTTATTTAAAAAAGTATTCATTTATTTATATAAAAACTATTAAACTTTTTATAGAAAAATATTAATTTTTTATATGAAAAATATTAATTTTTTATATGAAAAATATTAATCTTTTATATGAAAAATAATAATAAAAAATATTAATTTTTTATATAAAAAGTATTAATTTTTTATATAAAAAGTATTAATTTTTTATATAAAAAGTATTAATTTTTTATTTAATAAAGCATTAATTTTTTTATATAAAAACTATTAAACTTTTTATAGAAAAATATTAGTTTTTTATATGAAAAATATTAATTTTTTATATGAAACATATTAATCTTTTATATAAGAAATATTAATGTTTTTATATAAAAAATATTAATAAAAAATAATAATAAAAAGTATTAATTTTTTATATAAAAAGTATTAATTTTTTTATATCAAAACTATTAAACTTTTTATATAAAAATATGTTTTTTTTTTATAAAAAAATATTAATTTTTAATTTGAAAAATATAAATTTTTAATATAAAACTTAAGAAGACGATTAATTTTTAATGTGAAAACATTAATCTGTAATATAAATATTTAATATAATCAAATTTTAATTAAAAAAATTACTCCTTCGAGCCGGATTTGAACCAGCGACCTATGGATTTCTACTTTGATTGTTTTACACTCTACAGTCCACCGCTCTACCAACTGAGCTATCGAAGGTTATACACAATGAGCGACAATTGCTGTTAATAACAGTAGGAAAAAAAAAACGAAAGACAGGAGAAAGCAAAAGCAAACAAGCAAAGAAAAATGAAAGCACACGATCTGAATAATTCCAAACAATTTTCTGCCGGACTCACATTTCCATACAAACGTAATAATACTACTCATATAAAAGTTTCACCCACCAACAGCGTTACCACTTATCGTTTAGTCGTAAAAACTGAATTTCTATTAAATTTATAAAAAAAAAACAAAAAGTTGTACAGTAAGATTTTAAAACGATTGTTTTAAATAAAAGAACTTTTTTTTAACTGCTATTTAGATAGTGCCAGAGTGCAGAGGGCGAGGTCCAAAAATAGACTATTTCATGTTTTCCACGGACGAACGTATAGGCATCGCTAGACCGTCTTAGACTTCATCACATCAAGAATATGTACACTTTATGGGGTCCAATTTACTTTGGAGGTTATTAAAACTGTATTTTGGTGGGGTCGCTCTGGCAAGGGCTGTGGGGAAGACATTTCACTTTTGTCATAAAACTCTAAAAATAAATGTTTGGGATAATTAAGTGTAAAATATATCATTAATTTTTTTGTATTTTTTTTTGGTAAGGTCATTTAAGAGCAAAGGGGAAGAACGGAGTAGGGCAGAGTAGTGCTAGGTTACGTCTCAGCTTCGTCATTAAAGCTTAAACATTTTACTTTTAAGGAATGTGGGCTTAAGTAAAATAATTTGTTAAATTTTTACACTCTTAATGCATATAATAACGCCCACTAAAGGGGGAGGGGGTCCAAAAATTATTATTTTTTATATTATGGCTCCAAGTTTAACGCCTTGGACATTCTTTGCCACAAAAATATATCATTTTCTTAGCAACATTACAAAAAAAAAACTTAATATAAATTAATAAAAATAGAATTTGAACAAATTCATTTATTAATAAAAAAAAAATAATAAAAAAAAAATGGTCTGCAGTCTTGCAGATTCGAACTTAAGCCCGTTGATAAAATTAACAATGTACATAAGAAAGTTCGACTCATAAAAATTCATACATAATTTAAAACATTGCGGGGGCACGCGCACTTGTTCATTGTAAATTGACAACTAAATTCAAATACTTGAAAATAAATAACAAAAAAGCTTTAGTTATCAGCAGCCGATGGCTCTGGAAAAAGCCAAAGAGATATTGGAATATTTGGAATATTAATCGTCAGGGTTGGGGAATTTCGTACTAACCAAAATGTAATAACTTAAAAATATGAATGTGATAACTTCTCATATTCAATTTTCGTTAAAAAATATTGGTTAAATAGTTGATATTCCTACTAACTAGCACCACTTGCAGAAGTGGAAAGATTGAACAAAGAACGCTGATGAGATGGCGTAGCGGCCTCGAAATCAGTACTGATCCGTTCTGCTGGTTTGATGATTATTGAAAAATATTCTTAATATTCCAATCTTAATATAAATTAATAAAAATAGAATTTGAACAAATTCATTTATTAATAAAAAAATAAAATAAAAAATAAAAAAAAAATGGTCTGCAGTCTTGCAGATTCGAACTTCAGCCCGTTGATAAATTAAAAAAAAAAAAAAAAAAAAAAAAAAAACTTCAAAAATTATGTTTGTTTTTTAGAGGTTGGTTTAGTTCTTCATAGAGGAACTTTTTCTCCCTCTGGCCCAATTCAGTCCATTTACGAACTTGACCTGTGCCATCCTTCAAGATATATATATATATAGTAAATTTCAAGAGTTTGACTCTTTTCGTTTGAACTGAATCGTGATTTCCACAGATCGTCTTAGATTTCATCACTGATCAAGAATATATATATCTACTTTATGGGGTCTCAGATGGATATTTAGCTGCGTTACAAACGGAATGACATATTCTTTTTTGGAGGGTATGAAAATAATAAATTCTTTTGCTCAAATTAAAAATTCGATTTTGATAGCAAAAAATTACCGCCAAAAACTCGTTCAAAGATACGCAGTATGGCAGCGCCAGTCTATATACAGTTCACTAAAGTAGTGTTTGTTTAGTTGGCACTTTAAATGCGATTGTGCTTGGGTGTGTTTAAATGTGAACACGAGTTGTGTTAATTCATGCACAATTGGGGAGTTGGGTGTGTGCAACTGTCAGTGCATTATTGTTGATTTTTGTTCAATTATTATTCATTTGATGCTAGCCAACGCTTATTCATTCATATTTGTTTTGTTGCGGTTGGCTGCTTTGCCGTCTGGAGATGACGCAAATTTATCTTCACTTAAGCCCGCTTCCAAGTGATTGTAGTAAACATTTATTTGTACTGTCTTGTTTGTTTATTAACTATTTATTATTGTTATTATTGTTGTTATTGTTATTATTGTTATTATTATTATTAAGTTCTGTTTCCTTTTCTTTTCCATTTCTTTTGTGAACAATTGAAATTCATTTTGCAAACAATTGAAAACAAGTGCCTTCGATAGCTCAGATGGTAGAGCGGTGGACTGTAAGTTTGGTCTCCTCGCTGCATAACACATCTAAGTTTAGTCCGCTTTCGTGACACCACCACGAAACTAACTTCCTATGCAGACATCCATAGGTCGCTGGTTCAAATCCAGCTCGAAGGACTGTAGACTATTTTTAAATTCCTAACATACACAAACCTTTTTAATTCACTGTATGCATTTATATATAATATTTTTTTTTTTTTAAATTTACTCAAGTACCATTTTTACTTCATATATTCTATATTTTTTTTTTGTAAATTTTCAAAAATTATTTGCTGCTATTTTTTCCAGCCAAAAGACATTCTATTACGAATGAGTCAATGTTTTTGTGTTAATTTTGCATTTTAACTAAATGGGAAGTTTTGTATAAGTTTTGTATAAAAAGAATTGTGTACAGCCGCTCCAGTGATTTGTATATCAGTGTGTGTGTGTGTGCGAATGATAAAAATTTTATTTGAGCAGACTGCCATCAACTGCCTTCGATAGCTCAGTTGGTAGAGCGGTGGACTGTAGTTGACGGAAAGCACACAAAAACAATCATCAAAAATTTAGTTCGGTTTCGCAGTCGTAAAAAGCTTCGAATCGAACTGATCGTGCAGACATCCATAGGTCGCTGGTTCAAATCCGGCTCGAAGGATTTCGATATCTTTTTTTTTTTTGTTTGTCAAATGCAGTTTTATATAATTAAGCACGAAACTTAAAAAATAAAATTAAAAAACCCTGTTGATCGTGTTAATATTCTGCATATAAATTGCTTTAACAAACAAACAAACAGACAATTAATCTTTTATTTGCTATAATCCAAAAATGAAACAACTGCCTTCGATAGCTCAGTTGGTAGAGCGGTGGACTGTAGTTTCCTGAATGCATAAAACACATCAATATTTGATTCGCTTTCGCTGCCCTCAAAAAGCAGCGAATCCAACACACTTTGCAGACATCCATAGGTCGCTGGTTCAAATCCGGCTCGAAGGATCTCATACTTTTTTTCCCCACAAAGTTTTTTCATTTGAATTTGGCTAAACAGTTTTTGTGCTTAAAATGTGTGTATGTATTTATAAGCGAACTTACCGCTGAATGATCACTACGAGTGAATGATCACTATTGATAAATTGGTGATCGACATTTTTACAAAAAAAAAAAAAAAAAAAAAAATTAAGAAAAATTAAATAAAACAAGTAAAAACGTTATATTCGACCGGGTCGAATCTTAAATACCCTCCAAATATTTAGTAAGTGAATTTGAAATGTTTAACTTGGTGGCACAGAGTTCCTTTATATAATATCGTACGTCAACGCCTACTGAAGGGGGCGGGTTTAAAAATAGACAATATCATGTTTTCCACAGACGAACGTATGGGCATTGCTAGACCGTCTTAAACTTCATCACTAATCAAGAATATATATATTTACTTTATAGGGTCCAATTCTCTTTGGAGGATATAAAAACTGTATATTGGCGGGGTCGCTCTGGCAAGGGCTGTGGGGGAAATATTTCACCTTTATCATAAAACTCTAAAAATAAATGCTTGGTATAATTATATATAAAATTAAAATTTCTTTTTTTTTATAGGGTCATTTAGAGGGCAAAGGGGGGGGGGGAGAGGGGGTAGGGCAGAAACAGGTAGACATAAAACTCTAAAAATAAATGCTTGGGATGATTATATACAAAATTAAAATTTTTTTTTTTTTTTGTAGGGTCATTTAGGGGGCGAAGGGGAAGGAGGGGGTAGGGCAGAGTAGTACCAGGTTTCGTCTCAGCTTCGTCATTAAAGCTTAAAAATGTTATTTTTAAGGAATGTCGGCTTAAGTAAAACAATTTGTTAAATTTTTATGCTATTTTTGCCTATAATAACGCCCACTAAAGTGGGCGGGGTCAAAAAATATTTTTGTTTTATTTTATGGCTCCCAGTTTAAGGCGTTGGACCGTATTTGACATAAAAATATATCATTTGCTTAACAAAATAACCAAAAAACTTAAAAAATTATGTTGTTTTTTCTTTTTTGGAGGGTATAAAAATAAAAATAAGAAATGAAAGCATAAATCAACTGCCTACGAGTAACTCAAGTAACTCTACACAGGAAATAATCAGGCGGTGTCATATAGTGATCTTGCAGGCCAATTGATAATTATATTTTTCGAAATCAACTTGTTTCCACTTCAATTAGGCGTTAATTGGGCTTTGCATCCACCTCTGTCACTCATATTTGCAAATAAATATATATTGATCGTGGTGGGATAACGATCTCCATTGATCGTAACACGGGATAAGGCTGCATTTTGCCGAAATAATGGCTATTGACAGGACTAGTGTCATTGAAGTGCAGATGAAACGAAATGAAGTGTGTGTACTGAATTGGATTCAATCGATATGCTGCAATTTTATTTATTAACAAACACGTTAAGCCAAGAATGAACCTTTACAATTTAGCGAAAGTTCATTAAGCATCCAACTGCTTTACAGACCAAATCGGCAAATTATTTCCAGGATTTAATTCCAGCAGCGCCTGGATATTAAAATGGGGTATACAAATTTCCTTGCGCAAAGTTTTCTACGTATGGGACCCAACAAGAATAAATAAATAAATAATGAATCTACAATGCGAGGCGCAAAATAGAAAGGTACCTAAGGGTAAAAACCGGTTTTGTTCAGGAGAGCCATTTTAAAGATATAAATACGTGTATCTTTGGTGTACCATCACCATCATAAAACGCGCATATCTCTGGGAGGCAACACTTTTGGGGCATGGGATCGATCTCATTCGATGCTCAGATGCTGTCTACATAAAAAAAAAAAAAAAAAATGAAAATAAATTTTTTTTTTACCCTTAGGTCCCTTTCTCTATGCGCTGTCACATATTTTATTATTCGAAATTATTAGTTTAATTATTAAGCTTAGAATTTCTATTCAGGCTCAAGTTCAAATCTGCAAGTGTGCCAATAACTTTTTTGTTCGAGTATTAATAAAAACTCCTATTTAATATAAATCCTCAAATAAAAAAAAAAAATTAAAATTGATTTTTTTTACCCTTAGGTCCCTTTCTCTATGCGCTGTCACATATTTTATTATTCGAAATTATTAGTTTAATTATTAAGCTTACAATTTCTATTCAGGCTCAAGTTCAAATCCGCAAGTGTGCCAATAACTTTTTTATTCGAGTATTAAACTCGAAAATTTGTATTAATAAAAACTCCTATTTAATATAAATTCTCGAAATTATTAGTTTAATTATTAAGCTTACAATTTCCATTCAGGCTCAAGTTCAAATCTGCAAGTGTTCCAATAACTTTTTTATTCGAGTATTAAACTCGAAAATTTGTATTAATAAAAACTCCTATTTAATATAAATTCTCAAATAAAAAAATATTTTGCTGATTTGAACTAGAGACCGAATAACAATTCTTAGCTGGAATATCCATCTTTGGCCGTCGACAATTTTTGTTGAACTCCATAACCAAAACCGAACCCGAACGTTCGGCCGCACACTATGAATTAGTGTTGCCAAATTGAAATTAAAATTGATCATTTGGAGAATGCGTAATTCTACTATTTTGTAGACTTGTGTCCAACTAGCTCAGTCGCTCAGTTTTGACAAGAACCTATGTAATTTAAATGGGTTTGATCAGGGGTTCTTGTCAAAACTGAGCGAATGAGCTAGTTGGGCACATGTCTACTACTTTATGAATTTCACCACTAGCGCATGGCCCAATTTACAACACTCAAGAATGGAGACAAAATAGTAGACTTTAATTGTAATATAAATTAGACTTGTGTCCAACTAGCTCATTCGCTCAGTTTTGACAAGAACCTCTAATTAAACCAGGGAAGCCCAGTTCATGAAACAATTGTTTGGAGAGAACTCACACATATTCTTATGCTCTTTCATTTAGTCGTTGATGATAAGTCGACAAGTGCACGTGTTTAGCGGGTGCTTTATTACTTTTTTCAGGTTCACACTCAAAAAATGTTGCATGGTCATTCAATGCCATGTTAATGGTTGTCACAAAAGTATTAAACTAGAATCGTTTATGTAAGATTCATAATTACAATCTTTTTTTTTTCGTGAAAATTTTGAAATCGTTTTGATTTATTATAATGAATTATATTATTAAGTTGTTTTTTGTTTTTGTTAAATAGAATTTATGTGGAATATAACATAAATATCATATTAACATCTTTTACTTTTATAGAGTTTATAAATAATTGAGTATTTTCATTTTATATATAAAAAATTAAATTGAATTATTTTATTTAAAAATATGTATATTAATATGTTTGGTTTTTTATATGAATATAATTATTCTGTTTTTCAATCTCTTACTAACATTATAATTTGACTGTAAATAAATCAATTCTCTCAATTTGTTTCTTCTCTCTTACTCACTAATACACAACAAAAAATTTGTTGGGCCTCCCTGGATTAAACCCATTTAAATTACATAAATTTGATTAAAGGTTCTTGTCAAAACTGAGCGAATGAGGTAGATGGACACAAGTCTAATTTGTATTTGTTTTAGACTTGGGTCCAACTAGCTTGTGGTCGTTTTTTATAATATATATTTTCTAATAAAAATTATAAGAAATAATATATTATAAAAAACGGTCACAAGCTTGACTTATATTACAATAAACTGATAAGGTCAATAAAAATAAATCAAAATTTAATTTTTATATATGATGTAAAGAGTAAATGTATAAAATTAAAAGTAACACCAGAGATCATAGTTAATTATTTAATTACATATATTTATGCATGAGTTGTACATATTCCTATTAAATTTAGTTTCCATTTCTTTTGTTTGTACAATATTTTGTGCAATTGAAATTATTTCTTTTTTTTAAGTCTTTGGTTCGCAAAATTCGAGATAGAGTAGGAATATGTAAATTATTGCCTGTTTTGGTTTTATTTAAATTAAATTGAGAAAATATCTTGAAACTGCACTGATTAAAAAACAAAACTGTTTTTTTGGGTAAAAACCTGGAAGCCTGTTTTGCACTTAGAAAAACTGCAAAAATCAGATAAATCGGCACATTTGGTAACGCTGACTGTGTAGATTTAAACATTTATGCAGAAGTGCTGCCAAATCAGCATTTTCGTTGACACTCTTAAATCAATTGCATGATTGTTTTTTTAAATTAAGTTTAACATTAAACAAAATAAAATAATTAATTTAAATTTATTTCTTTTTTTTCAGGTAAGTTTTCTTGTTAAAAAACAGGTATTTTATGTGTATAAAATTTTTTTAACAATTTTTAGCAAAAAAAGAAAATATATTTATGTTTCTTAAACAACAAAAAAGAATACTAAATTAATATTAAAAAAAATCAATCCTTCTTTTAAAACAATAATTAGACAAACTTTTTCTAAGAACTATTATTATTTTTATTTATTATACAATAAAATTTGGCGTGTTTGGAATTGCTTTTGCTATTTGCCCTGGTAAATATTTCAACTGTAGAAAGTTTTCTGATAAACATAAAATTTATGTGTAGAATAATAAAATAAATATTGAAATATTTTTATTCTTTACAAACATTCTACAAATTTGATACAAAAATAATAATTTATTCTTATTATGATATATTGTTTTTAATTTATTTTGCTTGTTTTTTTTCCAGTGGCAGGTTTAGTTTTTTGGTACCTATTTTTTTTTTTATTAATCTTTTGTTGTACAATTCATGGGATATTTTTCATTCATAAATAAAATAACTGCCAATTTGTCATTTACATCTGTTTGTTAATAATAAACTCTCCACTCTTATTTATGGGTTTATAGAGTTTGTATTGCTTACAATGTGGCTTGTAAAAATGGCACAACAGGAAAATAAAATTTTAAATTATGTATGAATTTTTATTAGTCGAACTTTCTTATGTAAATTGTAGACTTGTGTCCAACTAGCTAATTCGCTCAGTTTTGACAAGAACCTCTGATCAAACCCATTTAAATTACATAGGTTTGATCAGAGGTTCTTGCCAAAACTGAGCGAATGAGCTAGTTGGACACAAGTCTAGTAAATTGTTAATTTTTTCGACGGGCTTAAGTTCGAATCTGCATGACTGGAAATGATTTTTTATTATTTTATTAATAAATGAATTTGTTCAAATTCTATTTATTATTTTATATTAAGATTGGAATATTAAGAATATTTTCAATAATCACCAAACCAGCAAAGACGGATCAGTACTGATTTCGATCAGAGGTTCTTGTCAAAACTGAGCAAATGAGCTAGTTGGACACAAGTCTAGCTTATGCTAGGAACACTACTGGGACGAACGACGAATTTCGCTTAGTACGACGAATTCGTTGATAAAAAATCGCTCTATAAATTCGTCGTATGAAACACAATAACGACGAATAAATTAAAATAATAAGCAAACAAAATTTTAATATTTGTTTTTTAAATCATTGTAATCCTCTGATGCCAGTCAGACACTCAATAATTATCCCGGTGTTGTCCATTTTTTTCAGAATAAATTCCTTTTTGTAAATATTTTCTGAAAAATTTGTTAGCTGTAAATAAATTATTATTTTCATTTAACAGCTGATGGGGTGACCATATGAAAAAGTGAGAAATAGAAAGAAAACTATATCATAAAAAGTGTTCAAAATTAATAAAAAGTCGTCCGAATGCTAAATTTTTGTGAATTAGTGAATGCATTTTTAGTATGTACTGAAAATTTTAGTGCTACATGCAACAATACAGTAGTGAACTATGTTTTTCCACAAAAAACCAGTTTGAGTATATGAAACCTGGTCACTTTATATTGATTTGTTCGTCGTTCGTTGACGAAACAATTAGAAATAAATATATTTCAACTTTCGCTGAGTATGACGAATTTCGCCCAACGCCACACGATTGTGTGCATTTTCATATACACCAATGTGTTTTATTTTTGGCGACGAATATTCGCGACAAAAAATTCGTCGTTCGTCGCAGTTATGTTCCTTGCATTATATGGCAATAATTTCTGTCTCGGCTGCATGACAGGTTGTTGTCCGTGCTGCTTTGTGATTGTATTCAAATTAAGAGACACTGAGAGAGAATATGAATATATAAAAAAAAAAAAAATCAACACGAAAAGTGATTTAATTTTCATGATACGAAATAATATAAAAAAATTTTTACAAAATAATTCTTCGATATGCCAGTGTGCTCTGTATTTGCTCCTATCTGTATGAACTTGTAGCAGTATTGTTTAATTTTGGTTGAAAGTTTTGCTGCATATGCAAAAATGTAAATATATTTGCGTGCCAGAGATAAATCAACTCGCTTTGTTTAAAATAGTTGATATATATTTTAGTTTCACAGAAAAGTCACAAAAAGTAATTTTCTAATTTAAATGTAAATTTTATAAAGTCACTGAAAAAAAAAATGTTTATTAATAATACAATTATGCTGTATTCGTGTTGTATTTTAAATCCTAAATCTAAATCTTAATTTCATAACCATAAAGTAATTACAACGATATTTTATTGTAAAAAAAATTTCTTAATTTCCTTTACCAGCTGCCTCCACTTAATTTAAGCTGATTTATTGCAGAAAAAGTCTAATTAATTTAAATATATAATTCAAGCACTTTTGTTGTTGCTGTAGTAGTAGATGCGAAAAATTCATTTATTTTGAGTAAAAGAAAAAATGTTCTTAGAGTACAGCAATTACTTAAAGTTTTTTATATTTTAAATTAAATAAAAATTATTTACTCGATACATACAAGAAGTGTGTAAGTGAGTGAGTGTATGTGTGCGTTGCAGGCACAAACCCTGACATCATCATCGTCAACATGTTAACCGTTCGTAATGAGTAAACATGCTCTCATTATACCAAGTTCACTTTAAAAGCAACAAAAAAGCAAATAAATATTAATTTTACACCCTACACCCCCACCCCCACCTCCACCAATATTCTCTGGGCCTCAATATTTCGTTTCTTTTTTTTTCATGCCATGCCAAACTGGATATTATTTAAACGGGTGTTAAGAAGGAGAAAATAAAAGACAAAAAGTTAGCAAATTATAATGATACAGTTAGGAAATTAAGAGCAGTAGAAATGATATATAGAGTGCGCAGTGTTGCCATAACTTTTTCAAAAAAAACTGCAACTTAAAAAAAAAACTGGTTTTCACGTAAAAAAACTGCACATAAAAAATTCACAAAAATATATAGTTTTTTTCATATTTTTTTATTAAAACAAAAACATAACACAACAAATTAAATATGATATACATTTACATATAACAAAGCAATTCATTTTAATAAAAAATATATAGGTACATAGGGTTTAAATAAACAAAAAGAGTTCATTATTATTCAGATATAATACTGCCTGTTCCAGAATCTCGACAAGTCGATGTCGTTCTCATATTTATATTGAAACCAATAATTAAAAATTTAAATTTGTTTGTATGTACATAGAAAAACACAAGGCATATCTATCTAACAGGTACAACCATTTCTACAAAAATAGAACACTTATTGTAGAAACTACCTTAACAGTTGCAAAAATCGTTAAACGACACTACCAATTTAGACGTTTTATCAGGTTAGGCAAGTGAGCTCGTGCTCCCACCTGCAATATATGTACACCTTGGTAAAATTCAACTTGCTTTGTGGTCAGGGGTGCAAAAAGATGTATGTGATAATTACATACTCGTATAAAAAAGTATAGTTAAACCTTGCCACTGTTATATTAAGCAAATGGGGTAAAATTACGGTTTCAGAAATTGGAATTAAAATAACAAAATTAAGAGTAAAAAAGTAAAATTTAAAAACTGCAAAAACTGCACAATTTACAGAAAAACTGGTTTTTAAAGAAAAAAACTGCAAAACTTCTCAATGCTTACAAAAACTGTAAAATGCAGATAAATCTGCACATTTGGCAACGCTGAGAGTGAGAGAGAGTGAGGGAGAGCGTATGGGACATTGCATATGAAGTAGTCAAGTAAGGTTTTTTTAGGTTATACGAGGTCAGTTAACAAATAAGGTAAATTTTATTTTTTTCTAAAAGTATTTATTCATCAATTTCTATTTTGTCCCCTTCGAAGTAGTTGTGCCTCACGTCGCACAATGGGGTGAATGGTAGATAAAGTGGCGATTAATTCATAGAACTGGTAATATTGAAATGTTGTTATTTTTTGATGATAAATATTAATAAATACATAAAAAACCAGAATTTAAAAAAAATTTAAAAAATAAAAGAATTCTTAACCTTTTATGGGCTTTTTTTGTATTTTTTGGTCTTATTTGATTATTTTTGCTGTAACTTTGGAATGAAAAACGATAAATTAATAAATTAAATTGTAAATTAGAGCATACTTTATGTGCCTTTAGAAAAAATAATAAAAAAAATATAATAAAAAACAACTTATTGATTTTTAGCAACCGGAATTCTCTCACAAAAACCTTCATAACTCGAAAATTGCACAAATGCGCAAATGGGTATTTTGGGATTTATTAGCTAAAATCTTATAAAGGGTGTTTTTATAAGAGCTTGCTGATTTGAAATTTAAATAAAACACATGCCAAATTATGAAATGGCAAAAAAAAAAATTTTTATTTGGTAGATAATTTCTTGTCATTTAACATTTAAATATAATTTCGGGCATATGGCCAGCACGACTATTTTGCTCAAGGGTCATTCTGGAGATCCAATTTTCGACCACCTTTTCAAGCATTTGAGAGCGTATTTCAGCAATGACACGTTGAGTACTGGTTTCCAAAGCGTCAATCGTTGCTGGTTTATCCACGTAAACCAATGATTTCAGGTATCCCCACAAAAAATAATCAAGTGGCGTCAAATCACACGAACGCGGAGGCCAATTCACCGGTCCATTTCTCGAAATAATGTTGTCGTTGAAATGTTCCTTCAATAAGTCCATTGTTTCGCCCGCAGTATGACAAGTGGCACCATCCTGTTGAAACCACATTTCGTTTACATCCATATCTTGAGGTTTTGGCACCAAAAATTCATTGATCATGATTCTGTATCGATTTCCATTCATGGTAACGCGTCGTCCTTCCTCATTTTTAAAGAAATAAGGACCGATGATTCCACCAGCCCATAGACCGCACCAAACAGTTCATTTATCGGGATGCATTGGCAATTCTTGAACGGCGTGTGGATTATCTTCGCTCCAAATACGGCAATTTTGCTTGTTGACAATCCATCCATTCAACCAAAAATGCGCCTCATCACTGAAGAGAATTTTGCGGTAAAAAAGCGGATAAACATTTTTAATTGAACACTGTTTTTGAAAATAAATTTCCACGATTTGGAAATGTTGTTCTGGAGTTAACCTGTTCATGATGATTTGCCAAACAATACTGAGTAGAGACGTCACTTTAAACTGTCAAAACAGCTGTCCGACAACAGAGTGATTCGTATAAAAAAAAACTTTATAAAAAACACCCTTTATTTTAAGAGCATAAAAGCATTTTTTCCTGCACTCATCCGCAAAGTTGTTGAAACTCAATGAATGTATATATAAAAAATACCATATATTTGGAGACATTTAATATTCTTTTTTTTAATATTTCTAAAACATTTACATATCTAAACAAAAAATAATTTTTTAAATGCTCATATACCTGAAGTTGACGGTTCCATTATAAAACTTTTACTTACAGAAGTCTTAACAAAAACTATAATCACTTGAAATATCAGAATTTTCTCTTTTAATCGATGCGCGCAAAATTAACAAAAATGATTAAACTTTGAACACACACTGCAAATAAAGTGAAGTACCAAGAACTTTTATTTTTGCAGTTAGTGATGTAGAATTTTATCTACTTTCATATCGTACCAAATACGGTTGTGAAAGTTAAAGTTAATCTTATGAATTAATCGCCACACTTTTTTTTTTAAATTTTGGGTCTGAATCGTGTGGCAGCGAAGTTTGTTTCAAGGGTTTGTTTCGAGGGTGCAGTTGGCTGAAGTAGTAGAACACGAGACTATGAAGCGGAGGGTCGTGAGTTCAATCCCCCGCTGAATCATCAAATATTGTGTTGAATTCTTCTGATCAGCATTAGTTGTACCCTCGTAAAACTTATATGTTACCGCCCAAGCTCTGTTACAGTGTAACGGATGTGCATATAAGAATATAAAAGTAGTAGGTTCGCTTACGTGCCTGGGTAAGAAACAATAGGTGTACGGACACTTGAGTTTGGGTAAAAAAGAAACCGAAGTCGATAGAAAGTTTATAGAACCTCCACTGGTTTGAATTTCGAGGCTTTACCAGTATTTGGAACTGGTACCACGGGATCCAGTACAAGCCTCGCAGTTTACTGCGGCTGGATATTGATGAGGTCTCCCTCGGGAGTACACCTGGTGGTTGCGGTAACCAATTTGGTGGAAGATTTGCCAGATAAGGATTGATGTTCAATCCTCACGGTTGAACTTCGGTCCGGCTGATAGTAGCAAAATCGATGTATTGTTGTGAATCAACAAATAAGATTCTATTGGGAGACTTTTTTTTAGCTCATAGAATTAAAATCATCTAGATAGGATCGGCACTCTAGCAAGGTGTTGGATCATGGGACTTACCAAATCATGTTCTAGAAATTGCCACCTGGGCGACCCGAGGTCGCCTTCGTGTGGTTCTTGGGTGCTAAGAGATGTGCTGGTAACACTTAATTTTCACCCGATGTTTAGAGCATCGTCAGGTTAGGCCGCAAGGCAGGAACTGACGTAAATCAAAGACATATTTGATCAGCATTAGTGCGTGATTGTGTTAGTTGTTGCCAGCCTGTTTCAATGATGTTAGGCATTGCACTGGGCACTGAAAATAATTGGCAGCGACTGACACGATCATGCATTCTCCTTCGTCGGTCCTGTAGCAAAAATTAGCCTGTGAAGTAAAACCGTTGAAATAGCTACAAAAAAAATTCTCTATCTCCTCATCTTTCTTCATCTGTCCCCTCAATACTATACCCTCCTTTCTAGTTCCGGCGTAATATACTGCATATGTAGGGGTCATCCCCTGAGTGCTGGTCCAAGATAAAAAAAAAATTAAATTTTTACCGACACCGCAATCATGCTTCTGCAACCGTATTTACGAGATTTGATACCCACAGATTTTCTCCTATTCCTGAGATTGAAAGAATGCATGAAATAATAACGGGTATTGAGAAGTAAGAGCTCAAGGACATCTCAAAAAGTGTATAGCGAAACAATTTCGAAGATTGGAAAAATTACTCGGACAAGTGTATTAGATCTTAAGGAAATTACTTTGAAAACGACAAAATGAATTTTTTGAATAATTGAAACTCTCTTGAAAAAAATTTAAATTTCTGATAAAATTTGTAGAAATAAAAACTGTTATCATATTCAACAAAAACAAAAATACACATGAGTACTGATGATGAAAGCGTTGCGGCTTACGAAAACAGCTATTCTGCTCTGCTGTGCAAATTGAATAGCTAAAAAAAAACTGATGTTTACTTTTCTTTGTGCCTTGGAATATTTATCAGGTCTTTGTGAATTTAAACAAAAATTTCAAGCAATTAGCCCATAATACTTAATTGAATTTAATATAAAATTCAGCTTATTTTAGGAACAGACCTCGTATTAAGCTATGTATTGCTTCCACAACATTAGTGATCAAATTTACAAATATCAGCTGGATTATAATAATTTAAGGCTGCCCCTAAACCTCTAGATTCCTGCAATCTAGCAAAATTTCACCTAACAGCTGGAAACAAGAGACACCAAGTCATTTGGGGCTCTTCCTCAATCTATAGATATAAAAAAGCCTAAATTCGAAGCATATATTAGGGGCGAAAAATGTTTACAAAATCTGTTGCATACACTAGGTTGTTACAATAACAAAATGGTTAATGTCTTGGCTAAAAAGCAATTACTAAAAACATTTATAATGTTTTATTATTTAATAAATATATTATTACCTATGAAATACTACAGTTTACATGAGTAACTGAAAATACTTTTATAAAATAAACAAATAAAACATGCATTAAGCAACAAATAGTTTGAATAACAAACGGAAAAGGAAACAAAAACAAAACATAATAAATGCAAAACACGGAACACTTGAAAGTCTTACATATTTTTACGCTCCTTTAAGTATTTTTACGTTGCATATGAACGATATTGTGTCATATTTTATATTTTTAACACCCTGAAGGACAAGTGTTTGTTTCAATTATTTAACAGACTTCTTGGCTGTGTAGTTTCTTCCATCATCTTCCATTTTTTTTCTCTATTGTTTTTTCTTATATATTTTCAAATAAATAAAATTGTTGTACAGCTTGCCCCGGCTAAACGTTTGGGCGGTAGAAAGTGAGCATATTAATAATAAACTACTGCCTTCTGTAGTTGTACAATTTATAAATGTAAAAGTATGACTAACACGCTAAAAACCTTTTAAAGATATGAGAAAAATAAAAAAGCAGCTAAGAAGTACATGTGCGAAATGTCTATTGTGTTCGATGATGAAACAAGTGCAAAACAAGTGCATATTGCTGAATAGTAAAAAAAATAAAATGGAAATGTACTCGTATTTGCCACTAAAAAAATATGCTACAAGACAATATAAAAAAATGTTGTGAGAAATAAGATGTTTTTCATAAAATAAAATTGTCATGAAAAATATTTCTTTAGCTGAAGTGAAACAAAAAGGACAAAAAATATCTGTGCAACAATGAGATGCGATTTAAATACCGGCCTAACCGTATGTGGAATAAATTCCCAGCGTCTGGTCTTTGCCTGTCGGCTGGGAATGAGTTGTTTGGCAGTATTAATATTAGACTTGTGTCCAACTAGCTTATTCGCTCAGTTTTGACAAAAACCTTTGATCAAACCTATGTAATTTAAATGGGTTTGATCAGAGGTTCTTGTCAAAACTGAGCGAATAAGCTAGTTGGACACAAGTCTAATTAATATACCAATAACATCGTTATTGTAAATATTTTGGGAGTAAAAGTTTTATTGTGAATTGCTTGGGAGTAAGAGATGCTATTGTGATCAACATATATCTTAGGGGTCTATAAAAATTTTGAAAAAATTAATAGTTTTATGCTGGGGTCGACCAGTGTACAAAATGCCCGTTAGTACTGTTGCAAAAAATCTCTCGACAAGCTTTAAAATCGCATAAATTGATGGGCGATTTAATTTTCAATTTATTTTCTTAATTTTAGATCATTTAAATATAAGCCTATTTTGAATAGAGTCTTGCCTTAAATAAAAATTATAAATTTCATGATCCCCATATTTTGGGAATCTATTTAATAAAATAATTGCCGGGAATAAATATTGGCTAAGCCATGTTTGTTAAGTTTTGTGCATTTGATCCCAAAACTTAGTTATGGGAATAGTAGACTTGTGTCCAACTAGCTCATTCGCTCAGTTTTGACAAGAACCTCTGATCAAACCTATGTAATTTAAATGGGTTTGATCCGAGGTTCTTGTCAAAACTGAGCGAATGAACTAGTTGGACACAATTCTAATTAATATACCAATTATTGTATCGTTATTGTAAATATTTTGGTAGTAAAAATCCTATTGTGAATTACTTGGGAGTAATAGATGCTATTGTGATCAACATATTTCTTAGGGGTCTATAAAAATTTTGAAAAAATTAATACATAGTTTTATGCTGGGGTCGACCAGTGTACAAAATGCCCGTTAGTACTGTTGCAAAAAATCTCGCGACAAGCTTTAAAATCGCATAAATTGATGCGCGATTCAATTTTCAATTTATTTTCTTATTTTTAGATCATTTAAATATAAGCCTATTTTGAATATATTTTCTTATTGTTTTTCTTATTCTTTGCCTTAAATAAAAATTATAAATTACATGATCCCCATGTTTTGGGAATCTATTTAATAAAATAATTCCCGGGAATAAATGATATTGGCTACGCCATATTTGTTAAGTTTTGTGCATTTGATCCCAAAACTTAGTTATGGGAAATATTCACGATAGCAAATCAGTCACCTTGGGAGATTTTTTCAAGGGAATAGTTGGTCGCAATAGAGGTGAATAACATTAATTAGTTCAAGGGCTGTACTTAGCAAATTACGGTGGTGGTCATGGATGAGGGATTCAATACTAAATCATAGAGCGTGTTTTTATAAGAGCTTGCTGATTTGAAATTTAAATAAAACACATGCCAAATTATGAAATGGCCAAAAAAAATTTTTTATTTGCTAGATTATTTCTTGTCATTTAACACTTAAATATAATTTCGGGCATATGGCCACCACGACTATTTTGCAAAAAAGGTCATTCTGGAGGTCCAATTTTCGACTACCTTTTCAAGCATTTGAGGGCGTATTTCAGCAATGACACGTTGAATACTGGTTTCCAAAGCGTCAATCGTTGCTGGTTTATCCACGTAAACCAATGATTTCAGGTATCCCCACAAAAAATAATCGAGTGGCGTCAAATCACACGAACGCGGAGGCCAATTCACCGGTCCATTTCTCGAAATAATGTTGTTGTTGAAATGTTCTTTCAATAAGTCCATTGTTTCGCCCGCAGTATGACAAGTGGCACCATCCTGTTGAAACCACATTTCGTTTACATCCATATCTTGAAGTTTTGCCACCAAAAATTCGTTGATCATGATTCTGCATCGATTTCCATTCACGGTAACGCGTCGTCCTTCCTCATTTTTAAAGAAATAAGGGCCGATGATGCCACCAGCCCATAGACCGCACCAAACAGTACATTTATCGGGATGCATTGGTAATTCTTGAACGGCGTGTGGATTATCTTTGCTCCAAATACGGCAATTTTGCTTGTTGACAATCCATCCGTTCAACCAAAAATGCGCCTCATCACTGAAGAGAATTTTGCGGTAAAAAAGCGGATAAACATTTTTAATTGAACACTGTTTTTGAAAATAAATTTCCACGATTTGGAAGCGTTGTTCTGGAGTTAACTGAGTAGAGACGTCACTTTAAACTGTCAAAACAGCTGTCAGACAACAGAGTGATTCGTATAAAAAAAAATTCATAAAAAAACACCCTTTAGTAGTTGCATAAAATGATATCTATATATGAAATCTTATTAAACATAATAGTTAATCAATTTGTTTGAGTCTTCAGGTTATTTTATATTAATATTTATTAACCTTCGATATTTCGCTAACCATCGGTTAGCTTCTTCAGCACATTATTTAGTTTTGCCGAAAATTTTCTTTTGGATGGTTAGCGAAATTTCGAAGATAAATAAATATTAATATAAAATAACCTGTAAACTTAAACATATTGATTAACTATTAAAAGAAAAAAGGTTAAAAAATTAGACACAAGAATCTTATTAAACATATCTTCTTTATTCAGACAGACAGTTTCTAACTTAAAATATAAGAGTACCAGTAAATTTCTATACATAAAAAAAAACAAAAAATAAAAAAATAATGGTTCAACAACGACCTGGTTTTTATTACTAACATCTTTTACAAAAAAAGAAATCTGTAGCAACCACAACAACTCTACAAATATATACATAAACAGATATTGTATCGAGCATATTTTATCAACAGGAAATTCGATAATCATCAGCAACAATAGATAACAATAACAGACAGTCATACTAACAACTACAAATGCACAAAAAAGAAAAATATGTTTAGAAAGACAAGAATCAACAACATTGTGAAATCAAGTGTGAGTGTATATGCGTATTCCAAAGCCCAGCAAACGTTTTTCTTTGCCAGATTTGGCAAAACATTTAAAGCCGCTTTCATAGGAATCGGATAAAAAAAGTGCTGGTCTTTAAACATGTAAAACCACAAAAGGAATTATTTGGAAAAATAATGGCGGCAAAAGTAGATATAAAATGCTTTTAATATATTTTTATATAAATATATAAAATTTTGTTTGCAGTAAATTCTAGTCATTTTCATTTGCGATAAGATTTACCAGCCTTGAGAGTTTGCCTTTCTAACAGTAAAAGCGGTTTCAGCACGATATTATAAAAAATTCCAAACGTAAAGGCTCTAACATCTGATTAGAGTATAGGGTACCAACTAGACTTGCGTACAACTAGCTCGTTCGCTCAGTTTTGACAAGAACCTCTGATCAAACCTATGTAATTTAAATGGGTTTGATCAGAGGTTCTTGTCAAAACTGAGCGAATGAGCTAGTTGGACATAAGTCTAGTACCAACCAAGCAAGTTCATACACCTGACAAATCTTCGCATTTTAGGTGTAAAAATAGTCAGCATTTTTATATAAAACACTAGATTCTTGTGCATTTTATGGATGTCTCTTAAAAATTGGAGGGATAATTTGGAATTGTATCGTACGCGTTCATACGCTATGATCGAACCCAAATTACATTGTTTTGATCGTAGGTTCTTGTTAAAAACGAGCGAATGAACGAGTTCGACAGAAGTTAACAATATCCTAAAAATGATTGTATTCTGATATTTTTAAGCTTAAGGTCTCTTTATTTTGGTTTAATTTTTAATTTCAATATTTCGTCACTCCTTTGTGTGACTTCTTCAGGAAATTAATTATTTTATTTATATCCTAAAAAGTTAAAATAAGTTGTAGGTTTCAGTCCGTGCTGATGCAGAATTTTCATTTTGACTTAATCGATGCAGCTAAAGGTTTAACTTACTTGGCAACGCTAAACTTAGCACAGACAAAAAACAGGGTTGCATTTCATAAAACCTACTTAAAAGCAAGTTAAACGTGCTTTAAGTTGTTTTTAACAAAATCATTTTATATGGTAAGATCAGTGGATAAATCACGACATTCGATATCGATCGCAATGTGCAAGTCAATTTTATTGCAACTTCGACTTTTGTCCCAGGTTTTAACAGTCGCTTTCCGCATCAAAACCAAGGCGTCAATGTAAAAACGCTAATAGATTCTAGACTTGTGTCGAACTCTTTCATCTGGTCGTTTTTGACAAGAACCTATTATCAAACCAATGTAATTTAAATAGGTTTGATCAAAGGTTCTTGTCAAAAACGAGCGGATGGAAGAGATCGACACAAGTCTAGAATGAACGAGTTCGACACAAGTCTACAATATCCTAAAAAGTTGAAATAAGTTGTAGGTTTGGGTTCGTGCTGATGTTTGAGTCCGTGCTGATGCACAAACAGGGTTGCATTTCATAAAACCTACTTAAAAGCAAGTCAAACGTGGTTTTAACTTGTTTTTAAAGAAATCATTTTATATGGTACGATCAGAGGATAAATCACGGCATTCGATATCGATTGCAATTTGTAGGTCAATTTTAATGAAGCTTCTCTTTTGGTCCCAGGTTTTAACTAGACTTGTGTCCAACTAGCTCAGTCGCTCAGTTTTGACAAGAACCTCTGATCAAACCTATGTAATTTAAATGGGTTTGATCAGAGGTTCTTGTCAAAACTGAGCGAATGAGCTAGTTGGACACAAGTCTAGTTTTAACAGCCGCTTTGCACACTAAAAAATACGTGTCAATGTTAGACTTGTGTCGAAGCCTTTCAGCCGCTCCTTTTTTGACAAGAACTTATAATCAAACCAATGTAATTTAAATGGGTTTAATCAAACGTTCTTGTCAAAAACGAACGGATGAAAGAGTTCGATACAAGTATATTAGATTCCTACTTCTCTGTAATATATTTTAGGATAACGCAGGATAACTGTAATTATTGTTTTAAATTAAAAAGAAAATGTTTACTGGGCTCTTTAATAGTGTAAAAAGTGAAATGTTCGTGTGCAAAAAGCAAACGTATGTCAATGATCAACAAAACATCAACAACAGCTGGAACAGAAGCATGTGCATTTGATTTGCAACATACACTGAACTGAACTTGAATAGGGGAAAGCATCCGTAAAAAATAATTAAAAATTTATTTTTGAACCTACAGAATAGTTCTAACTGAAAGTGAATAAAAATGCTAAGTGTTACCATTCACGAAATAAGCACTAGTTGAAAAAAAACCACTTTAGATTGCGCACCCTATATATACGCCAAGTTTCGGCTTTGAACTTAAACCTGACTAATAATTTTCAAATTTATAAATTTTTCTGTTGCACAACTATAAGTGATAGACTTTTTTTTGTCAAACTTTGAGTTTATTTTTTTTAATTCCTAAAAGTATGATTACATTTTCCTTCGGCTCCTAACAATATGCTGCACATTGCTTGACGAAGAAACACAATACTTGGGACTCCTTCCCCCAATTGTACAATATTTCCAAGTTTATTTTGTGTACAAAATTCAATTCAATTTAATTCTATCAAAGTTTGTTTGCCATATAATGCGCTTCCTATTTGTTAGTTTTACTATTATTGCACGAGTATTTCTACTACAGAGTGTTTTTTATGTTTTTGATTTACAATTTTTATAACTTGTTTCTCTTATTGTCATGTGCCTTAAGTTTGCTTTTGACAGAAATTATTTGTAAAAAGTATTTCGTAAGTGAAGATGTACAAAATTGCAGTTATTAGGGGATGCAATTAATAATCGGTTTACTGGTTTTTCTGATTTTTTTTATTGTATACCCCTCACCAATAAATTGTGAAAGGCTATAGTTAAGTTTGTCATTCGGTGTGTAATTTCTACAATATAATGTGCGGTCCATCCGCTCGTTTTGGACAAGAACCTTTGGTCAAATCCATTTATTTTACATCGGTTGGGTGAAAGGTTCTTGTCAAAAACGAGTGAATGAACTAGACTTGTGGCCAACTAGCTCATTCGCTCAGTTTTGACAAGAACCTCTGATCGAACACATTTAAATTACATAGGTTTGATCAGAGGTTCTTGTCAAAACTGAGCGAATGAGCTAGTTGGACCCAAGTCTAGAATGAACGAGTTCGGCACAAGTCTAGTCGTTATGAATAGGGAAGTCAAATAAGCGATGTCCATCTGTCTGTTTGTCGGCCTGTCTGTATGTAAGATCGCTATTCCGAAGGCCTTAGACAAGTTAGATATTTCGGTCTGGAACTGCTGTATTGGATTTCTGTATTGGAAATACAAAATTGAGGTCCAGAGCTGGAAAATTTAAAATTATTTTTGCTATATAAAAGTAACAAGCCAGAACTATTTGTTTTATTATAAATTTTCCCTCTTATCTCTTCAGGGAAAATTTAATTAGTACTAAAACTCAAATAAAATCCGAAAGGCGATTCCAGGGTTGGATAACTAAAATTTTTTTTTTGGTGCATAAAAGTAAGCAACTAAAACAATTTTTTCCTTTTCTTTATATATTAAAGATATTTGATGTTTTTGAAAGAAATTCATTCATGTTAGAGGTCAGAGGAGGCAAAAAGGCAGCTTCAGAGCTGGAAAATATCTATTTATTTTTTGTGGAATATTAAAGCAACTTAATAAAACTTTTTTTTGAGCAAACATATTTTATATTTTAGAAAAAAATAAATCAATATTAAAAATCATAAAGATCAAAAAGATGTTGCCAGGGTTGCAATAAATATGGGTAAATAATATAGAAGTATGTTGGCAAAGGGTATTTAAGATTCGGTGCAGCCGAATAAAGTTGTTGATTTTAATTTTTAACTAGAATCGACGCTCAAGAAAAGACTCTAACGCATGCAATGTATTGTATGGAAACTACTGGTGTGTTCTTTTCTACGAAAAAGTGCACTATTTATTGCACTTTTCAAAGAAAAATCACATTTTATATGTTTCGAAAACAGAGAATTTGTTAGAAATTTGTCTACCATCCCTTAAGAATATAAATTTAGGGTTTAAAACTGCGTTTGGGTGGAAATTTTTAGGAAAAAGGAAAAATGTGCTACAAGCTTATGAAAAAGAAAACGCCATATGAAAAAAAGGGTGATATTGTTGAGAAGGCAAGTAAGAAGAAAAAAATATTTATTTTAGTTTTTACTTCTTTGCGAATTTTTGCAGATATATACGAGGTCTGTTCAAAAAATAAGATGCATTTTTAAAGTTCTATGGGAATTTTTCCCATAATGTTTGCAGAAATATACGAGGTCTGTTTGAAGTAGAAGGTGAATTTTTAAATTTCTATGGACATTTTTTCAATCACTATTAGAAAATTCGTTCTTTCCATGAATTTTTTTTTTCAGAAATTGTGAGGAACTAAATAGAAATTAATGAATAAATAAATATTTTGGAGAAAAATTCAAAAATATATATAGTTTGAACAGCCCCATATATTGGTCCTTTTTCTGGTCTTCCGTTAGCATTTAAAACATTCCACTTGATTCATTAGAATCAAGTTCTTAGTTTTTCTTAACACTTTTGATATTTTTTTAAGAAAATGTTTTATTAATAGACCAAATGCAGTAGTTACGATAGTTTTTTCTATATCATGTCATTGTCACACTTATGCTGCACTGAAAAAGCTGCTAAAAATTTTATTTAAAAATTCCTTATGTCCTGTGATTTTGCTCTAATAGTAAAAATAATCAGGGGCCAAATTACCGCATTCGATATCGAGCGAAATTTCCATACAATTTAAATATAAATTTCGTTCGATATCGAGTGCCATAATTTGCCCCCAGTTCTTTGGAAGCAGAAGTATTTAAAATTTATATTCCACCAAAAATCCTTACATATTTTTTACAAAAATCATTTGCCATATTTTAATAAAATTATTTATAATAAATGTTAATAACTCCCTCAAGTAGAAACTTGGTTTTCACATCCCAAAACCTTTTGTGTATGAGAAGAAGAAGAAGCATGTGGTTACATATATAAAAAATTAAAAAATTTTCTTTAATAGGTGAATAGACAAAAACTAACTGCTATAATTGTTAATCGTGTGCAGCCAATTTTAAATTAATGGATCAGTTAATCGGTTAGCAATGAATCGTTTAAACGATACCCCGGCAGATATGCTAATATTTTTGTATAGATTTTTGTGCTAAATTATTGGTTTCAAAGACAAGTATTATTATATTTGCTTTGTGGTTAGAAAAATTAAAAAAAAACTTGTTTCCTGAAAATCAGCCTAAAAATAGACTATTTTTCTGCATTCGCCTAAATGTAGGCTTTATTTTTAATTTTTTTTTTAAATTATTTTTTCTTTCTCGGTGTTATGAGCTGAAATTAAATGGCATTAGCAATTTAATAATTACAATAACTTTTGATTATTTATTCTATATCATTGTATCAGGTGTTTTCTTAGCTCGTTGCTATTCAGTACGTTTTGGAAATAAATATAATTAAATGAAATATATAAAGAATTTCATGCTAAAAATATACTTCAAAAGTATTTAAATTATTCAATTTTCGGAATTGAAAAATAAACTCATACTGCTGATGAAATACGCAATACGAATATTTTCGTTAATGGCTCAATAATAAAACAAAACTAAATATCTTCATAAACCTCCATCTTGCGTACTTTGACATTTTAATCATGCTAAACGATGCATAATTGAAATTGTTTTACTTCTATTTATACAAATTCTTTTGAATATTTATTCATAAAAGTCTTTGATCAGCCTTAAATTGTACTCAATATATTGAAATAAATAAATCTAATTGCCTTGTTGGCACAGCACAGCACAGCATTTAATAAGAAATTTAAATTTCAAATTTATCAAGCAGAAGGAATTTATAATTCTTTGAATAAGAGTATTTACAAAGTCGACAGTTGAAATACATATATTGCAAATGAAAAATGTAACCTACTTTAGACTTATACTAGAGGTCTGTACTCCGCTCAAAAAAGAAAAAAAAAACACCCGTTATTACAAGCAAAAATATATTTTCTATTATTTAAAGGCTTAACAGTGCAGCCTTGACATACAAATACTGGCTTTGTTGAAAATTAATTAAGTTTAATAATGTAAAGCCATCATTAAGAATTAAAAATCAATCTGTTGCATACTTTCAGGCACAATGCAAAAATAACACAAGATATTAAATGTATTGATAATTGATAAAGCATTAAATTGCTGCATCTCTTTAACAATAAATTCAATTATGCTGATGATTAAATTCTAATTAATTGCTGTTGTTTTTGGAAATTTGCTGCTGCTAATAAAATCTTTAATTAACAGAATTTAAATTGCAGAGTAAAATACGAATATAATGAAGCTGGCTTCTTATTTGTAGCACATTTTGTCGTCGATTGGGTTAATTTTGTTAATGTCCCATTAATGTTTTATTGTTGGTTTTTAATTAGGACCAACAGTCAGGGCATGAACCCTATTCATGTAATATTTTGTGCCTTAAGTGGTGAAATAAGGGGATATTGTTGGGAAGAGTAATGGCGAAAAATGAGAAGAACGGGATTTTGCAGTATTTATTAACACAATCGTCTGGTGACAAATTACCGCATTCGATATCGATCGAAATTTCCCTACAATTTAAATACAAATTTCGTTCGATATCGAGTGCCCCCTGGTATTTAAAATCCGGTTTTAACATTAAAACCGTAAACAGCTGATTTTGAGTTCTCACAAGGTGTTTTAATTATTAAACTAAGAAATATTATTCAAGTTCAAATCTGCGAATTTATAAATTAATTTTTTAAATTATTATTTGAAATTAAATTCTTCAGGTCTCTTGACCTATTCTAAATTATTATTATACCCTCCAAAAAAGAATTTGGAGGGTATATTCACTTTGTCATTCCGTTTGTAACTCAGCAAAAAATCCATCTGAGACCCCCCATAAAGTATATATATTCTTGATCAGTGATGAAATCTAAGACGAACTGAGCATGTCCGTCCGTCCGTCCGTCTGTGGAAATCATGATTCAGTCCAAACGAAAAGAGCTAGACTCTTGAAATTTGGCATAAATATATTTTGAAGCTTAGAGCAGGTTAAGTTCGAAGATGGGCTAAATCGGGCAAGATAGAAAAAAGTTCCCCTAAGAAGAACTAAACCAACCTAGAAAAAACAACATAATTTTTAAAGTTTTTTTTGGTTATTTTGTTAAGCAAATGATATATTTTTATGTCAAATACGGTCCAACGCCTTAAAATAAAAGAACAATATTTTTTGACCCCGCCCACTTTAGTGGGCGTTATTATAGGCAAAAATAGCATAAAAATTTAACAAATTGTTGTACTTAAGCCTACATTCCTTAAAAATAACATTTTTAAGCTTTAATGACGAAGCTGAGACGAAACCTGGTACTACTGTGCCCTACCCCCCTCTTTGCCCTTCGCCCCCTAAATGTCCATACCAAAAAAAAAAAAAAAAAAAAATTTTAAATTTTGTATATAATCATCCCAAGCATTTATCTTTAGAGTTTTATGACTGCCGATTTCTGCCCTACCCCCTCCTCTTCCTTTGCCCCCCAAATGACCCTACCAATAAAAAAATCAATTTTTTTTTAATTTTGTGTATAATCATCCCAAGCATTTATTTTTAGAGTTTTATGTCTACCTGTTTCTGCCCTACCCCCTCTCCCCCTTTGCCCTCTAAATGACCCTATCAAAAAAAAAAAAGAAATTTTAATTTTGTATATAATTATCCCAAGCATTTATTTTTAGAGTTTTATGACAAAGGTGAAATGTTTCCCCCACAGCCCTTGCCAGAGCGACCCCGCCAAAATACAGTTTTTATACCCTCCAAAGAGAATTGGACCCTATAAAGTAAATATGTATATTCTTGATTAGTGATGAAGTTTAAGACGGTCTAGCAATGCCCACACGTTCGTCTGTGGAAAACATGATATTGTATATTTTTAAACCCGCCCCCTTCAGTAGGCGTTGACGTACGATATTATATAAAGGAACTCTGTGCCACCAAGTTAAACATTTTAAATTCACTTACTAAATATTTGGAGGGTATTTAAGATTCGACCCGGTCGAATATAATGTTTTTACTTGTTATATTCTGATATTTTTAAGCTTAAGGTCTCTTTATTTTAATTTAATTCTTAATTTCAATATTTCATCACTGCTTTGTGTGACTTCTTCAGGAAATTAATTATTTTAAAATAATTAAGAATTAAATTAAATTAAGAATTAAATAAAAATAAAGGGACCTTAAGCTTAAATATATTACAATATAATAATTATTTGAAATTTTTTTTAAATAACATTTTTTTTTTGCTAAAAATGGATAATCATTATACCAGCAGAAGGCATCAGTATTGATTTTGAGGCCGTTACGCCTCAATATCATCGACATTCTTTGTTCTACTTTTTTTGTTACAAAGAATTAACCTCAGAAAATTTCTTATTTCCAATTACGTTTTCAAATAGAAAAGTGTAAAATCTTCCTTTGAATATATATCACTAAAAGGAAAATTGTAAGTAAATTATTGCCTACTTTTAGTAGCAACAAATAAATATTGGTTCTATTAAATTTGTGTGCACAAGTTGAAAGTGGTGCCTGGGGGATGTAAAATTTAGTGAGATTTGATTTTTTTTAAATAAATATGAAAGCTGAAGAATCAAAGCTACAACTTCTATTATATTTTCAGGCAAATCCTCTAATATAAATGATAATAAATATTATATTTTTTTTCCACTTTTGTTTGAATGTGTATTCTGTGTTTGTGGTATTTACTGCCATTAACATAAATAATTGTAAATATGTACATCTTTCGAACTCGTTAAAGCACATGAACTTTGTTGTTGTCGTCATGTTTACACAATTGATTTTGAATATTTTAGTTTGCTTGTCAGCCTTAAGGTATACCATAGAAATATGTAATAAATGCCAATAAAATTTAAATTCTCTTATTATATAATTCAGAATGTAAAGCAAATATGTATTTGATTATTTAGGCAAATACAATATAATGAATTGCTTAATTAGAAAACTTTTGTGTAATTTAAAATTGTGAATGTCACAAACAAAATAAAGTTTTAACTTTTGTGGCATATAAATATATTACATTTTAATTTAGTGCAGAAGTACAGGAAAATAAATTTTATTAATAATTTCTTTGTAATATGTTGACTTTAGAAAATATTACAAACTAAGCCATAAATTGCCAATAATGAACTACAATCGCAATTTAGTTTAACTCTACTAAAAAGAAAAACCCGCACCAAATAAACTTTTAAATCCGCAAGAACATTAAATCTGTGGAAATCTGATCTTAAATCTCTTAAGAGCAATATGTGTCATCTAAATAAATCGCCGCTAACGTGGTCGTTATAAGAAGCAGAAAAATGAAAAATGAGAAAAAAAAAGAATCTCGATAAAAAAAGAAAAGTGTGGAAAGCTGTACTTAACATTGCAATTATTTGTAGAATGTAAAGAATAGATATAAAATGTGTAAGAAGGAAGTACCTACTCACGTTAGTGTGTGTGTGTGTGTTCCTAGAAAGAAATACAATCTGTTTTAGTTGTAAGTACTTTCAAATAGACTGCACAAATACGAAACGATTTATTAGGGCACAAACAATTGAACGAAAACAATTTTACACTTAACTAAAAAAATGCAATTTTTTTATTAAAAACATTTTTTGACTTTTTTTTTTTTAAATGACTTGCACTTTTTATGATGACTTGCACTTTCTATGATGACTTGCATTTTTTATGATGTCTTGCTTTTTTTATGATGACTTGAATTTTTTATGAAGACTTGCACTTTTTATGATGACTTGCATTTTTTATGATGACTTGCACTTTCTATGATGACTTGAATTTTTTATGATGACTTGCACTTTTTATGATGACTTGCATTTTTTATGATGACTTGCACTCTTTATGATGACTTGCACTTTTTGTGATGACTTGCACTTTTTATGATGACTTGCACTTTTTATGATGACATGCACTTTTTATGATGACTTGCACTTTTCATAATGAGTTGCACTTTCTATGATGACTTGCATTTTTTATGATGACTTGCACTTTTTATGATGACTTGCAGTTTTTATGATGACTTGCACTTTTTGTGATGATTTGCACTTTTCTTAATGGCTTGCACTTTTTATGATGACTTGCACTTTTCATAATGACTTGCACTTTTTATAATGACTTGCATTTTTTATGATGACTTGCACTTTTTATAATGACTAGCACTTTTTATATTGACTTGCACTTTTTATGATGACTTGCAGTTTTTATGATGACTTGCACTTTTTGTGATGACTTGCACTTTTTATGATGACTTGCATTTTTTATGATGACTTGCACCTTTCTTAATGACTTGCACTTTTTATGATGACTTGCACTTTTCATAATGACTTGCACTTTTTATGATGAATTGCACTTTTTATAATCGCTTGAATTTTTTTGATGACTTGCACTTTTCTTAATGACTTGCACTTTTTATGATGACTTGCACTTTTTATATTGACTTGCATTTTTTATGATGACTTGCACTTTTTATGATGACTAGCACTTGTTATATTGACTTGAAATTTCTATGATGACTAGCACTTTTTATATTGAATTGCACTTTTTATGATGACCAGCACTTTTTATATTGACTTGCACTTTTTATGATGCACACTTCATAATGACTTGCACTTTTTTCCTTATTAATATAATACATATGAAAGTATGTCTCTCTGTTACCTTTTCGTGAGCAAACCGCCGATCCGATTAAAATGAAATTTGGTATAGAGATAGTTTAAGATCTCAGGAATAACATCGGGTTTTTGTTTTTGGAAGTTATAGTATTAAATGGTCAAGGTTGGTCCAAAATTTGTATAGGCATATGAAATTCTTAAACTGATAACTAAGAACTTTTTAAATTTTGACACATCATTGTGGCAAAATCGCTGGAAATTCCTAGAAATTTTTAATTTTTTTGGTTTTTATTAAAGAGTTTAAAGTGAATTTATTAAAAAGTGACCTAAAGCTCGTTATAAAATAGCATAATTTAAAAAATATATATTTAGTGAAGAATGGGCACAATAATATATTGATATTAAATTAAATTACGCAATTATGGAAACTGTAGATTCAATTAAAGACTTAATTAACTTCGCAGCAATTATTGAAAATGTTTCAGCAAAACGTTTCTGGTGTTCCATAAAAAAAACTGAATTTGTTTTAAACTTAAATGTAATACTTATAAAGATTTTCTCAGAAAATGAGCATAAATATGAGATCAACCCTTATACCTTTTATCTTATGCAAAAACGTTTAAAACTGATTGAGAATTGCAATACTATGAAGAGTTGGAAAGTTAAAATGTTGCAGAAAAATTATTTTAATGGTATTTTACTTAAACAATCTGAAGACATTTTGTAATTAAACGTGACAATTACAAAATTTGTTCGATAGACCGACCAATAGCTTGAAACATTGACCAACAGGCCGCAATTCGCTTTCCTAAAATTATGACCCGCCTATTGATCTCCTACAGTTAAAAATAAAATCTTGCCCACAAGTTCATTTTTATACTCGTGTATCTGATTTTTTTTTATCTAACAGTTCAATAGTTGTTAGTATTTCTTTTTCTTCGTCATAGTTTATGGCAAAAGTATTTGATTTTTTCTATTTTTAACAAAGTCGATAAAGTATTTGCGGAAAAATAGCGACATTTAACAAACACCCACTCGAGAAAACACTCAAAAGAGATTAAGAAAGATATTTAATGTGGTTTACAACCATCGTCTGCTTGAATCCAGTGGTTTCATGTGTGTTCTGCCAACATGTCCACCAGAAAAGTCGGCTTAAAAGCCTGCCAGCGATTGAAATTTTAGAAAACTGCGGAGAAATTGGTTTTTTATTATTCTTTGAATTCTTGGGAATTAAACTGTGTGTACGTGTATTATATACGAGGGTTATTTATGTTGCCACAATTTTAATTACTGTTTATATGACAATTACATTTACCGAATTTTCGCTAAGAATAGAACCTACATGCCGGCGGTATAATTAAACACGAGTTGTGAAAAATAAATTAAAATGAAAATTTCCCACTGACTTTTTTAAAGCTGATTCTTTATAAAGTCAAAAATAGTTTGAAATCAATTGCCATGATACTTAATTTTCTTATTTTGTTTTTATTAACATCCTTAAAACGAGTTCACGGGTTCAATAACTTCGAAAAGAACACGTAGTGAAAAGATTGATTTACATTGCCAGTTAATTAAAAATCATACGCCTGACTTTGGCAACTACCAGCAGAAATTCTACTCACAAGACGAAGCAAAAACACATGGGAAACTTAAACTGAACAACAACTATAAACAAAGAATATATTTTTTATAATTATTATCACTTTTTTTTGCCAACTGAATTAAAGTTAGACAACAAAACTTACAGTCGTATACACACATTAACAAAGAAAATGCAACAGATGAACACAATTTCTATGCAGCGGCAGAGGTCTTGGCATTTTTATGCAAATATTTAAGTTTAACAGAAGGAAAGAAAAACAACTCAGAGAAGGTTAGTTGTTTTTACTAAGACACGTGCATACCCGGTAGTTCTGAAAATTATACGTTTTTTTTCAATGTATTTGCTTAAATCTGGGGTGAAAAATTAGGAAATTGTATATACCGATGGCGATACAGCTTCAGTTAAGTGTACCATAAAAAGTTTATACCCTTTTACTAGTTCTAATTAAAAATTAATCAGTGTAAAATTGTTGGCACCGTGTGGTAGAAATTTCTTTAATGCTTCTAAAAACTATTCGAAAATATTTTGTATCAACTTATTACAGCAAACAATATGGTGAACATGTTGCTACAGGTACTAAGATTGCATGTACTAGAACTGCAAGTACTAAAACTGCATGTACTAACACTGGAGATACTAAAATCGCTGGTACTAAAACTGCAGGTACTAAAATTGCAGGTACTAAAATTGAAGGAAGTAAAATTGCATGTACTAAAACTGCAAGTACTAAAACTACATGTACTAAAAATTCAGGGACTAAAATTGCAGGTGCAAAAATTGCAAGTACTAAAACCACAGTTACTAAAACTGCAGGTACTGAAATTTCAGATACTAAAACGGCAGGTACTACAACTGCAAGTACTAAAAAAGCAGGTACTGAAACAGCAGGTAATAAAAACTCAGGTACTAAAACTGCATGTGCTAAAAGTATAAATTCGAAAACTGTATTCACTACATTTTTGGGTACTAAAATTGCAAGAACTAAAACTGCAGGTACTATAACTGCAGGTACTAAAACTGCAGCTACTAAAACTTTATGTACTAAAATCGGAAGTACTAAAACTGCAGGTACTTAAAATACAAATACTAAAACTGCAGGTGCTAAAACTGCAAGTTCCAAAACTGCAGGTACCAAAACTGTAGGTACTAAAACTGTTGGTACTAACACTAGAGATGCTAAAATTGCAGGTACTAGAACTGCAGGTACTAAAATTGAAGGAAGTAAAACTGAATGCATTAAAACTGGAAGTACCAAAACTGCATGTACTAAAAATTCATGTAGTAAAACTTCAGGTGCTAAAATTGCAAGTACTAAAACCACAGGTACTAAAACTGCAGGTACTGAAATTACAGATACTAAAATGGCAGGTACTACAACTGCAAGTACTAAAAAAGCAGGCACTGAAACTGCAGGTAATAAAAACTCAGGTACTAAAACTGCATGTACTAAAAGTATAAATTCACAAATACTGCAGGCACTACAATTGTGGGTACTAAAATTGCAAGAACTAAAACTGCAGGTACTATAACCGCAGGTACTAAAACTGTAGCTACTAAACCTGCAGCTACTAAAACTTTATGTACTAAAATCGCAAGTATTAAAACTGCAGGTACTGAAAATACAGGTACTAACACGGCAGGTGCTAAAACTGCAAGTACCAAAACTGCAGGTGATAAAACTGCAGGTACCAAAACTATAGGTACTAAAATTGTTGGTACTAAAACTGCCCGTAGTAAAAATACAAATACCAAAACTGCAGTTACTAAAAGTGCATGTAGTAAAAGTGCATGTACTAAAAGTGCATGTACTAAAAGTGCATGTACTAAAAAGGCAGATACAAAAAAGGCAGATACTAAAATTGTAGGTACTAAAACTGCATGGACTATAGAGGCAGGGAGCAAAATTGCAGGTACTAAAACTACACATACAAAATCTTCAGTTACTAAAACAGCAGGTACTAAAACTGCACGTACGCAAACAGTAGGTACTAAAACCGCAGGGCATGTGTGTTGCAAATCTTTTATTTGTGATTGCTTTCCAGGGATGTAAAATATCATTATTTGATGTTTTATATTATTTGATGTTCCATCGTTATTGTGAATAATTTTTATCATCACTATTGTGAATAATTTTTCTTTGTAATATTTTCCCTTTAAAAACCGTAAATTTTTGGCCAAAAGCAATAAATTTGATCCCTTTCTGATATTTTCCTATTCTTAAGATTGATGGGACAGATGAAAGGATGGCATTTTTAGACGCTTGCGGGGATAAAAACAGAATCTCAAGGACATACCAAAAACTTCATAGAATTGCTTCGACGATTGGAAAAAAGCAGGCATACGTTCATAGCTGAGGAGACAAAATAGAAATAGATAAATAAATAAATATTTTCTGTGATAAACAGACCTATAACATTAAAAAATATTGGTTAACTGAAAATGTGTATAAATCTGATATAAAAATTAATATAAAAAAAAATTTTTCATTGAATTAAACATCGCGCAAATTTTGCCAAACAATTTGTAGTTGCCAATTTTCTTCCTCCCGCAACAAAATTATGGCTTGAATGCTAAACATTATGCTCTCAATCGATGTAGCATCTGCTTTCAACTTGAAGAAGTGGTAAAACAGCTTTTTCCATTCACTGTGCACTGATAGCTGAAACGGATGTTTCAAAAAGGAAACAAACATTTCAAGGCAGATTCACGATAGCAGTTTTCCCTTCGAGGTGAATAAAAACTTTTAGTCCACTGGCTATTCACGACAGAGGTGAATAGAAAAAATTGTTTCACTGCATATTATTTAATGTTTTTTTTTAATAAAATTTAATACAAGGAAATTATTTCATGTGACAATTGAAATCTGCAATTGACAATATTACACTTGAATTTGAATATATTATTCCACCTCATGCTCTTCATAGCCAACAATCCATTCGGCCAGTATTCACTGTTTTCGTTACCCATTCCTGCAGCCTACTCTTAACGAACTGAATGCATGTGCATGTTTGTAAAAGCTGCAGCCAGCCGCAGTGCAAATGCACGCAACTGACGCTAATTTTTCATATTTTACTTTCTAAAAAATAAACAAAAACAAAGTCGCCAACTGACAAACTGCCAGGACGACTCACCAACAAAACCATCACGGCTGTGCTGTTGTTTCACATGACCCTTAAAGTTCCCAGGCATATCTATCATCTTTGTGCTGAAAAAGTTCATTTTGCAGTCATTAATCAATTTTACACCAGCAACAATGCCAACGCAAACAAGGTGGGGCTGCAATATAAAACAGGGGACGCCAGTGATAAATTGTGAATAGAAGAGCACCGAACCTGGGCAATAAAGCGAAAAGCAACATGTGCTGACTTTAGCGATAATTTAGATGGTAACTTGTTTACTTGTTATTGCATTGTTAAGGGCAGCGTGGACTTTGGTCGATATGTTTTCAAAAAGCTTTTGAATAACTGAATGCATAAACAAGCAGGCCATCAGTTACTCTGTTATCTCATATACGAGTACATTTTAGTTGCCTTCAACAACCAGGCAAGTGTTTATGCAGTTTGCAATTTCAAAAAGGCTTTTGTTTTGTTAAACAGTTAGTTAATGACAGCATATGGGCAACTGTGTGGTTGTGAAGTCAAAAGCAGACAGTTAATGGAGAACTAGAAGTGAACTTTAAACTAGGATGTTAATAAATTTCCAGCAAATAATTTTGGGTTTTTAATGCATTACAAAATAAGGAGTTCTAATTATTTATATGATTATTTTAATGGGTATAAAAAATACTAGTCGGTTGGTTACTTATATCATAACCTGAAAGTATTAAATTTTGTTTTCAAAGAATTAATTAAATAAATAAATTAGCCACACATTTTTTTGTGGTACACTTTTAGGCATCTTATCGTCCAGCAATATTAATGAAATTTACGTGGTTCGAAAGGTATTTTTGTGTAGATGAGTACAACATAAACAATTTTTTCAAATTTCAAAGCAATAAAACTATTGAAACGCAGTCTGAAAGTGCAGTAGTGAAATTTCTCTAAATGTCGGTTTTTTGGATTGCAAGCAATTTGCCTACAATTTGGAGCAAATAGGAAAATATGAATTGCGATTTTTTATAGAATCGAGTTTTAATATAAAAAAATACTTATTTTAAATGTAAACGTCAATTGGTCGAAATTCGATCACCGCTCAACTCAGGCTGAATGAAGTAAAGACACTTAAGGATATTTCAATTAGTGTTCAAGACAAGAAATAAATGTTAATATTCCCCTTGTTTTAAAGTATTAAAAAGTTTTATATATTTTATATAAATATATATGATGCGCAAAATAGAAAGGGAGCTAAGGCTAAAAACCGGTTTTGTTCAGGAGAGCCATTTTAAAGATTTAAATACGTGTATCTTTGGTGTACCATCACCATCATAAAACGCGCATATCTCTGGGAGGGAGCACTTTTGGGGCATGGGATCGGTCTCATTCGATGCTCAGATGTTGTCCACGTCGAAAAAAAATAAAGTGAAAATTGATTTTTTTTTACCCTCAGGTCCCCTTCTCTATGCGCTGTCACATATATTTTTGGACTGAATGTAAATTAAACTCTTTACTGTTGTTGTCTATTCAGCAAAAGCTGCTCAAAAGTATTGTGGTTTTCATAGAATTCACAATTATTCTACGGTTTTATATTTCTTCAGTCGAAACCAAATCTTGCTGAGCAAATGCGTCTGACTAAATATTCGTAAAGTGTAAAATTGAGGTTTCAGATACTCAAACAAATTGGCATCATGGCTTGGCAGATTTTACGTGAATAACATTGAAATGAATGGAAAAATAGTTGGAGTTTGTACATGAAATACAAATTTTTGTTGTTGTCGAATTGTGTGTCAAACTTTTGTATCAATTTTGAATGCAAACGCATTCCATTGCTAGTTTAAATGATTTTTATTTTTCCTTCATACAAAAGGAGTATAGAAAAAAAATAATAAAAAAGGATAATAGAATAGAATCCTCTTGCACTGCATGTTGATGCTGCTGCCATACAAATTTATTTTCTATTTTGCAAATACGTTTGGTTGTTTTTTTTTTTTTTTAATTTTGGATAAAAATTTTTTACTTAAATTTAATTTTTGCGAATTCACTGCTGCTAAGGCAGTTCACAAGAGAACATGCATCCAATATTTCTTAGGAAAACTGAAGATATTGTATTAAATATTGTACTCAATTGAATGAGAAGTTTAAACAAATAAAAGAAATAAAACCAAAATTAAGAAAAGTTGTAAAACCACGCAAAATCGTAAAACTGGTTGCTCATCACCAGTGCTAATACGAAAAAGTAAAATAATAATAATAAATAATAAAAAAAATACTAAGTAAAATATGAAAATAATAAAACAAATTTAAAAAAATTTTATAAAATAGGAATTTAAATAAAGTAAAAAATGAATAAAAAATAATAAGATAAATAATACATGTAACCAAAAACATCCACTTTTTTATATAATAATTACATCATATATAATAAAATGGAAAAAAAAGAAATTAATTAAAATAAAAAATTTAATAAAAATTTAACGAAATAAAATAGAAATAAATAAAAATAAAATAAGAGTAAGAAGATGGAAATAAAAACATCAAAGAAAAATAAAAACAAAATAAATATAAAACAAAACTAAAATAAAAATAAAAGACAAATAAAATAAGAATAAAATAAAATAAAAAGATGCTGTTTTTGTAATGACTTGCATTTTTTATGATTACTTGCACTTTTTATTGTGACTTGCACTCTTCATAATGACTTGCACTTTTTATGATTACTTGCACTTTTTGATGACTTGCGCTTTTTCTGATGACTTGCGCTTTTTGTGATGACTTACACTTTTCATAATGTCTTGCACTTTTGATGATGACTTGCACTTTTTGTGATGACTTGCACTTTTCATAATGTCTTGCACTTTTTATGATGACTTGCACTTTTTGTGATGACTTGCACTTTTCATAATGTCTTGCCCTTTTTATGATGACGCTGTTTTTATAATGACTTACACTTTTCATGATGTCTTGCACTTTTTCTGATGACTTGCACTTTTTGTGATGACTTACACTTTTCATAATGTCTTGCACTTTTGATGATGACTTGTACTTTTTATGGTGACTTGCCCTTTTTGTGAAGACTTGAACTTTTCATAATGTCTTGCACTTTTTATGATGACTTGCATATTTTATGGTGACTTGCACTTTTTGTGATGACTTGCACTTTTCATAATGTCTTGCACTTTTTATGATGACTTGCACTTTTTGTGATGACTTGCACTTTTTGTGATGACTTGCACTTTTCATAATGACTTGCACTTTTTATGATGACTTGCACTTTTTGTGATGACTTGCAATTTTTATGATGACTTGCACTTTTTATGATGACTTGCACTTTTCATAATGTCTTGCACTTTTTATGATGACTTGCACTTTTTATGGTGACTTGCACTTTTTGTGATGACTTGCACTTTTCATAATGTCTTGCACTTTTTATGATGACTTGCACTTTTTATGGTGACTTGCACTTTTTATTGTGACTTGCACTCTTCATAATGACTTGCACTTTTTATGATTACTTGCACTTTTTGATGACTTGCGCTTTTCATAATGACTTGCATTTCTTATGATGACTTGCACTTTTCATAATGTCTTGCACTTTTTATGATTACGCTGTTTTTATAATGACTTACACTTTTCATGATGTCTTGCACTTTTTCTGATGACTTGCACTTTTTGTGATGACTTACACTTTTCATAATGTCTTGCACTTTTGATGATGACTTGTACTTTTTATGGTGACTTGCCCTTTTTGTGAAGACTTGCACTTTTCATAATGTCTTGCACTTTTTATGATAACTTGCATATTTTATGGTGACTTGCACTTTTTATGGTGACTTGCACTTTTTGTGATGACTTGCACTTTTTATGGTGACATGCACTTTTTGTTATGACTTGCACTTTTTATGATGACTTGCACTTTTCATAATGTCTTGCACTTTTTATGATGACTTGCACTTTTTATGGTGACTTGCACTTTTTATTGTGACTTGCACTCTTCATAATGACTTGCACTTTTTATGATTACTTGCACTTTTTGATGACTTGCGCTTTTCATAATGACTTGCATTTCTTATGATGACTTGCACTTTTCATAACGTCTTGCACTTTTTATGATGACGCTGTTTTTATAATGACTTACACTTTTCATGATGTCTTGCACTTTGTGATGACTTGCACTTTTCATAACGACTTGCACTTTTCATAATAACTTGCACCTTTTATGATGACTTGCACTTTTCATAATGACTTGCACTTTTTATGATGACTTTCACTTTTTATGATGAATTGCACTTGTTGTGAAGACTTGCAGTTTTTATGATGACTTTAATTTTTTATAATGAATTGCACTTTTTCCATACTAATATAATAAATGTGAAAGTAATTTGTCTCTTTGTCTGCCTGTTACCTTTTCATGCGCAAACCGCTAAACCGATTTATATGAAATTTGGCATAGAGATAGTTTAAGATCCGAGGAATAACATAGACATCAGATCATTGACTCATTAGCTGAAATTTCACATATGGGCATTTCCATTTTGGCGTTACGTTACTTTTGTACGACGATATGTTGAAAAAAAAACGTTAAAAACCAGAATTTAAAAAAGTTTTTTTCTCACATTAGAGAAGTGATTGGATAGCTCTATATTCAGCCAAAAAATGGAAATAGTTGAGCCTAAGAATTTCAAGATATACTCCAAAAAGTGACCTGGCGTTACGTTACAAAAAACGGAAGTGCGATTTGACTTTGATAACAAAATTGTTGAACTCTGCGAATTGGGCAAGTATTTTTAATCAAATTTTTTTTGATAGGTTTTGGACCAATATACATTTATTTTCCAAGTTATAAATTGAACAAATCTTTTTTCCTTTTTTTTCTTTTATGAAAATTGGTCTGGCGTTACGTTACTAAAATTTCCACTTGATATTTATTTTGTTAAAAAAATACGAAAAACACATAAATATTAGAAAATTATATAAAAACTACAAAATACTAAATATATTTTTTGCATTTGTTTTATGATTGAATATTTTTGTAGCAACAGTTTTGCAATAAGAGTATTATTATGAAATTGATTTTAGGAATGTTAATTATAAAGAGAAAATGCCCTTGAAGTTATGAACACTTACAAAAACGAGAACTTCAAACTTGTAGCTCAGTATTTCACCATCCCAACAAAAGAAAGCTTTAAGCTCCTAAATTTACTTTATTTTAGAAGTTTCTCCTTTATAATACATTAGGAAAATATCTGTTTGTTAACTTTTAATTTTTCGATCAAGGTGGACTTTTTTCTGGGTAAAAGCAAGTGGGTAATAAAAAAAATCTTTGGATGTGGCGCGGTAACACCCAAAATCGTTTTAAAGTTGCTGAATTTTGATTAAAAAGAACAGTGAAGTTATTCCTCAGCCCCTTGGAGCCCAACTGCCACTTTTTCCTCTTCCCCAGATACAAGACGGGATTTTCGATTCGAGGAATGAAACAAAATTCTGGCAAAAGTATTTTAAATATGAGGGGCCTAGACTAGAAACTAATGAATAAATAAGTTATTTCTGTGAAAAAACTAAAAGTTAACTAGTTTTTTGAACACACCTCGTGCATACACAAGTAGGCGTGTTTTCAAATCCAATTTTGTATTTTCTCTATTGTGACAGACATATTTAAGTTTTTTCTTAATTCTTCTCTTACCTTAATGTTTTTAATGTTAAAACTAAATATTTATTGCTAAAACGTGTGGCTCTAAACATGTTATTTTGTCTTTTCTTTTTCTTGACATCTGCTACAAAGAAAAAAAAAATAATGTAAATAAAATATGAATAAAAAAAGGAAGAAACTATTCAAAAGCTGTAACAACTTGGCAAAAGTTGTGGAAAAATTTTAATTTGTTTGGGTTCATAAAATATGCAAAAGATAAATTTCCTCTAAATTCTACTATAAATAAGCAAAATGTCTTGGAAATGCTAGTGAATAGTTTGCTCAGAATTTTAAATTTACATTGTAAACAGGAAAAAGTTTCTTTTTAATTTTCCACAATTAAATTATCAATTATTAAAATGGTAAATATTTGATCTCTTTTGTTGCTGCTTTATTAGAGACGACACATGTATTTAATATTTATGACTTTCTTTTCGCTTTGATGTTTAATACAATACAACAGCAGTTTAAGGACAGTGGAAATTAGAAAGACAGTCAGTCATCATGCCACAAAACTTGTGGGCATGTCATTATTGTAGAAAATTACTTCGGTGTGGGTCTGTAATTTCCTAGAGCTGAAAGTGTGATTTTATTCTTAAGGTCAACACAACGTTTGTAAATGAACCCCTGCTTTCCACCTCCAATTTCTATTTCATTTTTGTTTACCTTTTTTTTTTTTTTTTTTTTTTTGGGGAAAAAATTGCATCGCGCTTAATTGACTGAGCAATTGTGCTACAAGGACTTACAACAACGAAACAATAAAAATTACAGCGCGCATTTACAAAGTATTTGAGTGTTTTTTATTGCTCCATTAGCTGAAAATGTTAATTTGCTACAATCTTAAAAGCTAGTTACAAAAAGAAAGGTAAAGTGCTTCTTTGCCCCCAAAAGGAATGATTTAGAAAAAAAAAATACCAGGGGTATTCACTAAAGACTTGAATTTTTTTTTTTTTTTTTTTGTAAATTTCGCCACAACAAATTTCCTAATGAGAAATTCTTAACTCCAACTCTTTAAGCAAAATAATTAAATATTCCTCATGGAAAAAAAATAATTATTAAGATGGCCAAAAATGAAAAAAAAATCAATGAGTGTTCGAGCTCACGGGCGATGTGTTAACACCTTTTTGTTACACGGTACCTGTTCGATTTCTATGAACACAGACCCACAAACCCGGAGGTAGAGTTAATATAAAGTATTTAATGAAAAAGAATAGTTTATTGAATTTAATTTTACTTTGTATAATTTATTAATGTTATGTTTTCAACACAGTTAAAATTGGTCTGTGATAGCTAAAATATGAAACATAAACTTTTGATTGTATCCTATCGATATAACGTGAGAAAACAGCGTCAATTGTAGTTCCTTGGATAGTAGTTGGGGACTCTAACGAAGTACTCATGGTAAGCTTGAATTTATCGTAGAGGAATTCGATAAGAGGTAGTGCTTCTACGGTTGAAAAATTCGTATTAATTTTATTTATATTATTGGCATTGAAAAATAGTCCTCTTCTAGTTCGCGTGAACGATTTTCGGTGTAGGGCAGAAGTGAAAAATGAATAAATTTTATTATATTCTGGACAGACTGGTTGAGCAAGAAGCTGTGCCTGCTCTCTCTTTTTCCTCCGATATTCTGCCATATATTTTCTTTTTTCTTTTAATACCGACGCACTAATTAGATGCACTCAAAATGAAAAAAATACTTAATACTTTTTATTTATTTTATATTAAACCCACAAAAAACAAAGAGAATGCCAAGCAACAGACAAATGTACATACATACATTGTTATGTTTGTACATAAGCTACATACGTTGCTGTCTCATTTTTATATATGTACGTATAACCACGTCACTATTCTCTTTGCTATGCATAAGACAAAACCGAAGATCAACATAAAACACTTTTTTAATATTACTCCAAATTAATACTCCGAATTAAAACACTTAAATCTCCGCTCGCCGATATCGGATCGCCTTAATTTTTGGCTTAAACTCTTCGTCGAAACCCGCACTAGCGTTTTAATCCAAAAATTAATAAAATCGGCTATGAATTTCCGGAGAAAATCGCGTGGGAAAATTATATGAAAATCGCCCAATAATCACTTTCAATACCGACTGCCAAGCAACGAACAAACAAACGATGATTTACTCTTACATCTTACACCTTACACTTGCGTATGTATTGAAACTGATAGTTTACTGCCCTAGAGGCGCGCGTATAGATGTTAACACATCAAAAAAATTGCATTTCTTTGATACACTCAGAAGATCTCGTTTTACGGGATAGATGTTCAGGGAACTTGTTCCTGAAACCCATACTTCTTTACGCTCAACGCGTTGTTCATCAAGAGTGCTTGCATTTGTGGTCGCTATTTCAGCAAATCGCACTACAGAGATGCTTAGTTTTTTGGCCGAACAGCTCGCTCGTATGTGGAACAAACTACCTGCAGATATCTTCCCCGCCACTTATAATTTGAGAAGGTTCATATCGTATATCACACACTCTCTTTATATCCCTTTATCCTTCTTCTTCTTCTCAAAACTTTTTTCCCAGTTCCGGCACAATAAATTGCATATGTAGGGGTCATCCCCTGAGTGCTAGTCCTATTCCTAAGAAAAATAATAAGGGGTATTGTCAACATGCCTTGGGCTCTTATTAAACTTTAATGTTAAATTTAAATCTCATTTCATCATTAATTGCAGTTTTTAATGAATACCCTTAATGTTTGTAATGTAATAGAAAACTTAAGTGGTAGTTTTTTTTTTTTTTTTTTTTTTTTTTTTTTTTTGAAAATAGAAAGAATTTTAATGGTTTTCAGAGAAAAAAAGAAAAGTTTTTTTATATATTTTTTTGTCTAACCGTTGTTGTGTTGGCCAACCTCACTCGCATTAAATGTTTTCCAATTTAAAACATTTAAAAAACAAACAATAAAAAAAGAAAAAAAAAAAGCATTCAAGTCAAATGTGTTGTGTTGCTTGAAACCCATATTTAAGTTGTACCTTGTGTCCTGTTCGATATTCAGTGTTACCAGCTTAGAATTTTGGCTAAATTTAGAGTATATTTTGTAAAGCTGGTTTTTTTGGAGTGTTACAACACCAAGGCAACGCGTGCAATTTTTTAAAATTTTTTTATCAAAATAATTGTTGTATTCGTCAAACTCATCGTGCACTTTTTTCCATTTCATGGCGTACGCAATCATCCTTCAGAGCGACTAAATCGAACAACAATAAATCGTTTTCGGACCACATTTACTGTTACTGCTACTGTGCATCCCGTGAGATGCCGAACAGTTGCGCACTTGAGAAGCCGTAGCCGCTGTACAGGAAAACATTAAAGATGATCCTAATCATTAAATGCGTCCCCGTTCTCAGCAACTGAGGTTCAGTCCTTCCACTTTATGGAATATTTTTTCTGCTTGTTGAAAATTGGTGTTCCAGATTAAGCCTTCTACGCGACAGTCGTGGCGGCCACATGGCAGAAAACATATTTAAACATTAATTTCATAAAATCTTCTTTCCAATAAAACCCATTTCGTTGATATTATAAATATATTTCCTTGTTTTATTATGATTTAAACTTGTGCCACTTAATAAAAACACCCTATATTTTGCAAAAATTTTTTAAAAATGTTCTAGAGAACGGATCACTATCGCTAATAAATAGCACTTAAAATTTTCAATAAGAAAAATTGTTGAATTTTATTTATTAAAAAAAAAATATTTTTGATTAATGAAAAATTTACAAAACAGATTTCCATACAAAATTTGTTTTATAAACCCTTTATAAAATAGATTAATTTTTTATTTGGTCTGTCCTGCAGCCATATTCCGTAACTCGTTAAGAATCTACTAAAAAAAAAAAAAAAAATTTTTGTCTAAATAGTGCATATTTTTGGGGGCTGATGTTATATAGGGTCCGCAATCTAACGTTTTTTTTTCAACTAGTGCTTATTTCGTGAATGGTAACACTTAGCTCATGTCTGATTTGACAGATAATTAGTTTTATCCTTAAACTGAAAGAATATGGTTGTGTATCAAATGCGTTTTCGCTTCGCTAAATGGGCCTCCGATCGAATAACAGAAGATGCCGATGTTGACAAAAAAAATCATATTTTCAAAAGAAGCTCATTTTGATGTTGGCGGGTGTGTAAACAAGCAAAATTGTCGCATTTGGGGCACAGAAAACCCGCACGCATACATTGAAAAGCCGACGCACCCAAAACGAGTCACTGTTTGGTGCGGATTTTGGTCCAGAGGCATAATTGGGTCATTTTTCTTCGCAAATGAGCAGGGAGTGGCCGTTACAGTCAATGGCGATCGTTATCGGGCCATGCAGCCATTTGAATGAAATTATTTTCCATTATTAAGCGGAAGGATTGTACTTTCAAATAAAAAAAGAAATTTGAGAAAATATTCAGTCGTTTTTTTATAGCATTAAAAAAAAAAGTTATTTGGCGGACCCTATATTTAACCATTTTCTAGCAGGTAAACAATTATTATCTTTTTTGGTTAAAACTCCCAAAAGTAGACAAATTATTTTACAACTATTTATGCTAAGAAAAATTCCTAGGATTTTAGTGAATGAAAATTGGCTTTTGTGAGTTACAGAATACAGTTGATAAAGGGTGTTTTTATAAGAGCTTGCTGATTTGAAATTTAAATAAAACACATGCCAAATTATGAAATGGCCAAGAAAAATTTTTTATTTGCTAGATAATTTCTTGTCATTTAACATTTAAATATAATTTCGGGCATATGGCCACCACGACTATTTTGCATAAGGGTCATTCTGGAGGTCAAATTTTCGACCACCTTTTCAAGCATTTGAGGGCGTATTTCAGCAATGACACGTTGAATACTGGTTTCCAAAGCGTCAATCGTTGCTGGTTTATCCACGTAAACCAATGATTTCAGGTATCCCCACAAAAAATAATCTCGTGGCGTCAAATCACCGGTCCACTTCTCGAAATAATGTTGTCGTTGAAATGTTCTTTCAATAAGTCCATTGTTTCGCCCGCAGTATGACAAGTGGCACCATCCTGTTGAAACCACATTTCGTTTACATCCATATCTTGAAGTTTTGGCACCAAAAATTCATTGATCATGATTCTGCATCGATTTCCATTCACGGTAACGCGTCGTCCTTCCTCATTTTTAAAGAAATAAGGACCGATGATTCCACCAGGCCATAGACCGCACCAAACAGTATATTTATCGGGATGCATTGGTAATTCTTGAACGGCGTGTGGCTCCAAATACGGCAATTTTGCTTGTTGACAATCCATCCATTCAACCAAAAATGCGCCTCATCACTGAAGAGAATTTTGCGGTAAAAAAGCGGATAAACATTTTTAATTGAACAGTTTTTGAAAATAAATTTCCACGATTTGGAAGCGTTGTTCTGGAGTTAACCTGCTCATGATGATTTGCCAAACAATACTGAGTAGAGACGTCACTTTAAACTGTCAAAACAGCTGTAAGACAACAGCGTGATTCGTATACAAAAAAAATTTTTATAAAAAACACCCTTTACAAAATAAAACCCTAAAAATATGCAGAAGTTTCTTACAACTTTTTAGGCTAAAATTACTTTTCAAAATTTTTAGCAATGGAGTTTTAGCTTTAGCGAGTTACGGAATATGACTGAGCCTCGTTTGTGGTACTTGCAATTTTATTATGAAATTTAGGATCACTCTGCGAAAAATTACAACCGCAATTAAAAATTTTTTTTTCGCTGAAAAAGTTTCGTGCGAGTTGCAGTAGGTGGACTATCCTGTTAAAATGCCCGCAATGGCTGCTTTTCTTCTCTAGCTGCGGACACCACCTTCTCTTTCACTTACTTTTTTTAAATGTTTTTATAACAAAAATGGTAATTTTTATATTAAAAGATATTGTGGCAAAAAGGAAAAAAAAGAAAAAAGAAATAGAAATTGAAAAGTTTACGTTTCAACTGTTTTAGTTGTTCAAACAAAACTTAACTATTGATCCTCAGCACTTTGCACGCATTTTCCTCTGTGCACTGAAACTCTCCAAAAGGAAAGTTTTTTTTTTCGTTATAACAAAATCTTATATTTACGAACGAGCTGCATGCTGGTTGTTGCCTGCTAAAAAGAAACTTAAGAGTTTTTCTTCTTATTCATCGTGGCATAAAAAGAAAATATAAAGAAAACTTAGGAAACAAATTTTATTGCTAAGAAATTTTAGTGCTGCTGTTTGTTGTACACGGAAGAATATATATTTTGTTAAACAAATTTCGCATGAAAATAAATTGGTTAAAATTTAAATGAGTGTTAATTTTTTTGTGAAAAAATCTGCTATTTTATGGCTAATGTTTTTTATGTCTAATAATATGTTATTAGTTTAACATAAATCTCTCATCTCTAGTTTGGCTTTTAAAAAAAAGAATAAAATTTTTATTTATTTTGTTTGATAAATTTGAATAGGAAATTAATAATGTTAAATAACAGTTGAGGTGTCTTCAGTGTTCAAATATCAAGAGATTAAGTGTTCGAAACGGAAATTCGGCCTGCCTAGATACCGGTTGCCGGTTATCTTAACGGCAGCTCCTTATTCCTTTTGCTACAGCAGCAATATTCTTGTTGGATCGTTTAAAATTTTTTATTTTAATTTTTTGCAATTTATGCAATGCATTGCACCGGATATGAAAAGAGGGCATAGAATTGAGAAGACAGATGAACAAACATAAGAAAATGGGGAATTAATCTTTTACTTGGCCGGCTAATTTTTGCTTCAGGGCCGTCCAAGCAATCGAAACGAGTAAAATTATAGCGTAAACGATCATTAACTGTACAAATCGCTGGCTCATTAAGTCGATTATGTTGACAAACTGCTCTATGAACTTCACGAACAGATTTATTTTTTTCCACAATTTAGCGCCCAACGATTCTTCAAGACCTGCCAAACCCTGCTGAACAGTAATGACAACACGGCTGGACACTGTCAGCTGTCAAATCATAGTTATCGATAACGATAGTTCTCGAGCAGCTGAAAAAAGTTTATATAAACCAGAAGTTCTTCTAAAATAGTAATAAAAAAATAAATATGTGTTATTGCAGCACTTTTAAAAGTCACGTTCCTTTTGGTAGATTTCACATCCAGGGATGGGTAACACACCGTTTTTTTTGACATGAACATACTGTGTGTAATAATAGCGTTTTCACACCGAAAATTAAAATCTGTGCTCATGTTCTGTAATTAAAAACAAAAAAAAAATATAATATCAATGTCAAGCTGTTTTTCACAGGGAGCTCCACACAATAATAAATTAATGTGTATATGAATCACCCTACAAGTGAAATAAAGGTACAACACATAAAAATGATATATTTCAAGTTTCCTCACAAAGCTGGTCTGAGCCGGTCAGGGTGATACACAAGGCGATTCACACAATAATAACTTGATTTTTTATATGAATCACTCTGCAAGTGGAATAAAGGTGCAAAAAATAAAAATTATATATTTCAAATTTCCTCACAAAGCAGGTCTGAGTCGGTCAGTGCGATCCACAAGGCGATCCACAGAATAATAATTTGATTTTTTATATGAATCACTCTGCAAGTGGAATAAAGGTGCAAAAAATAAAAAATATATATTCCAAGTTCATTCACAAAGCAGCTCTTTGCCGGTCAGGGTGATCCACAGGGCGATTCACACAGTAATAAAAACATGTTTATATGAATCACCCTACAAGTGGAATAAAGGTACAAAAAAAAATTATATATTCCAAGTTCACTCACAAAACAGCTCTGAGTCAGTCAGGGTGATCCACAAGGCGATTCACAAAATAATAACTGGATTTTTTATATGAATAACTCTGCAAGTGGAATAAATGTACAAAAAATAAAAAATATATATTCCAAGTTCATTCACAAAGCAGCTCTGAGCCGGTCAGGGTGATCCGCAGGGCGATTCACACAGTAATAAATACATGTTTATATGAATCACCCTACAAGTCGAATAAAGGTACAAAAAATAAAAATTATATATTCCAAGTTCACTCACAAACCAGCTCTGAGCCGGTCAGGGTGATCCACAGAGCGATCCACAGTGCGATCCACAGAATAATAACACTTAATTGACAAACTGTACAACAGCTGTTTTGGCGGTATGAAAACAATTTACTCTGAAATAGAAATTATTTTATATTTAAAATATTTGCCGCAAAGTGAAAATTACACTATTTCTTATAAAAAGTCAAGCAAATTCCCAAAAAAAAAAAACACGTGGATGTGGTGAAATTTCCACTGTTTAATATGGCAACACCCAACTTAGCACAGACAATAATAAGGTGGCATTTCATAAAACCTACTTAAGACCAAATCAAACATGATTTTGAGTTTGTTTTTAACAAAATCGTTTTGTACGGTAAATCTGGATTTTAATTAAATAAAATTACGCCTATAATTTATATTTGTTATCAATCGATTTTTTTTATGGCATTTGTTGTTTTTATTTCTGGTATATTTTTTTTAGATTTTTTAATTTCAAATACACACTTAGAAAATAATATTTATGGACATGTTGATAACGCAATTATTACCAACAATAAAATAAATTTTAAATGCTTTTGTAATGGCAGATGGCTTTGCCAAAGCAGCACTAAAAGCGCAATCTAATAAATAAATATTCAAAATTCAAAATGCGTAAAACTCATTAAATTACGATGAAAAGAAAAGGCACACACACACTCACACACGTAAAATCAATAGAAATAAATTGTTCATATTGAAATTGTGAAAAACATAAACTTTTATTCTTCTGTTTGGGGTGATGAAACCCATTTCAAAATTCCTATTTTCAATTTGCAATTTTTATTTATATGAAAATGAGCCATAAAATTAAAACAAACAGCAAGAAACACTTCAACAACACAATAAGCGCATGAATTATAAGTGAAATGGTTTTCTTTTTCGAAAAAAATATTAAGTTTGTATACGACAATGATTCTGCCTGAATTTCCTATAAATTGCGTGTTGAAATTTACCGAAAAACTTTTTCTATAAAATTTTTTTTTTACATATTTGATTGTTCTTTTAAGTACTTTTCTTGTGTGCTGCAAGCAGAAAATGTAAAGAATATTAAATTATCGAACATGTGCACGTGAGTGTTAAAGGGATGGATGGCTAAATGGATGATGGTTGGCTGTAATAGAAGAACCTGTAAATAAACATTTATTGAGGAAACCTGATAAGAAATTTTAATGCCAGGGAAACTGTTCTTTCTTTCTTTATTAAAGAAACTGATACTTTTCTTCTTAAAGCAAAATTCCTTTCACAGTGTTTTTTTTTGTTGTTGTTTTGATAAAATAATGTTTAGCAATTCAATCGAAAGATTATAAGAACTTTTTGTGAATATCTAATCTGTTTTATTAATACGTATAAAGTTTCACGGCATTTTTCAAATCAAGGGGGTAATATATTTGTTGTTGTTGTTGTTCACTAGGACATGTTGCGATGACATGATGGCAGTGGGTAGATTTCTTTTATAAAGTTTTTTTCTATTATCTGGAAAATGTTTTGTGTGTTGATTTGAAAATACAAACACCAGAAATAAAAAATAAAGTTTGAAAGAGAGTTAAAATCAGTTGGAAGAGATGTTTGATAACTCCATGACATTTAAAATTTTTTTTTCCATATGACCCTATAAATTTTGTATTAAACAATTTATTATTTGAAATGTGCTCTTTAAAAATTCTAACAAATGTTATTAGTGCAGTAAATGTTATGTAAATTAAACTGCTGGCAGCCGCAAAGTATGCACTAGATTAAAAAACAGCTTCAAGTCCTTAAAGTGTAAAATATTTAATAAAAAAAAAATTATAAAAAAATCCTAATATATCAAGTAATTCCAAAATTAAAGCCGCCTTCAACCACCCTTCACTATTTTCTTAATAAAAAAATTAATCTGTATGTGAGTTTTTTTTTTATTTTAAATATGCCACAGTTCGTTGCATTTTATTATTATTCTTTTCTTTTTCTATATATTTTTAAGCCGCTTTTCTACATTTAATTTCAACGTTGTTTTTCCTCATGAACTTTGCTTTTTCTGCTAATAAAATACTGCAACAACAAGTTGGGGGAAGCGAGCGTGGGAGGTTTGCTGATCTTTGTAGGTCGAAAAGCGCATTCACCTACATATACGTTAAGGTACTTAAAAATTGAGGTTATAAAGAAACTGTAAATGAAAAATGTAAAAACCATTCACACTCTCTAAACACGAATGAAGGCAAAAGTAAGAAAATATATACTGTTGCATGGTTTCAGGCTGCCGCAATTTGTATACGAGAAATCCTCCTCAAAGAGGTTTTGCCTGGTTTCTTTATGCAGATTTTTTATTTTATTTTAGTTTATTATTTATTTTTTTTTGGTTTAGGAGGAGAAAAAAAAAAGAAAAAAATTAATTTGAATAAAATTGCATGCAAATTAAAGTGTATACTTCTAGTTACGCCTCATTTTTTGTGGCATATTATTAGGCTACGCTAAATTTAATAGTGAAATATAACACTTTAGATGGTTCCATTTAAATAATAAAATGTTTGCCTAAAAAAATTAAAATAATTTTGTAAAAATAAAATTTATCGTTTACTAGCTTTTATTCGCGACTTTGTCCTGCGAAGAATATGTGAAACTTCAGCTAATGTCAATGATGTATTGTAGTTTTACTGCATCAAAGTTTGAAACGTTCTTAGTTATCAGTTTAATAATTTCATATGTCTGTGCAAATTTTCGTCCACCCTTGACCAATCAATCATTTCCATCATCATTTCCAAAAACAAAAACCACCCTATGTTATTCCCCTATGCTTAAACTATATCTGTGGCAAATTTCATCTAAATCGGTTTAGCAGTTTGAGCATGAAAAGGTAACAGATAGACAGACACTTTCATATTTACTATATTAGTAAGGAAAAAAGCGCAAGTCATAATAAAAAGGGCAAGTGATTATAAAAAGTGTAAGTCATCATAAAAAGTGCAAGTCTTTGTGAAAAGTGCACGTCACCATAAAAAGTGCAAGTTATCTTAAAAAGTGCAAGTCATTCTAAAAATGCAAGTCATTATGGAAAGTGCAAGTCATCATAAAAAGTGCAAGTCATTATAAAAAATTGCAAGCCATCATAAAAAATGCAAGTCATTATGAAAAGTGCAAGACATCATAAAAAGTGCAAGTCATTATAAAAAAATGCAAGTCGTCATAAAAAGTGCAAGTCATTATGAAAAGTGCAAGTCGTCATAAAAAGTGCATGCCATTATGAAAAGTGCAACTCATCATAAAAAGTGCAAGTCATCACAAAAAATGCAAGTCATCATAAAAAATTGCAAGTCATCAGAAAAAGTGCAAACCATTATAAAAAATGCAAGTCATCAAAAAAAGTGCAAGTCATCATAAAAAATGCAAGTCATCATAATAAGTGCAAGCCATTATAAAAAGTGCAACTCATCATAAGAAGTTGCAAGTCATCACAAAAAATGCAAGCCATCATTAAAAAATGCAAGTCATCATAAAAAGTGCAAAATATTATAAAAGGTGCAAGCCATTATAAAAAGTGCAAGTCATTATGAAAAGTGCATGTCATCATAAAAAGTGCAAGTTATTATAAAAAGTGCAAGTCATTATGAAAAGTGCAAGTCATCATAAAAAGTAAAAATTTCTTTTAATTTTCAAATAAGAATTGTTGCATTCTTTATGTTGCAATAACAATAACAAACCAGCTGTTGCACTCACACCTTTTTAAGGAAAATTGGTGTTCAAAATGTGCTATTTTAAAAGAGAACATCATTAAAAAAACAACGTATTGCAGTTTAAAAACGTATACGTTGCACCGGAAATGAATAATAAAACTGAATAAATAAGTAAATGAATAATAAATAGTTTTCAGAAAAGAACATAAAGGAATTGCAAAAGATGGAATAAATGCAACATATTACTTAGAAAGGAAAACGTTATTAGAGAGCAGAGTTGGTTTTATTAGCCATTGGAAGGGGAGATCTGCCTGAAAAAAATCTACTATTTTATCACATCAAAACTTTGAAATTAGTGGCATGGCTCCCATCACCTTTTAAGAAATTAGATTGCAATTGCAAACTTAAACTGCTCTTTAAATGCTGTATGAAATTTTATTACAATTTTACTACAATCTTAGAAATAACAAAATTATTTCCTTATATTTCCAAATCCAAAATGTCGAGAGTTTTTCTACTGAGCGAAAGTTTTCATAAAAGTTCTGAACAAAAAAAAAAAAGCATGACTAATTTTGATTGTTCATGATCATGCACGAAGCTGGGGAGTACAGGGCGTGAGATTCTACATCGATGCTAATATTATTTAACAAATACATACTTTCACGATCATCTGATTGCAGATAATTTTTCAGGGCTAAAAAGCTTCATTGATGCTTCTGTTTTATTTCTCGTTTTTATATAAAAACCATTAAATTCAATTAAAAAAAAAAGAAATTATTGCTGTTATACTGCCATTGACTTTGAAATCTCGTTAATTGGTTTGTTTTGAGACATTGTGGCCCTCAGAAATGTTAATTGACTATTGAAAAGGCCACTCAGACTGTTTCTGCCACAAGACACCCAACAGCGCGACTGGGGTTACGGGTCATGCTTAAATGTGTTTTATGGTCTGTCTATTTCATTTAATTATTTAAATTGTTATTTCTCTTTGGGTTTTTGTTTATCAAATGGGAATATCTGTTTGTTATTATTAGTATTATTTTTTAATAGTGAGCGCATGAAGAAGGGAGTCAAGTTGAAAAATGTGCGTTTGCTGGTGGCTGCACTGCGTTGTTTGGTGGAGGGCACAGCCGTTCAAAGCACTTTTACTTGTTAATTTTTTTATATTTTATTGATAAATAATATCAACTAAAATTGAAAATTCCTTTTTTTATTTAAATGCACAACTTGAGTTTGATTCACTGTCTGTGTTTATGTAAACAAAAATACATCTTAAGCTTGTCTCATCATGTTTAGTTGCTTTGGATAAAAATCTTTCTATAAGCCCTTGTTTTCTTTGAGTGAAAATTTATTGTAAATCCTTTTTTTTTCTTGTGCGCTTACCTTGATAATTCTTTAGCGTCTGCTTTTCTTTTAATTTTTTTTCAACGCTCCTTGCATTAAAAGCCTTAGAAATCTTTATGAAATATATTTAAAACAAACTTTGTTGTAAACGACTTGCACCAGCAACAGAATAGAAATTAGATGCTCTAAAGAGAGAGAAAAAAAAGATGGCTATTGTCTATATAATCTTCTTCATAGAATTTCTTAAAAAGCGAAAGGTAAGCAAGAAAAGAATATTTTTCAAGACAAAAGATTATTGCTAAAAGCTCGTACAACAATGAAATAGAAAAACAAAAGGCCAGCTAATGGAATACAATGACGGTGTACCATTAGCGTACCTTCTCACAGATACACACTTATGGCCATACACAGTGAAAAATATGGCCAGTTGTTTCTACGAAACTATTTCTTTCTGTTTGATTGCATCTGAAATATCAATAACTGGATATTTTCGTGTTCGGAAGCAGTTGCTGCGTACAATATGCCGGTATTTACTATTTTACTTTCACTTACACGAGCTACTTTAACCCCCAGTTTTTGACTTCGTATTTAAGTACAAAATTAGTTAATTTTTCCATAAACTTAAGTTGTGTTTAAATACACTTTCCGTTTTTCAGTCTAAAATTAATTTTGGTATTTAATTGTGATAAAAGTATGATAGCACAAATAAATAGTAAGAAAAATACTGAAAATGATCCAATACAAGAACCTTTTTACCGAAGTTTTGTTCCAATGAACTGCTGCTGTACCAATTTTCAGGTTGTTGAATGTAAACAAACAATGAAAAACACATGGTTGTATGAAAAACTTAAATTGAATTTAAATGTACAATGTGGGCCATTTAAATCTTATTTAAATTCGAAGTGAAAAAAAAAATTTGTATTTAAATACACTTTAAGTTTAAATAGTACTTAATTTTGAAGTTAAAAACTGGGCATAAATTTGCGTAAAGCCAGTGCTGTCAGAGTAGAAAATTAAAAGTTATGACAAGTTACATATCAAAATTGTAGTTAAATAGGAATTTTTGTGTGTTAAAAAGAAGATAAAATATTTTATTTAGTAGGACCATAAAAAACTAATTTATAATACAGTAACATTCGACTATAACGACTTTTTTGGTTGTTTTGGTTTGGTACATACAATACATTTCCACTACACAGCTACAGTTGTTTGAAACTGTGAAGGCGTAGAGTACGAAGCTGAAGGTCCTGGATTCCACCCGGCTGTCAACTATAAATATTGGATCGAATTTTATTGATCTGTATTAGGCTCCCTCCCCCCCGTAGGTACGAGAGGTAACTTGACGAATTTTTACATTTCATATTTTCCTGAAGCTTAAAATAGATTTAATTAAAAAAATAAAATTACTTTTATTGTATTCTGATATTTTTAAGCTTAAGGTCTCTTTATTTTAATTTAATTTTTAATTTCAATATTTCGTCACTCCTTTGTGTGACTTCCTGAAGAAGTGACGAAATATTGAAATTAAAAATTAAATTAAAATAAAGAGACCTTAAGCTTAAAAATATCAGAATACAATAATAATTAAAAAGAGGTCAAGAAACCAGAAGAATTTAAAATTACTTTTATTTATTAAAAAAAATTAAAAATTTTCCAGCTCTGGAGCTGTGTTTTTGGCTTATCTGATTTCTAATATGCAAAACATCAAATATATTTAATATTTAAAGAAAAGGAAGAAATTCCTTGTAATTGCATACTTTTATATACCAAAAAAAAATTTCAGTTGTCCAACCCTGAAATCGCCTTTTTGATTTTGTTTGATGTTTTAATACAAATTTAAGTCATCCTGAAGTAAAATATAGATTCAATTAATTTATTTGTAATTTCATATTCTTATGTAGCAAAAAAATTTCAGTTGTCCAACCCTGGAATCGTCTTTTTGATTTTCAATATCAATTTAAGCCATCCTGGAATAAAAGGTTTAATTAATTTGGCATTTTGCTTTTATATACCAAAAAAAAAAAAATCAATGAGTGTTCGAACTCACGGGTGATGTGTTAACACCTTTTTGTTTATTTATTTTATATTAAACCCACAAAAAACAAAGAGAATGCAAAGCAACAGACAAATGTACATACATACGTTGTTATGTTTGTACATAAGCTACATACGTTGCTGTCTTGCTATCTCATTTTTATATATGAACGTATAACCACGTCACTATTCTCTTTGCTATGCATAAGACAAAACCGAAGATCAACATAAAACACTTTTTTTATATTACTCCAAATTAATACTCCGAATTAAAACACTTAAATCTCCGCTCGCCGATATCGGATCGCCTTAATTTTTGGCCTAAACTCTTCGTCGAAACCCGCACTAACGTTTTAATCCAAAAATTAATAAAATCGGCTATGAATTTCCGGAGAAAATCGCGTGGGAAAATTATATGAAAATCGTCCAATAATCACTTTCAATACCGGATGCCAAGCAACAACTACAAACAAAGAAACTCTTACACTTACACTTGCGTATGTATTGAAACTGATAGTTTACTGCCCTAGAGGCGCGCGTATAGATGTTAACACATCAAAAAATTAATTTAAATTTTCCAGCTCTGGAGCCATATACAGTGAAGCTTCGATATAACGAACTTCGTTATAATGAAAAATTCAATATAACGTATGTTTTATTGAGTTCCTTGAGAAAACCTCTTTATTGCAAAGTTTTTCATACAAAAATACACTATAGCTATAACGAACAAATTGTGAACAAACGGTCTCTATATAGCGAAATATTACTTAAAATTCCTCAATATAGCGAAATCAGAATAAATCCTAAATGCTAAAGTCCCCTTATAAAAAGTGCGAAGTCTAAATGTATTTACAAGCGCATTTGTAAAGCCTCCATACAGCGAAGTACTCATACAAAAGCCTCTATACAGCGAAGTAAGAATAAAATTATAACAAAATGGTAAAGTGCAGTTATCAAAAGGACGAATTCTTAATGTGTGCGGAAAACTATAGTTATAACGAATTTTTTTTCGTATATCTTCAACTTTCGTTAGATCCAGGCTTTGCTGATTATATTTATAGCGAAGCAATGGCTATAACGAAGTATTTTCGGATCCTCTTGGAATTCGTTATATCGAAGTTTTACTGTATTGGAATTAATAAATAAATGGAAGTAACACCAAAGTCTCTAACTTTTCTGGGGGGTTCGTAAAACCGGTTTCACGTATGGAATGAAAAATCTAAATATTCCGCTTCACCATTTTTGGTGAAAGAAAAATATAAAAAAGTAAAAAAAAAGTTTCATTTGCGAACAGGCATACACTTTTGTACATGTGTGTGTAATTGAGTCACACAGTTACTAATGAGTAAATTAATTTTAATCTACTCAATGTTTATATGACACAAGGTTAACTCGAGTTCAACATTTCCAACTCTGGTCACGGGTGTGGTGAAACAAACAATGAGACGTTGAGCCAGCGTTGCCATAACTTTAAAAAAAAAAAACTTTAAAAAAAAAACTGCAATTCATTTTAATAAAAAATATATAGGTACATAGGGTTTAAATAAACAAAAAGAGTTCATTATTATTCAGATATAATACTGCCTGTTCCAGAATCTCGAGAAGTCGATGTTGTTCTCATATATATATTGAAACCAATAATTAAAAATTTAAATTTGTTTTTGTTTTCAATATAAATATGAGAACGACATCGACTTGTCGACATTGTGGAACAGGCATACATACATATATATTAAAAATACAATATTAACGTAAATCGTCATTTTAGACATTTTCTACAAAAATAGAACACTTATTGTAGAAACTACCTTAACAGTTGCAAAAATCGTTAAACGACACTACTAAGTTTGACGTTTTATCAGGTTAGGCAAGTGAGCTCGTGCTCCCACCTGCAATATATGTACACCTTGGTAAAATTCACCTTGCTTTGTGGTCAGGGGTGCAAAAAGATGTATGTGATAATTATATACTCGTATAAAAAAGTATAGTTAAACCTTGCCACTGTTATATTAAGCAAATGGGGTAAAATTATGGTTTCAGAAATTGGAATTAATATAACAAAATTAAGAGTAAAAAAGTAAAATGTAAAAACTGCAAAATCTGCACAATTTACAGAAAAACTGGTTTTTAAAGAAAAAAACTGCAAAACTGCTCAATGCTTAGAAAAACTGTCAAATGCAGATAAATCTGCACATTTGGCAACGCTGTGTTGAGCAGATGAGAGAGTTGAGGAGAGAAATTGTTGTAAACACAATAATAAAGTTTCAACATGTTGATAAAACTTTAGTCCGGTTTAATCCTGTAATCATTTGTTTTCATTTCATTTTTGTCCACTTCTTTCTATTCACCTCGTGGCGTTGTAAAACAAAAGAAAGCCGTTCAAAGTAATAGAAAACTTTATGGCCAATACAAGTTGTAATTTAATTAAACTTATCATAATATTTGTAGTTTAAAACTACTACAAAAAAGAAAAAAATAAAGTATCAAAGAAACAAGTTTTATTTATTGTACATTTTTAGTTTTTGTTGTTTGTAAAAATTTTGTTAAAGCATGTTTTTTTTTGTGCAAAAAGTGCTTAGAAAATATTTATAAAATATAAAATTAAAATAAAGGAAAGAGAAAATGAAATCAAATTAAAATGAATGAAAATGTGAAATTTTTAGGGTTTCAAGATAAAAATTTAAGGCAGTCCGAAACAAAATGTGAGTTCATAACAGATTACAAAACAGATTTTTCCTAAGCCTGTCCAGTAAATGAGAAATAATTTATCAAAAATGTGAGTCATAAACTACTACATCGGAAGAGTAGGATCCAGTTACACTGTTTCGTTTAATTACTCGAGGAGAGGATTATAAATGCCTCAATAATTTCATAACATACATTAATTTAAGACATTGCGAGGGCACGCGCACTTGTTTACATGTTCATTGCAAATTGTTAACTAAAAATGCAATTCCTTGAACATAAATAACTAAAAAGCTTTAGATATCAGCAGCCGATGGCTCTGGAAAAAGCGAAAGAGATACATGGAATATTGGGAATATTAATCGTCAGGGTTGGGAAATTTCGTATTAACCAAAAAGGTAATAACTTGAAAATATGAATGTGATAACTTCTCATATTCAATTTTCGTTAAAATATTGGTTAAATACTTGATATTCCTACTAACTAGCACCACTTGAAACAGTGGAAAAATTGAACAAAGAACGCTGATGAGATGGCGTAGTGGCCTCGAAATCAGTACTGATCCGTTCTGCTGGCTTAATGACTATGAAAAATATTCTTAATATTCCACACTCAAAAATAATAAATAGAATGTAATCACGTTCATTTATTAAAATAAAAATAAATAAAAAATAATTTGTAGTTTCGCAGATTTGAACCTATAGCCTGTTGGGAAAATTAACATCCTGTAATACAATTTCATAACATGCTGACTGGGATATTGTCATAGTCACAAAGTCTATAATTAGGTAACATGATTTATTAACTGCTTATTTGACAAATTTATAAAATGTTTCTAAAATAAAATGTTTTTTTTATGCCGCAAATTGTACCAAGTTGTAAATGTACCATAAAAAGTACAATTGTACGATGTTTTCCCATCCGTGGTACTTATTTTGATAACACCCTTTCAATTTTTGTTGTTTACCTTTAATTAGCATCTCCGGAGGAAACAATCAAACCTGCAATTGAAATTGTTTAGCGAAATTTCTCTTTACACAAGTCACATTCTTTGTAGTGGCTGGTTACTGTTAAATACTGGCGGTTACTGTGGCGAATGTGGGGCAGGAGGGTGTGAAAAAAATTTACGTTTTAGTTGTGGCTTTAAAACAGTAGAAGTTAATTGATGTTGGTTGCCTGCATATAACATGCATTTTTATATTGCAGCAACAAATTAAATTTTGTTTACATATTTTTTTTGTATAAAAAAGTGTTATATTTTTGGCAAAGAAATAGTTTAGGAAATACTCTACGTGCTTTATAATTAAAGATTATACATTCAATTGGATATATAATCGGATCAGCTTTAAATGTGCGAAATTCAAAAGCCTGGTTTGCCTTTGAACAGCTTTCAGCTTCCAGCTACATTTAAAAATTTTTCAAAACTTGTCTATACCTACAGAGTCGTTCTGTTCACTAACTTTCTCATTCATAAAAAATATTTATGCTTTATAAAGGGTTTATAACACATTTGGTAGGTTTTATCATTTATAAACAAAACGCCATCCTTTCGTCTGTTTTTTCAAACTTGGGAATAGGATAAAGTCGTTAGATGGAAGAAAACACTAATCGATTGAGCGAAATTTTAACAACTACCAAATTTTCTTTAACGGGCCTCGCATGTAATAATTTGATAACTTTTTCGAACTAGGGAATAGGAAAAAAGCATCAAGAGAAACAAAATTATAATTGATTGTGTGAAATTTTAAAAAGCTCCAAATTTTTTGAACGGACCTCGTATATAATAATTTGACAACTTTTTCAAACTTTGGAATAGGAAAATGTCGTCAGCTGAAAAACTTTGGAACAGCAAAAAGTCGTCAGCTAAAAAAACCCAAATCCATTGTGCAAAATTTTAATAAGCAACAAATATTTTGAACGGGCCTCGTTTATAATAATTTGACAACTTTTTCAAACTTGGGAAAAGGAAAAAGCCGTTAGGAAAAAAACACTAATCGATTGTGAAAAATTTTAAAAACCATATTATTTTTTGAACGGACCTCGTATGTAACAGTTTACCAACTTTTCAAGCTTGGAAATAGGAAAAAGTCGAAAAAGAATGGAAAAGAATTGTGAGACAAATTTAAAAATTGTTAATTGTAAAAAAGTTCGACTAATAAAAATTCATACATAATTTAAAACAAATTTAAAAAAGCAAAAAAATTTTTGAGCGGACCTCGTATATAATAATATTTTGAAAACTTTTTGAAACTTGGGAATAGGAATAAGTAGTCAGGAGAAAACTAAAAAAACACTAATCGGTTGTGTGAAATTTTAAAAACCACCAACTTTTTTGAACGGCCCTCGTAAAAAGCCGTCAGGAAAAAAACACTAATCGATAGTGAAAAATTTAAAGAACCATAAAATTTTTTGAACGGACCTCGTATGTAATAATTTGACAACTTTTCAAGCTTGGAAATAAAAAAAGTCGTCAGAAAAAAAATAAGAATTGTGAGACAAATTTTAAAAAGTAAAAATTTTTTGAACGGACCTCGTATATAATAATTGACAACTTTTTCGAACTTGGGCATAGGAAAAAGTCTTCAGGAGAAAAAAAAACTGATTGTGCGAAATTTTAAATAGCGCCAGCTTTTATGAACAGACCTCGTATATATATTTTTTATTTTTGCAAAGAAGTGCAAAAAGGGCTAAGGAATCAGTGTTGCCACGAGGGCATCAACCTAAAAAAAAAAATTTTTTTTCCTCGAAATTTTCAAATTATTCTAATATTTTTTTAACAGACCTCGTATATATTGTAATCCAAACGTTTCTGAACACCACTTATTATTAGAAATATTCACTTGGGAATTTTTTCTTCCTGGGCTGAATTAGCTAAAGCATTCGCTACTAGACTTGGGTCCAACTAGCTCATTCGCTCAGTTTTGACAAGAACCTCTGATCAAACCCATTTAAATTACATAGGTTTGATCAGAGGTTCTTGTCAAAACTGAGCGAATGAGCTAGTTGGACCCAAGTCTATTGGCTACGAAGTTGAAATCTGTAGGTTCGTTGCCGTACTTAGTCAAGTCATGAATATGGCATCGAATTTTTGTGATTTATATTAGGACCTTTTTAAATGTCAAAGACATACTCCTACCACTGGCCACTGGAAAATCATGATACCGCTTGACACTATCATATTTTGAAGATGACATTCTTATCTCGGCCCGCTATTAATTAACTCGTTTAAATGTCGAGTTTTGTAATAAATAATCTGGCATCCTTTAAGATAAACTACATATAAATAATCTGGCACCCTCTATTATCAATTAAGATAAACTACTTTTCATTCTGCCAAATTAAGGGCGCTCAACTACAAAAGGAATCCAAATAAAAACTATATATATTTCCGAATAAAAACCTTCCTTCACTTGCAGTGATTAAAGACACGTTTTTTTTTTTGTAAATTATGTAATTTCGTGTACAAAAATATAAATAATATGTTGTGCAAGCAATTTAGAATGCCATTCTCCCATGGGAATGGACATTCAAAATTCAATTTTAAAAGTTAAATTTTATGGCGTCATGGCTTTATAATAAATATGCCATAATAGCCTTAGCTTTTTTTAAGTTTGCTTTGAAAACTTTATATGGCTATTGAAGCAACTGCATATCCCATAGGGACATGATTTATTTAAAAATAATAGCATACATCTAGGCAAACTGTATGATTTACGGATATTGTTTAATTAAAAAGCAATAAATACGTTTTTTTTTCTTTAAGGATAATAAATGTAAAATTTATTGATATAAAAATTCAGTTTTTTTATATATTTCGTTTTCCTTATTGTTATTTTATTTATTTTATTTTGATGGCTGCTAAATCGAATTTTAATTCAATTACCAGGGATTGGCTGATTTTTTTGCTGGCAAGTTTTAATGTTTTATACAAGTAATCAGTTTTATAATTCTACATATTGTTTTTGCCTTCGTTTCTTTGTTTTTGTTGTGTGTTATTTTTAATTTGTTTTTAATATTTTAATTAATATGATGTTTTATGTGCCTGTTATGGCCCTCAGTGTATTGGCTTAAATTATTTATGCCTTTATTTTGCGATTTCTTTTTTTTTTTGGTAAACCGTTTCAACTTATTGTTGCTGGTCTTGTATGTTTTTGTAGGTGTTTTATTTGACAAAAAAGTGGGAGAAAAAAATATACAAATAATATTGCCATTAAGAGCACAGAATATTTAATATATTCATGTTGTATTCTTTCACTTTTTCTGTAGTATTTTGCTCTCATTGTTTTTTTTTTCTTAATTAACATTGTTAATTGAAAATTGATGATCGAATTTTTTTAATACGTGGAAAATAATAGTTGATCAAACAACAGAAAAATTGACAATAACTGCAGGCCATCGATGTAAAATTTTGTCAATTTAAAAAATAGGGTCAATATTAAATAAGTAAAATCATTATAGTCGACCGGGTCGAATCGTAAATACCCTCCATATATTTCAATAAGTATATTTAAAATGTTTGACTTGCTGGGACAGAGTTCCTTTAGGACATCTCGTACCCAATTTTAAATCTCTATTTCGACAGCATCATTCCGGGAAGGGCCATGGGGGCGCTGTTTCACCTCTGCAAGATCACAGAACATCTCAGCTTCTTATAGGCTTAAGGAATAAAAATTGTTCAACGTTTACACTATTTTTGCATATAATATCGTACGTCAACGCCCACTAAAGAGGGCGGAGTCCAAAAATAGACTATATCATGTTTTCCACAGACGGACGTATGGGCATTGCTAGACCGTCGTACACTTCTTCACTGACCAAGAATATATACTTTATGGTTACCAATTCTTTTTGCAGAACATTAATGTTGATTTCTTTTCTAAAAAAAAATGCTGCATATTTTGCACTTTTTAATAAAAAATTGCAATATCAAGACATTTGAAAATAGTAAATTTATAAGAAATTAATCCACCATCTCTTACAAAAAATTACTTTTATTTAAAAATTGCGCCCAATTGTAAGAAAACAGTAATAAAATGTTACACTTTTTGTCAGAAAAGAAATCACCATCTGTATTTTTTGGGGTGTCTCTGGCAAGGGCTGTGGGGGAGACATTTCACCTTTGCCATAAAACTCTAAAAATAAATATTTGTGACAATTAAATGTAAAATTTATTATGTGAGTGAAGACAAATATGCCGAGCTAAACATGTTTTGACGTAAGCAGTTACGAAACAACGTATTTAGCTGAGAAGTTAAATATGTTATGACGTAACGAAATGGCAAACAGTGCAGCTTTTTTTTAAGAAAATCCATATTTAATAAAGTTTTTGAGCATTTTGTGAAAATGTTTACAGGTCATGAAAGGTCAATTTACAGGCCATGAGAGTGTGTGTGTGATCTTGGAGGGATTTTGCCCCTCAGCTGCCAAATAAGGAGTTGGCATGCATTGCCACTAAATAAAAATTAATTATGGGGGGTGTCTTCTATCGCACACAATAATTGGAATAGCTGAATTGAGTTTGTGAAATTATTTACAGGTCATGAAAGGTCAACTTACAGGCCATGAGTGTGTGTGTGTGATCTTGGAGGGATAAGGAGTTGGTATGCATTGCCAGTATATACAAAATGATGTATGAGATAGAAGACACTCCCATAATCATTTTGTATATAAATATGGATTTTCATAAAAAAAAATTTTTTTTCTCTGATTGCCATTTCGTTACGTCATGACATATTTAACTGCACTTCGTAACTGCTTACGTCAAAACATATTTAACTCGGCATATTTATCTTCATACACATAAATTTATTTTTAATTTTATTTATTTTTTTAAAGGGTCATTCAGATGGCAAAGTGGAGGAGCAGGTAGCGCAGAGGAGTACCAGGTTACGTCTCAGCTTCGTCATTAAAGCTTAAAAATTTTATTTTTAATGTAGATTTTAGTAAAACAATTTGTTAAAGTTTTAAACTATTTTGGCATATAATAACGCCCACTAAAGGGGGTGGGGTCCGAAAATTAATTTTTTTGACACGTTGCACCTTTTATGACATAAAAATATATCATTTGCTTAACAAAATTACAAAAAAAAAACTTTAATAATGACGTTGTTTTTAGAGGTTGGTTTAGTTCTTCTTAGGGGAATTTTTTTCCCTCTGCCCCGATTCAGCCCATTTACGAACTCGACCTATGCTATCCTTCAAGATATATTTATACCAAATTTCAAGAGTCTGTCTCTTTTCGTTTGGACTGAATTGTGATTTTCACAGACGGGCTGACGGATGGACATGCACAGATCGTCTTAGATTTCATCAATGATCAAGAATTTATAAAATTTTATTACATCAGCTAATCGACTCAAATTAACCGTTTTAATCTCGTTAAATTAACCGATCAATTAATCGGGTAGTATTTAATCGGTTAAACGATGAGTAAATACCCTATTAAATATTCCAGACATTCGTACTGCGGTGAAGGGCATATAAGATTCGGCTCAGCCGCCTGTAGCGCTTTTTCTAGTTTTTAACTTATTAAACTTGTTGTAATGGTGTTTGTATTAAAACTTTTAAGCTTTAATTTTCTCAATTTATATATAATTTAAAACTAATTTATTATCTTGTGACAAAGACAAAAGTTCTTTGCCTGTAAGGAATTGTTGTTGCTACGAATGTTGCTGGACTGGCTGGCAGTAACTGAAGGAGACAACAGTTTTCGGTGTCGTTGTCTTTGCCAATAAAAAAAGTTTATAAAAGATAGAAAATTATAGCGTAACGTTTTTTAACTTCTTTTAAAGGCAAAAGAAAAAAAAACAAAAAACAACAAATTCAAAAACTTTTTTTGTTGTTGTTAATAAACGACTGGAAAAGTAAAACTATGCGAAATACTTCATTTAACAGCAAAATATTAAGTGACCTTTTTGATGTTCGCCTGGAACACGAAATAAAGACTCAAGTTCGAAGTCACCATTTTTTGTAAAAGTTAGACAAAAAAATATATATAAAATTTCCTGTTTTATTTGTTATTCAGTTGAGAAAAGTATCTTGTTGCTTTTTGCGTTCGCATTAACAAAAAGTATTCCTTAAGGACTGCACAAACATGTGTTTTACTAAATTATAGTGTTTTTTCCCCTTCTCCTCTCCAGAGTAATAATAAAAAAGTTATATCGTAAAAAAAGAACATCTAACTTGAGGTCAAAAGCCGCGATAATGTACGGAAAATTATATGGTAAAAGTTTCAAAGAAATTTTGATTTATACCCGCACATTAAATCGCATTTGTATGCGGGAGAAGGTGGCAAAAGGGGCGCAAATAATAACGTTGTGTTCCACGTCCCTCCACAAAATTGAATAGTCTTGCTAACCTCTGTTTAATGGAAAAAAGTAAATGTGCAGTTCTTTGCAAGTTGTATGTTTTAGAAACGGTTGGCAAAGTACACGTCTACCTCGATTTGCGCGTGATATATTTTTAATGGTCTTGCTAACCTCTGTTTGTTTCTGTTTAATGGAAAAAAGTAAATGTGCTGTTGTTTATAAGTTGTATGTTTTTAAAAAAGGTTGGCAAAGTACACGTCTACCTCGATTTGCACGTTTATATTTTGAATAAAAAAATTTTGTTGAAAAAAATTTTTTTGAAAATTTTTTTTTTATATGACCTATAAATCGGGTTCGGTACATTGAAAAATAAAATTTTTTATTTTTAAAAAATATATCGAAAATAAGCACAGCTCTGCAACTTTTTAAATAGTGATCCAGTGAGAAAAATTTGAAGAACATATTTTTCATCTACTTCTCAAGTTTCAATAAGTGAGTATTTTCTACTTATCAGGGTGTGATTATTAACGGTATCAAAATAATTGATTTTTAATTGAGTCAATATTCACTTTATTGCCACAATTATCTTGCACAATTATCTTGCTGTTCACATATATAAAAAATTTAGTCAATCCAATTACCATATGAGAATTGAAAGTAAAGACTTTTCATATTCGTTCGGCGATCTTTGTTGTCTTTTTTTTATACCCTCCAAAAAAGAATATTCACGTTGTCATTCCGTTTGTAACGCAGCGAAATATCCATCTGAGACCCCATAAACTATATATGTATAATATATATATATATATATATATATATATATATATATATATATAAATATATTCTTGATCAATGATGAAATCTAACACGATCTGAGCATGTCCGTCCGTCCGTCTGTGGAAATCACGATTCAGTCCAAACGAAAAGAGCCAGACTTGAAACTTGGTACAAATATAAAGGATAGCACAGGTCAAGTTCGTAAATGGGCTGAATAGGGCCAGAGGGGAAAAAGTTCCCCTAAAAACAACTAAACCAAACCCCCAAAAAAACAACATAATGTTTAAAGTTTTTTTTTTTTGTAATTTTGTTAAGCAAATGATAGATTTTTATGTCAAAAAAGGTGCAACGTGTCAAAAAAAGTAATTTTCGGACCCCACCCCTTTAGTGGGCGTTGTTATATGCCAAAATAGTTTAAAAATTTAACAAATTGTTTTACTTAAACTGTTTTACTTAAACATTTTTATGCTTTAATGACAAAGCTGAGACGTAACCTGGTACTCCTCTGCCCTACCCCTCCTCCCCTTTGCCACCTAAATGACCCTTTAAAAAAATAAATAAAATTAAAAATAAATTTATGTGTGTGAAGATAAATATGCCGAGTTAAATATGTTTTGACGTAAGCAGTTACGAAGTGAAGTTAAATATGTTATGACGTAACGAAATGGCAATCAGAGAAAAATTTTTTTTTGTATGAAAATCCATATTTATATACAAAATGATTATGGGAGTGTCTTCAATCTCATACATCATTTTGTATATACTGGCAATGCATGCCAACTCCTTATTTGGCCACTGGGGGCAAAATCCCTCCTAGATTCCAGACACTCTCATGGCCTGTAAATTGACCTTTCACGGACTGTAAATATTTTCACAAAATGCTCAAAAAATTTATTAAATATGGATTTTCATAAAAAAACTTCACTCTTTGCCATTTCGTTACGTCATAACACATTTAACTTCACAGCTAAATACGTTGTTTCGTAACTGCTTACGTCAAAACATGTTTAGCTCGGCATATTTAAATTCACTCACATAATAAATTTTACATTTAATTGTCACAAATATTTATATTTAGAGTTTTATGTGCAAAGGTGAAATGTCTTCCCCACAGCCCTTGCCAGAGCGACCCCGACAAATAATAATTTTAGTGCCCTCCAAAAAGAATTGGACCCCATAAAGTATATATATATATATATATATATATATATATATATATATATATAAATTGTTAAGTTTTTATCGGGCTTAAGTTCGAATCTTGCATGACTGCAAATTATTTTTTGTTATTTTTTTATTATTAATAAATGAATTTGTTTAAATTCTATTTATTATTTTTATATTAAGATTGGAATATTAAGAATATTTTTAATAATCATCAAACCAGCAGAACGGATCAGTACTGATTTCGAGGCCGCTACGCCATCTCATCAGCGTTCTTTGTTCAATCTTTCCACTTTTTGCAAGTGGTGCTAGTTAGTAGGAATATCAACTATTTAACCAATATTTTAACGAAAATTGAATATGAGAAGTTATCACATTCATATTATTAAGTTATTACATTTTGGATAGTACGAAATTCCCCAACCCTGACGATTAATATTCCAAATATTCCAATATCTCTTTTGCTTTTTCCAGAGCCATCGGCTGCTGATAGGTAAAGCTTCTTTGTTATTTATGTTCAAGTAATTGAATTTAGTTGTCAATTTACTTTGAACAAGTGCGTGTGCCCCCGCAATGTTTTACATTATGTATGAATTTTTATTAGTCGAACTTTTTCTTATGTAAATTGTTAAGTTTTTATCGGGCTTAAGTTCGAATCTTGCATGACTGCAAATTATTTTTTGTTATTTTTTTATTATTAATAAATGAATTTGTTTAAATTCTATTTATTATTTTTATATTAAGATTGGAATATTAAGAATATTTTTAATAATCATCAAACCAGCAGAACGGATCAGTACTGGTTTCTTAACAATTACATAACAATTTACATAAGAAAAAGTTCGACTAATAAAAATTCATACATATATATATATATATATATATATATATATATATATATATATATATATATATATATATTTTTAATTGGTAATGATCGTCTGTGGAAAACATGAGATAGTATATTTTTGGACCCCGCCTCCTTAAGTGGGCGTTGACGTACGATGTTATATGCAAAAATACTGGAAATATTGAATAATTTGTATTCCTTAAGCCTATAAGAAGCTGAGCTGTTCTCTGATCTTGCAAAGGTGAAACGTCTCCCCCCAGGGAACTCCGTCCCACTAAGATAAACATTTTAAATTTACTTATTGAAATATGTGGAGGGTATTTAAGATTCGACCCGGTCGACTATAAGGATTAGACTTGTGTCCAACTAGCTCATTCGCTCAGTTTTGACAAGAACCTCTGATCGAACCCATTTAAATTACATAGCTTTGATCAGAGGTTCTTGTCAAAACTGAGCGAATGACCTAGTTGGACACAAGTCTAATAAGGATTTTACTTTTTTACCTTTTTCACATTTTAGGTGCTAAGTCTCCACTAACTTTGTTCAGTGAGTTGCATTTTGCTCTGCATTTGTAATTTTACTCGGTTTTAGAGCATTTAAGTGTTAATTAAAATCTAATTTAGTTAATTGAGCTCAATAATGATTTTAATTGCGATAAGCTTAGAGCAGAGCAGAGATCTGCTGTGTAGGTTGAATAACTAAAAACTGATGTTGACTTTCCTTGCGCCTTGGAATATTTATCATGTCTTTCTGAATTAAAAAAAAAAAGTTAAAATTGCGAACAATTAGCCTAAAAAAATCTTCATTCAATTTAATATAGCAATATTAATGTTCATTAAAAATACTTACTATATACAATTTTAAATATAATTATTGCCCTGAAGAAGATATCCAGAGGATATTGAAATATTGCAAAATAAAAAATTCACTTTTTCCTATAAAAAAGTGACGTAGAGCTCGTTAGCAAAAAAAGTTCGACGAAACAGTCAACAAATAAAATCAGATTTACTTAACATCAAGAACATGATTTGGGATATACTGAAAAGACATCAGAAAAGAGAATCTCCTGGAATGCCAATCCTTTAAAAAAATCAGTAGAAATGATCCAGATTTTTACTACTTCCGGATCACAAGTTCAGGATGTTATTGACTTCCTCGGAAACTTATTTTTTTTTTGCTGGAAAGTGATTATGTAATGACTTACTTGCAAATAAACTGAATTTATTATAATGCTATAGTTCAGACTAGAACCTCAACTGAGATTTGGGTTTGTTGCTAAACATTTAACTTCCCTTTCAAGGGACACGTGTACAGTGGTGGCAATCACTTTTTATGGTCTACATCGCACGATAAATAGTTCAATTACTATTTAAAATATTTACTATAAACTGGCATACGAGTGACTGGCTGTCTGTCTGACACGGAGTGGGATTGGCTGGACAATGCACTTTGCATGTAGACGTCCATTCAAAAACCTATAATTCGTGCCATTATTTTTTATTTTATTTTTATTTTTTACATCACACAAACAAAAATAATTACTTAAAAGTATTTGCATATTTTCCGCTAATGGAGGAAGTTAAAAATTAGTAAATAAAAAAATAAGGAAAATAAAAAAAAACTTAAGTGATATTCAAAGAATTTTTAATGTTTCTTAAGAGTTAATTTCTATTCTCTAAATAATCAAAAAACTCAAGGTAAAGGAACAGTGAAATACTTATTTTAATATTAACGTTTTCTTATATTTAAATAAATAGATGGATTAAAATTAATTTGTAAGACAACCAGTGTTGCCATTAAGGGAAATAATTAAGTATAAAAATCCTTGTGTTTTTCTCTAAAAACTAAAAACAGTTTAAGGTGTAAAAATCGACTCAAAAAATTAAATCAAAATATTAATCAATTTAAGAAAATTAAAATATTGGAAACAAATTGGATGATAATATATAGGGTCCGCCAAATAACTTTTTTTTTTGAAAATGCTTTAAAAAAACTACTGAATATTTTCTCAAATTTCTCTTTTTATTTGAAAGTACAATCCTTCCTGTTAATATTGGAAAATAATATCATTCAAATGGCTGCCCCGGCTGGCCATGCAGTAGCCTACACGATCGGTCCAATTTTTAAGCACATTATCGATTGTGTGCAGCTGTATTTCACCAGTGGCTTCACGAATATTGTCCTTTAAAGCGTCAATTGTCTCTGGCTTGTCGGCAGCCCACAAATAATAGTCCAACGGTGTCAAATCGCAGCTCCGAGGTGGCCAAACGACGTCAGAGCCCAAATTACCGCATTCGATATCGAACGAAATTTCTATACAATTTAAATACAAATTTCGATCGATATCGAATGCCGTCATTTGGCCCCAGCTCTGCGGCTGATAATGCGATCTTCGAAAACAGGGCGCAAAACATCGAGTGTAGCTTCGGCTGTGTGGCACGTAGCGCCGTCCTGTTGAAACCAAATGTTGCCAATATTCTCCTCTTCAATTTTTGTGAACAAAAATTCGTTCAAAATGGCCCGATAACGATTGCCATTGACTGTAACGGCCACTCCCTGCTCATTTTCGAAGCAAAATGGCCCAATTGTGCCTCTGGACCAAAATCCGCACCAAACAGTGACTCGTTTTGTGTGCGTCGGCTTTTCAATGTATGCGTACGTGCGGGTTTTCTGTGCCCCAAATTGGACAATTTTGCCAAGATCAAAAAGGGCTTCATCTGAAAAGAAGATTTTTTTTTTGGCAAAATCGGCATCTTCTGTAAGTCGATCGCAGGCCCATTTAGCGAAGCGAAAACGCATTGGATGGTCAACCATATTCGTTCAGCGGAAGGATAAAACTAATTACCTGTCAAATCAGACATGAGCTAAGTGTTACCATTCACGAAATAAGCATTAGTTGAAAAAAAAACGTTAGATGGCGGACCCTATATTTAAATTGCTTTAAAGTGCATGAAGGGTTTTTTGTAGTTAAATGAAGGATGCAAATTTTATAAAAAAAGAAACACAGATGAGAAATTGTGATGTGTTTGTTTGTTTCTGATTTGACTTACAATCATCCAACGGGCTTTTCATACCCTTCGTCGGCCCTGTAGCAAAAAGTTAGCCGGCAAAGTAAAAAAGTTTGAAATAGCTACAAAAAAAAAATGTATATCTTCTCATCTTTCCTAATCTGTCCCCTCAATACTATCCCCCCGTTTTCAGTTCCGGCGCAATGCATTGGGGTCATCCCCTGAGTGCTGGTCCAAGATAAAAAAAAAATAATATTTGGAGGGTATATTCACTTTGTCATTCCGTTTGTATCGCAGCGAAATATCCATCTGAGACTCCCCATAAAGTATATATATTCTTGATCAGTGATGAAATCTAAGACGGTCTGATCATGTTCGTCCGTCTGTAGAAATCACAATTGAGTCCAAACGAAAGGAGCCAGACTTGAAACTTGGTACAAATATAAAGGACGGCATAGGTCAAGTTCGTAAATAGGCTGAATAAAGCCAGAGGGGAAAAAGTTCCCCTAAGAAGAACTAAACCAAACCCCCAAAAAAACAACATAATTTTTAAAGTTTTTTTTTTTGTAATTTTGTTAAGCAAATGATAGATTTTTATGTCAAAAAAGGTGCAACGTGTCAAAAAAAGTAATTTTCGAAACCCACCCATTTAGTGGGCGTTATTATATGCCAAAATAGTTTAAAAATTTAACAAATGGTTTTACTTAAATTCTACATTTTTAAAAAATTACATTTTTAAGCTTTAATGACGAAGCTGAGACGTAACCTGGTACTCCTCTGCCCTACCCCCTCCTCCCCTTTGCCACCTAAATGACCTTTTCAAAAAAAAAAAAATAATTAAAAAGAAATTTATGTGTGTGAAGATAAATATGCCGAGTTAAATATGTTTTGACGTAAGCAGTTACGAAGTGAGGTTAAATATGTTATGACGTAAGGAAATGGCAATTAGAGATTTTATTTTTTTTAATGAAAATCCATATTTATATACACATTGATTATGGGAGTGTCTTCTATCTCATACATCATTTTGTATATAATGGCAATGCATACCAACTCCTTATCCCTCCAAGATCACGCACACACACTCATGGCCTGTAAGTTGACCTTTCATGACCTGTAAATATTTTCACAAACTCAATTTAGCTATTCCAATTATTGTGTGCGATAGAAGACACCCTCATAATTAATTTTTATTTAGTGGCAATGCATGCCAACTCCTTATTTGGCCACTGGGGGCAAAATCCCTCCTAGATCCCAGACACTCTCATGGCCTGTAAATTGACCTTTCATGACCTGTAAATATTTTCACAAAATGCTCAAAAAATTTATTTCATTTTCATTTCATAAATTCATCTTTATTAACATCTTATACTTAGCATATAAATTTATAATTTCGATCAAAAAATTTATTAAATATGGATTTTCATAAAAAAACTTCACTCTTTTCCATTTCGTTACGTCATAACACATTTAACTTCACAGCTAAATACGTTGTTTCGTAACTGCTTACGTCAAAACATGTTTAACTCGGCATATTTGTCTTCACTCACATAATAAATTTTGCATTTAATTGATACAAATATTTATTTTTAGAGTTTTATGGCAAAGGTGAAATGTCTCATCCACGGCCCTTGCCAGAGAGACCCCAAAAATACAGATTTATGGTGATTTCTTTTTTGAAAAAAGTGTAACATTTTATCTCTGTTTTTTTAATAAACTACAATTGGGCGCAATTTTTAAATAAAAGTAATTTTTTGTAAGAGATGGTGGATTAATTTCTAATAAATTCACTATTTTAAAATGTCTTAATATTGCAATTTTTTATTAAAAAGTGCAAAATATGCAGCATTTTTTTTTAAACAAGAAATCAACATTAATGTTCTGCAAAAAGAATTGGTAACCATAAAGTATATATTCTTGGTCAGTGAAGAAGTGTACGACGGTCTAGCAATGCCCATACGTCCGTCTGTGGAAAACATGATATAGTCTATTTTTGGACTCCGCCCAGTTTAGTGGGCGTTGAAGCACGATATTATATGCAAAAATAGTGTAAATGTTGAACAATTTTAATTCCTTAAGCCTATAAGAAGCTGAGATGTTCTGTGATCTTGCAAAAATGAAACGTCTATTTCACGGCCCTTCCCGGAATAAATCTGTCAAAATGGAAATTTAAAATTGGGTACAGAGATGTCTTAAAGAAACTCTGTCTCACCAAGTTAAACATTTTAAATTTACTTATTGAAATATTTGGAGGGTATTTAAGATTCGACCCAGTCGAATATAACGTTTATATAATCTTGATCAGTGATGAAGCCTAAGACGGTCTAGCAATACCCATACCTCTATCTGTGGAAAACATTTTTGGACACCGCCCCCTTTAGTGGGCGTTGACGTACGATATTATATACAAAAATAGTGTGAATATTAAAAAATTTTTTTTCCTTTAGCATATAAGAAGCTGACATGATCTCTGATCTTGCAGAGGTGAAACGTCTCCCCCACGGCCCTTCCCGGAATAACTCTGTCAAAATAGAGATTTAAAATTGGGTACAGAGATGTCTTAAAGGAACTCCGTCCCACTAAGATAAACATTTTAAATTTACTTATTGAAATATGTGGAGGGTATTTACCATTCGACCCGGTCGACTATAAGGATTTTACTTGTTTTTTTTATCTCTGGGCTTTCAATATCATTTATCTTTTGCGGTAAATTTCATACAACTTAAAATGTATTTTGCGGCAAAGAAAACAAAAGAATTCCAAAGATTTTGTTGATTTTTAATTTCGTTTTTAACCCACTCCCTGCCATGACTCTCCCTTTTTCTGTGGCCATATCATTGGCGTTTATAGCCAGTTTTATCCAGTCATAGGAAAAATGTTTTAAATTATTATCCCACTGGGTTTGAGATATTATTTATCTTATTTTGCACGTACATCATCCAGGTATCCTTTATTAAATCCTTAATAAAATATGGAATAATTTGTTAAAAGAAAATTTTGTTAGTGTTTTTGTTAATATAATAATTGATTCTTGCTGTCCGATTTTGGTCAAGTGAAGCGACTATTTTATATTTTATTTTATGATAAACAATATTTTTGTCTAGCCATTATTTTAGTTTTAAGCCCCAACCACATTTTATATAGATAAAGGATTACTAACAAATCGATTTTAATTTAAATTGTCTGTTTTTTTCACTTCTATATTTTTGCTTGTAATTATGAAAAACCATTAGAGAATTTGCCAAAAGCTATTAAAGTTATTAATATTTTCAAAATCAAATTAATGAAAGTTGATGGTGTCGAAGCAATTTTTGCCACTTCGTTACAGTTTAAAAGGGTGTAAAGTTATACGTACAAAAATTTTGACAAGTTTTAAAATAATTTTGAAAATTTTGTGGACTTAAGTAAATGATTTATTTTAATCACTTCATATCTCATCATAATAATTGACGTTTCAGTGCCGGTTGGATTTGTTTAATTCGCATATACGGAGAGGCAGAGAGAGAGAGAGAACCCATGTTGTTGAGGCAACGAGAAATATTTTTATGGCAAATATATACTGCTCAATATGTCTCATGTAATTGAAATGATAATAATAAGTAAAGGGTCCGCCATCTAACGTTTTTTTTTCAACTAGTGCTTATTTCGTGAATGGTAACACTTAGCTCATGTCTGATTTGACAGATAATTTGTTTTATCATTCCGCTGAACGAATATGGTTGACCATCTAATGCGTTTTCGCTTCGCTGAGTGGGCCTGCGATCGACTTACAGAAGATGCCGATTTTGGCAAAAAAAATCATTTTTTCAGATGAAGCTCATTTCGATCTTGGCGTTTATGTAAACAAGCAAAATTGTCGCATTTGGGGCACAGAAAACCCGCACGCACGCATACATTGAAAAACCGACGCACCCAAAACGAGTCACTGTTTGGTGCGGATTTTGGTCCAGAGGCATAATTGGGCCACGTTACCGTGAATGGAAATCGATGCAGAATCATGATCAATGAATTTTTGGTGCCAAAACTTCGTGTAAACGAAATGTGGTTTCGACAGGATGGTGCCACTTGTCATACGGGGCGGGCGAAACAATGGACTTATTGAAAGAACATTTCAACGACAACATTATTTCGAGAAATGGACCGGTGAATTGGCCTCCGCGTTCGTGTGATTTGACGCCACTCGATTATTTTTTGTGGGGGGGATACCTGAAATCATTGGTTTACGTGGATAAACCAGCAACGATTGACGCTTTGGAAACCAGTATTCAACGTGTCATTTCTGAAATACGCCATCAAATGCTTGAAAAGGTGGTCGAAAATTGGACCTCCAGAATGACCTTTGTGCAAAAAAAATCGTTGTGGCCATATGCCCGAAATTATATTTAAATGTTAAATGACAAGAATTTATCTACCAAATAAAAATTTTTTTTGGCCATTTCATAATTTGGCATGTGTTTTATATAAATTTCAAATCACCAAGCTCTCATAAAAACACCCTTTAATACAATAGGAATCCTTACAACTTAAACAGCAGAGCAGAACAGTAGTTTTCGAAAACCGCTACATTTTCCTCATCACAATTCATGGGCATTTTTGTTGTTCACCATTTTTTAGGCGAGTTAATTGAATAAATGTGATAACAAGTTTTTTTTTTATTAAAACGAACTTTATTAGGAATTAGCATACGAGAATTGTATCATTAAGTCCTTGGGTTGCTGTTTGATTATTTTTTTTTTTTAGTAAACAAGTTATTTTATATCAAAATTGTATAATTAATATTGACATCCTGGTTTTCAATGTCAATGTGCTTGATTAATTTCATTGCCTGGCCCACGATGTCACTCGATATCATTCTATCGATTAAATGCATTTAAAACATATTCTGAAGGTGTGGTTTTATTGTAAACATATTGCTTCGACAGAACGATATCGGGTAACATCGTTGGCATGGCAGTCACTCTGTTCTTATATTTTATGAAGTCCTTGCTCTAGATTTTTCATATCTGCAAAAACATTTTTTTGTATTGACGGAAGTCTTTGCTGGAATGCAACTGAAAAGATTTGATGACAATTTTGCTATGAAGTGTTCAAAATCACTTCCATAATTTCGATAACCTCCTGTTATAATAACTAGAGAAATACTTTTTAATAGCTGCTGGAATTGTTGCTCTCGATAAACAAATTGTATTAAAAAAATAAGTAATTTTACAAACCATAAACTTCCCCCTAACACTAGTATTAAAATAATTAAATATTCCTGGCTTCAAAGGTCCTTTTGTGTTGACCTGCGTAGTTTTGTGAGCTTTTTTTTTGTCAACTAAAGGTTGTGCTTGTTCTGCATTTACCTCGAGCAATGTTGACATTTTTTTAATTACATTTTAAAAAAGCAACAACGGACGGGGGTATTTTTTGAAGTAATCGATGTGATTTTTTTTTTTTAATATTTTCCTTTCTCTATTTTATTGCAATTTCGTGGATATTAAAAATGTTCTCTTTCTTTTGTTTCAGGTAACACATTTTAAAAACATTAAAATTCATTTGCGCCTTAATTCAGCAACAAATTGCTTGTGAGTATTTTAATTTATTTAATATTAAAATGACAGCTTTAAGCAGGTGAATAATCTTGTTACACATTAAATAAAGGGTCCGCCATCTAACGTTTTTTTTTTCAACTAGTGCTTATTTCGTGAATGGTAACACTTAGCTCATGTCTGATTTGACAGATAATTAGTTTTATCCTTCCGCTGAACGAATATGGTTGTGTATACTAGACTTGTGTCCAACTAGCTCATTCGCTCAGTTTTGACAAGAACCTCAGATCAAACCTATGTAATTTAAATGGGTTTGATCAGAGGTTCTTGTCAAAACTGAGCGAATGAGCTAGTTGGACATTAGTCTAGTGTATACGCTTGAACAATGCTGGGAGATATGGGCCTGCGATCGACTTACAGAAGATGCCGATTTTGCCAAAAAAAAAAATCAGCTTTTCAGATGAAGCTCATTTTGATGTTGGCGGGTGTGTAAACAAGCAAAATTGCCGCATTTGGGGCACAGAAAACCCGCACGCACGCATACATTGAAAAGTCGACACGCCCAAAACGAGTCACTGTTTGGTGCGGATTTTGGTCCAGAGGCTTAATTGGGCCAGTTTTCTTCGAAAATGAGCAAGGAGTGGCCGTTACAGTCAATGGCGATCGTTATCGGGCCATGTTGAACGAATTTTTGTTCACAAAAATTGAAGAGGAGGATATTGGCAACATTTGGTTTCAACAGGACGGTGCTACGTGCCACACAGCCGAAGCTACACTCGATGTTTTGCGCCCTGTTTTTGAAGATCGCATTATCAGCCGCAGAGCTGATGTCGTTTGGCCACCTCGGAGCTGCGATTTGACACCGTTGGACTATTATTTGTGCAGTGCCGTCAACGAAGATAAGTGTTACGCCGACAGCCAGAGACAATTGACGCTTTAAAGGACAATATTCGTGAAGCCATTGGTGAAATACAGCTGCACAAAATCGATAATGTGCTTAACAATTGGACCGATCGTGTGGGCTACTGCATGGCCAACCGAGGCAGCCATTTGAATGAAATTATTTTCCATTATTAACCGGAAGGATTGTACTTTCAAATAAGAAAAGAAATTTGAGAAAATATTCAGTATATTTTTTTTATAGCATTTTAAAAAAAAAAAAAGTTATTTGGCGGACCCTGTACTCTGAGAATAATAGGCAGTTTGGGCTTGAATGATTTAATTTTTAATAATTTTTTTTTATTACGTTTTTTGTTAATGAAAAATGTCGCTGAAATATTATATTTCTTAAGGCTGACCTGAAAAGGAAAATAACTTTTCCTTTGGAAAATGTTGTTGTACGTTTTTGTTGATAAACTTTAAGCCGCTCTCGTTCACATATATTCAATATATTGAAGTCTGTTGAGTCACTTAATTTTTTCTTTAATGCTATTAAATTTCTTTTAATGATTATAAATTATTTGCTGATTCTTCAACCTTTTTAGTTATTTTTATATCAAGCTTTAGGTCACTTTTTGATAAAAATAATTTAACTTTTTTATTATCCGATATTTCGATATCCTCAGGGCAATAATTATAATTAAGATGAATATAACAATATTTTTTTTGTAACAAATTGTTATGATAGCAAAATTATTATTTTTTTTTATATAAAAATTGCTTAAATAAAATGAAAATAATTCAAAATAATGTTTTTCCTTAGTGTCTTATTTTGCAAATTTAAAAATAATTGAGGTACTCATACTGTGTGCTATTTAGTTATGTTGTCATAAAGTCATAATATTTTAGACTAGTTTAAAAAAGTTGTTGTTGTGCTGCATACAAAAAATTCATAAAATAATACAATAGCACTCTTTCAGGTATGTTTTTGTTTTGCCATAAAATAGCTCTAGAGACCTGAGTCGAACGTCTGAAAATCTTTAGGTGAGACGGCGATAGTATATGTTTGCCGCCGTTACTTCTATATGATTCACGACTAATAAACGGCTAAAAAATTGTTCATTTCTATTTGTCTGTACATTAAATCACATTTTTATAACATAAAATAAAAAATAAAAGAGAACTAAGTCCCAAAAAATAAATAGATACAAGTGAAACATTTTTCTCGTTTAACTTGCGTAGCCGGCAGCCACTGAACGTTTTTCCGCATGCCGCCGCAAAAAATTTATTCAGCTCATATGAAGGCAGCTGCTGTTCTAGTTTATACATACAAATTCATTTAGATATTCTTGTGCACCAGAAAGAAGACAAATTTAATAATTTTAATTAAAAATGTAATTTTTCTCATTTTCAAACAACTTTTTACAATTATCTTAATTTTATTTTGCTTTGATAACAGCTAATTACAAATATCAAATATCGTATCAGCTGATCAATTTTTTAAACAGCATACTAAGTTATGACAGGCTGTTCACACTAGTCCTATTTTTCGTGCTTTATTTTATGACTTATGACTTTATGACAACAGTGTGAGTCCCCCAAATGATTACTATCGGATAATAATAAATTTCAATTTCTTTTATAAAAAAGTTACCTTTAGGTTGATAAAAAAAATAGATAATTAAAAATGAATATAAAATGTTTGTTTTTATATTGTACGAGGTGTGTTCCAAAAATAAGGTAGATTTTCATGTTTGTTATATCGCTTGGCTGATGGCAGGCAATTTTAGCGATTCAAAGTAGTTGAACTAAAAAAAAGAATTTTAGGTCAAAAAAAATTATTTTAGTAAAAAAATATATATAAGTAAAAAAATTTTTTTTGCCCAAAAATAATTTTTTTTGTAGCAACACAAATTTTTTTGAGCCAAAAATTATTTTTTTTGTATCCTAAAATAATTTTGGTCAAAAATAGTTTTTTTGTGTAGCAACTCAATTTTTTTTTGTAACCAAAAATAATTTTTTTGTAGTAAATAATTTTTTTTTTGCAAAAAAAAATTTGTGAAAAAAATTTATTTAAATAATTTTGGGTCAAAAATAGTTTTTTTGTGTAGCAACTCAAATTTTTTTGTAACCAAAAATAATTTTTTGTAGTAAATAATTTTTTTTTTGCAAAAAAAAAATTTTTTGTGAAAAAATTTATTTAAATAATTTTGGGCAATAAAAAGAAAGAATTTGTAGGCAAAAAAAAAAAATTACTTTAGATAAAAAAATCATTTTAGTAAAAAAGTAATATTAGTCAAAAAAATTTTTAGGCCAAAAATAATTTTTTTGTAGTTGAAACAATTTTCTTTGAGCCAAACATTATATTTTCGTTGTAAAAAAAAATTTTATTGTGAACCAAAAATAATGTTTTTGTAGACAAAAAAATTATTTTTATAATTTTTGTGAAAAAAAATATCACCAGATTTGGAGTTTGGCAACTTTTTCTATATATTTTTGTAACAAAAAAATTGTTTTTGAACCAAAAATAGTGTTTTGTAGACAAAAAATTTTTTTTTTGGCAAAGAAATTTATTTAAAAAAAAAAAAAATATCACCAGATTTGGAGTCTGGCGACTTATTCTGTTTCTAAGATTAATACGACTCATGGAAGGATGTGATTTTGCGATGATTGAGAAGATAAAACCGAATCGCTGAGAGAGTTTAAGGTCACACCGGAACTGCTTAGAGGATTGAAAAAAAAAACGGTGCCATAAGGGTATTAAATCTAAAGGAAACTACTTTGAAGGGTATAAAATAAATAAATATTTTTGTAGAAAAACTAAAATGTACCTGACTTTTTGAACAGACCTCGTATATATAGCTATCCTCTGCTTAAAGCCTTTCGCATGCGAATACTGTATTTATTAATTTTTTTCTAATACTCCAAAATCGTCAAATGGGAGTCTATAGTATAAATTTAGTGCTGCCACCTGTTTTAAAAACAATGTTTTAGTGCTGGCCATATTTATTTACTTCATTGTAATGGATTAAAAAAAAATTATTAAGATATATGTTTTTTTTTGACTATGCCATAAGAAAACAAAATAAATCCCCATCAAATGGCTTTAATATATTTCAGTTGGCTCGTGTTTCTACATTCACGAGCACACGTATACACGAGCACATATTTAGGCGATTCGTATAAAATTTCTTTCCTCATAAAACGCTTAATTTACATGCGGCTGCAGTAAAAAGCTGAAATGTACTCTGCTACAGTAAAATATGCAAAACGCATAAAAACATTTTCATCCATAAACTTCGATGCTGTGGAGTGAATGCATTTGAAGCCGCGGGCTCTGCATTTTCTTTTTTCTCATATCCACATGATGTCTGTATCCAATTTTATTAACAATGTGTATTTTTGCCCCCCCTAAAGCTCTTTTGAAATCTGCATCGCGATGTCTTGCAATAACAGCTCAGTGTAACACTTTACCAGGATTTTTGCATGTTTGAGTTGGCAAAAATTTCATAAATTTTTTATATTTTTCTTAGAGAGAGAGAAAAAAATAGAATAAAAATAAAAATTGATGCTGCTAATAAATTTTGCTAGTAAAGTTTTTTAGCACTAAAATGTCATGATGCTGGTAAAACTTGCTGCTAATAGTTTAAATAAAATCTGGGGGCTTTAAAAGGTCAATGGCGTGGGTAGGGATGGTTGTGATACAGGATTGCCTTTATGAAGGGCAGTTTTGATTCATTTGATATTCAATTTTCTTTGCTGTGAATGGGAATGCTCTCTTACGAAGTGGTAAAGCTCGAAGAATTTGAAATTATTTTGTGAAATTTTTTTCGGGAATTTTGAGAAATTTTTCCTAAACCCCCTACTTCAAAATTTTCTTACTATTCTGAAATATTTTAATGATTATATTATAATGATTTTTTTGATGTTTAAACATCTATATGCTGGTGGTAAACATATTTTTCACAATACAATCACAAATTTATAGTAAAATCAAATCGGTGTGAGCTATATATGAGTGTATTAGTGTAATCATAAGGACAACAAGAAGTACAAAGAAACTGCTGCATAGAAATACACTCAACACCATCTAGTGTGCAATAGACTTGTTTCCAACTAGACTTGTGTCCAACTAGCTCATTCGCTCAGTTTTAACAAGAACCTCTGATCAAACCCATTTAAATTACATTGGTTTGATTAAAGGTTCTTGTCAAAACTGAGCGAATGTGCTAGTTGGACACAAGTCTATTTCCAACTACTTCATTCGCTCAGTTTTGACAAGAACCTCTGATCAAACCCATTTAAATTACATAGGTTTGATTAAAGGTTCTTGACAAAACTAAGCAAATGAGCTAGTTGGACACAAGTCTAGTGTGCAATAGTAGTAGTCGTACATTACAAACAAATAATTAAATGAGTAAAAAACATTTGGTTTTAATAACTTTTAAAAATATTTTTTGCACTTTTAATAAGAAATGTACTAAAACAAAGCAAAACAAGGAGAGCAAAAAAATTAAACTTGCCAAACTAAAAGTCTTCTTCGTCTTTGAGATTGTCATTCATACGGACAACAAGAAGTACAGAGAAACTTAACAGCTGCATACAAACACCATCTAGTGTGCACTAGTAGCTACTAATTTTCATTAACATATAATTGTGCTAGCGCTGTACAGCTCGAAAACCATTATGGTAGGAACACAACTGGGACGAACGACGAATTTCGCTCAATATGACGTATTCGTAAGTAAAAATTCGCTCTATAAATTCGTCGTATGAAACACAATAACGACCAATAAATTTACACAATGAACAAACAAAAATTACGAATTTTTTAATAATCTTTGTAATCTTCTGATGTCAGATTGTTCAGACATTCAATAATTATCTCGGTGGTGTCCATTTTTTTCAGAACAAATTTATTTTTGTAACTATTTTCTAAAAAATATTTCTTCTGTATATAAAATATTCTCTTTATTTAACGGCTGATGGGGTGACCATATAAAAAGTAGGAAGTAGGCAGAAATACTATATTAAAGAAAGGGTTCGAAATGAACCTCGTCCGAAAGATAGATTTTTATGAGTTGGTAGATGTATTTTTAGTATTCACTGGAAATTTTTGTGCTACATGCCACAATACAGTAGTCAACTATGTTTTTCCAAAAAAAAAAAAAAAAAAAAAAAAAAAAACAGTTTGCGTATACGAAACCTGGTCACCTTGATACTGTTTTGTTCGTCGTTCGCTGACGAAACAATTAGAAATAAATCTATTTCAACTTTCGCTGAGTATGACGAATTTTGCCCAACACCACGATTGTGTGCATTTTCATATACACCGAATGTGTTTTATTTTTGGCGACGAATATTCGCGACAAAAAATTCGTCGTTCCTCGCATTACTGTAAAAAAAATCAATGAGTGTTCGAACTCACGGGCGATGTGTTAACACCTTTTTGTTTATTTATTTTATATTAAACCCACAAAAAACAAAGAGAATGCAAAGCAACAAACAAATGTACGTACATACATTGTTATGTTTGTACATAAGCTACATACGTTGCTGTCTTGCTATCTCATTTTTATATATGTACGTATAACCACGTCACTATTCTCTTTGCTATGCATAAGACAAAACTGAAGACCAACATAAAACACTTTTTTAATATTACTCCAAATTAATACTCCGAATTAAAACACTTAAATCTCCGCTCGCCGATATCGGATCGCCTTAATTTTTGGCCTTAACTCTTCGTCGAAACCCGCACTAGCGTTTTAATTTAAAAATTAATAAAATCGGCTATGAATTTCCGGAGAAAATCGCGTGGGAAAATTATATGAAAATCGCCCAATAATCACTTTCAATACCGACTGCCAAGCAACAACAACAAACAAACAAACTCTTACACTTACACTTGCGTATGTATTGAAACTGATAGTTTACTGCCCTAGAGGCGCGCGTATAGATGTTAACACATCAATAACTACATGCATTACATTTCAGTAAACAGCTGATTAATAGCTTTTTCATTACTAGATGTTTACACATCTCCCCTGTGATCGAACTTTGTTTTTTTGTTACGCACTGTAACAAGCCGCGATTTTCTTTTTTCATTATTCTAGTTTTTTAATCAAGTTTAATATTAATTTGTTAAATTTGGTTTTGAAAATGTAAAAGTTTTTAATTAATGAGGATTATTTAAGTTATCCGGTTGGCAAAGAAATATAAATTAATAAATAAAAAAAAAAAATTCTACTCGCCAGTAATTTGAAGACGTAAAACATTCATTAAACTTGAGTTTAATAAATTTTCTTTGTAAACTTTTTTTTTTTTTTTTGCTTAAGTTTGTTTCCATACTTGAACTCATAAATTAACCTTTTGATTAGTTTTGTGGGTTAATAAGATTATAATTACGGCCTAAACAGCTTAAGAAAAGTTTTTTTTTTTGGCTGTCCGTTTGTCTGTTGTTTCTAACAAGTTTGACCCACTACTTGTTCTTATTATTATTTTATTTTATTTTAATACGGCCACGTACAGACCACAATTTCAATTCTGAGCAAAACTTTGAATGTCATAAAAAGTATTATCTGCTTAAGTTTCCTGTTTAACAAAATATATATATTTTTTTTCTTTGCATTTGCATAATTTTCTTAAAGTTTTCTTTCAAATTGTTTAACTTTTCGCTGTTGCTGCTTAAAGGAAACTCTTAAGCAGCTTGGCTAACAAGGTAAATATAAAATTAGAATATAAATGCAAAAGATACAGCCAGCCAGCCAGCCAGTCAACCATTCAGTCAGCCAACCATTCAGCCATCCGTTCGTCATTCATTTATCCTATGGAATAGGTGTTGTATTTTTCGGCTTAAAAGAAACTCGTAAATCAGTGAGAAGATAGAAAATGATTATGGTCGCAAATTTGTTTATAAAAAAAAGTTGATGAAAAGTTGAAATGTTTACTTACAAGTGCTGCAAATTAAGGACAAATTATAAGATATTTTTTTTAGTGTTATTCAATGAGGACGATAAAACTTGTCTAAAGGAAATTATTATACATACGAGTATTATGAAATCATGTGATTTTGAATAAATATTAAATCGTAAAAATTGAGAAAAAAAAATATGGAAAACGGTTGACCGTAAGCGCCAAAAAACCTAAACAAATTGTAAAGTAAATAATGTTGTGTTCTTTTCTAAAAATTTTACATTTTTCACACTTTTCAATGAAAATGCCAATATTAGGTCACTTATAAATAGTTTATATATTAAAAATCCATCCACAATTGCTGCCAAAAATTAATTCATTTTTAAACTGCGCACAATTATAAAATGTTCTATATCTATTTCCTTTCTATGCAAAAGGGATAAGTGAAACAAGCTTTATGAAACTTATCATGAATAAATGTTAAATCGTAAAAATTGAGGACAGAAAAAAAGGAAATATGGAAAACTGTAAAGTGAATAATGTTGTGTTCTTTTGTAGAAAAAGTGTAAGGTTTTTACACTTTTCAATGAAAATGCCAATATTAGGTCACTTGTAATTATATTAAAAATCAATCTACAATAGTTTTCGAAAAAAATTTTTGGTTGTAAAAGTCCCAAAAAAACGACTTTGAAGAAAATATTTAAAAATTGAGGACATAAAAAAATGGAAAACGGTTGAACTTAAAGGCCAAGAAACCTAAAGAAATTGTAAAGTGAATAATGTTGTGTTCTTTTGTAGAACAAGTGTAAAGTTTTTACACTTTTTAATGAAAATGCCAACATTAGGTCACTTGTAAATACTTTATATATTAAAAATCAATCTACAATAGCTTTCGAAAATTAATTTGGGTTTTAAAACTCCGTCAAAATAAAAAACGACTTTGGAGTAAAAATGTACAAATTGAGGACAAAAAGAAATTATATGGAAAACGGTTGACCTTCAAGGCCAAGAAACCTAACCAAATTGTAAAGTGAATAATGTTGTGTTCTTTTGTAGAAAAAGTGTAAATTTTTTACACTTTTCAGTGAAAATGCCAATATATCTCACTGGTAAATAGTTTATATATTAAAAATCAATCTACAATAGCTTTCGAAAATTAATTTTGGTTTTAAAAGTCTGCAAAAAACGACTTTGAAGTAAAAATGTAAAAATTGAGAACAAAAAAAAATTATATGGAATATGGTTGACCTTAAAGCCCAAGAAACCTAAACAAATTGTAAAGTGAATAATGTTGTGTTCTTTTGTAGAAAAAGTGTAAAATTTTTACACTTTTCAATGAAAATGCCAATATTAGGTCACTTGCAAATAGTTTATATATTAAAAATCAATCTACAATTGCTGGCGAGAATTAATTTTGGTTTTAAAACTCCACACAAAAAAGAAACGACTTTGAAGTAAAAATGTAAAAATTGAGAACAAAAAAACAAAAATAATAATAAAATTATATGGAATACGGTTGACCTTAAAGCCCAAGAAACCTAAACAAACTGTGAAGTGAATAATGTTGTGTTCTTTTGTAGAAAAAGTGTAAATTTTTTACACTTTTCATTGAAAATGCCAATATTAGGTCACTGGTAAATAGTTTATATATTAAAAATCAATCTACAATAGCTTTCGAAAATTAATTTTGGTTTTAAAAGTCTGCAAAAAACGACTTTGAAGTAAAAATGTAAAAATTGAGAACAAAAAAAATTATATGGAATACGGTTGACCTTAAAGCCCAAGAAACCTAAACATATTGTAAAGTGAATAATGTTGTGTTCTTTTGTAGAAAAAGTGTAAATTTTTTACACTTTTTAATGAAAATGCCAATATTAGGTCACTTGTAAATAGTTTATATATTAAAAATCAATGTACAATAGTTTTCGAAAAATAATTTTGGTTTTAAAAGTCCGCACGAAAAAAACGACTTTGAAGTAAAAATTGAGAACAAAAAAAAATATATAATATGGAATACGGTTGACCTTAAAGCCCAAGAAACCTAAACAAATTGTATAGTGAATAATGTTGTGTTCTTTTGTAGAAAAAGTGTAAATTTTTTACACTTTTCATTGAAAATGCCAATATTAGGTCACTTGCAAATAGGTTATATATTAAAACACCATCCACAATTGCTGGCAAAAAAGTAATTTTTTTAAACTGCGCACTATTATAAAATTTAAAAAAAAGTTCGGAAAAAATTTTAGATTTTTCTATACAAAAGAGATAAATGATAGAAATTTGATGAAACTTGTCTAAAGGAAATTGTGATCATGCGATGATGAATAAATTTTATATCTTAAATGCTGTTGCTAAAAGCGACTTTGAAGTAAAAATGTATAAAGTGAGGACAAAAATAAAAAAATATGGAAAACGGTTGACCCTAAAGTCCAAGAAACCTAAACAAATTGTAAAGTGAATTGTGTTCTTTTGTAGAAAAAAAGTATAACTTTTTTACACTTTTCAATGAAAATGCCACTTGTAAATAGTTTATGTACTAAAAATCAAGTGCCGGGAAAAATTAATTTATTTTAAACTGAAAACAATTTTATGAAAAAAAATTTTATAAAAAAATTTTATAAAAAAATTTATAAAAAAAATTTATAAAAAAAAAATTATAAAAAAAAATTTATAAAAAAAATTTCATAAAAAAAAAGTTTATAAGAAAAAATTAAAAAAAAATGTTAAATACATATTTTCTATACAAAAGGATCTGTATCCTTTGATTTATTTTTCTTTTCATTAAACCATAAAATGACAAATAATTGGCTCAATATACATATAATAACAGTTGATACAATTTTGCCCCCAAAATTGCCATTGAGGCCACTAGTGGTTTGATACCAGACTCAATTCAATGCACAATTATTTTTGTGATAAGTCATGTGAATTTGAACGCAAAGCATGAAGTTGCTTAAAAGTGTAAATTTATTATTTATTTGTTGTGCTTTCAAATATTAAGATTCTTGAACAGGTTCATTGTAGAATCAAAGAAACGAACCTTTCCTCTTAGTGACGCCACAAAAGTGGGGAATATCTTTTTTTTTGAGAAAACAAATATCCCATTGCAAATGTCTCTGCCTCCTTAACCGCTCGTCTGCCTATTACGGTTTTTAATTAAAATTCGTTACACACTTTCCCAATTAAATGCCATTAAGATTTGCCAACAATCATTTGCCATTAACTTTTATCTCCTTAATATTTCTCCTTGTTAACAGTTTCAACAAAATTATTCTTAATGCCTCAAAGTAAGTTATTGCGATTGCCGTTTAAAATCCATTTGCATATTTTTTACGCAGAAATATTTTCAAATTCTCAAACGATAACTGAACCAATTTCTGTGCACTTGTATTTTGTCATGTTACGCAAACATAAAAATAAAATGAAGCATTTTTGCATGTGCGATTTTTTGTTTTTCAATCACTTTAAATAAATTTGACTTTTAGCTGGAAATTTCGTTTTATACAGCAACTGTTAGTCCAGCTGGCAACGAATGAATGGGGTTTTGTTTATCAGTTTCATTTGTTATTCTCTCAACGTGGGGTGGTTTCCAAAATTTCTATTGCACACATTTTTCCCAATTAAATAAATTGATCCTTCGTTTATGTGATTTTATTTTTGTGTCTCTATATATTTTCAATGGATATTTTTTATGAAGGCGATGTTTTATCTCTGGTTATTTATTTGCCATTTTTTGTTTGTTATTAAATTTGCGTATGAACGCAAGGATATTTTCTTAACTGGTTCCCAAAACAATTGATCATATCAATTGTTTGCCGGGGAGGATTTTATATTTACGTTTTAAAAATTTATGACTGTTTGCTATTGTTGTGCTATTATTTTGCTAAAATATGGCTTAAATATTAAAAGGACTGAAAATACTGGTGGAGTGAATTTAAGCAGAATATTTTCAGCATTTGATGATAATCATTTAATAAATAAAATTTATTACTTTTATTTCAAAAGAGGTAATAAAAATAAATTATTTGCAAAAAGGCAGTCAGTCATAAGGTGTGCTGCAAGCAACACTGAAATCTAGTACAGCTTTGTGGATTAGATGCGATCGCTAAAAATGTGTAGGAGGAAATTTTCCATTTGTAATAATTCAGCCTGTTTTTACTGCATTAACCCTATGAGGTGCATGTGGCTTCCACAAGGCTTCACCATCTCACACTCTTTTCTGCTGTTATTATTTATCTCTCCATTTTTAAATGATTTTCTTAAAATAAATTAATGTGTTTTTTGTTTGTTTGGCTATTGAAGACAAAAATGATTAAATATCCCAATTTTAATCTTCGAATCACAATCAATATGAATATTTAATAAATGAAATTTAGCTCAGTTTGCCTGCATTCCGTTTCCTTTTATTTTTGTAAAATCATGAGTTGACAAAAGAGAGAGAGAGAGAGAAAAAAACGGACATTAAGATATTATACCGCATCTCTTTTGCAAATTCTTTCAATTTTTTTTTTGCCTTGTTAATAAAGTAAATTTAATCCTGCGCTGCAAAACTGTTGATATTGTGGATGTTTATTGTGTATCATTTCGTTTCAGTTTTTTTTAATGATATTTTTGCAAGAATTATTAAGCTGCAGGAATATTAATCCTTAAGCATTCAATGTTGGCTATTTTGTTTTGATGTTTAAAAATAAACGTTTGTTGTGTTTAAAGAAATCCTTATTAACAGCAGTGAAAGGAATTAAATAAAAATATGGTTGGTCTTTAAATAATTCTTAAAGAAATTATTTCATAAAATGTGGCAGTCAAAGAAAATTTAATACACAGGCCGAGTAGCAATATTCTCTAGGAATAGTAATAATTCTCGTATTCTTTTCTTTTACTGTATTTATACAAATCGGTGGCTTGTTTATCAAAAACTAGCTTTTACCCGCGATTTTGTCAAAAATATGTGAAATTTCAGCTAATGTATTTGCTATATATCAATGATGTCTTGTATTTTTACGGGATCAAAGTTTAAAACGTTCTTAATTTTCAGTTTAATAATTTTATATATCTATACAAATTTTCGATCACCCTTTACCAGGCAATGCGATCATTTCCAAACAGAAACACTACTGTTATTCCCTGGATCTGAAACTATCTCTATGCCAAATTTTATGGAAATCTGTTCTGCGGTTTGAGCACGAAAAGGTTACAAACATACAGAGTTACTTTCATATTTATTATATATTAGTGCAAGTCATTGTGAAAAGTGCAAGTCATCGTAAAAAGTGCAAGTCATCATAAGAAGTACACGTCATTATAAAAACTGTAAGTCATTATAAAAGGTGCAAGTCATCATAAATAATGCAAGTCATTATAAAAAGTGCAAGTCATCATAAAAAAGTGCAAGTCATTATAAAAAGTGCACGTCATCATAAAAAGTGCAAGTCATCATAAAAAAGTGCATGTCATCATAGAAAGAGCAAGTCATAATAAAAAGTGCAAGTCATTATGAAAAGTGAACGTCATTATAAAAAGTGCAAGTCATAATCAAGTCATAATAAAAAAAGTGCAAGTCATCATAGAAAGTGCAAGTCATTATAAAAAGTGCAAGTCATCACAAAAAATGCAAGTCATTATGAAAAGTGCAGGTCATCATAGAAAGTGCAAGTCATTACAAAAAGTGCAAGTCGTTATAAAAAGTGCAAGTCATCGTAAAAAGTGCAAATCATCATAAAAAGTGCCAGTCACTGTGAAAAGATCAAGTCATCATAAAAAATGCAAGTCATTATAAAAAGTGCAAGTCATCATAAGAAAAGTGCAAGTCATTATAAAAAGTGCACGTCATCATAAAAAAGTGCAAGTCATCATAGAAAGTGCAAGTCATTATAGAGAGTGCAAGTCATCATAAAAAAGTGCAAGTCATCATAGAAAGAGCAAGTCATAATGAAAAGTGCAAGTCATTATGAAAAGTGAACGTCATTATAAAAAGTGCAAGTCATAATAAAAAAAGTGCAAGTCATCATAGAAAGTGCAAGTCATTTTAAAAAGTGCAAGTCATCATGAAAAAAGTGCAAGTCATCATAACAAATGCAAATCATTATGAAAAGTGCAAATCATCATAATAAGTACAAGTCATTATAAAAAGTGCAAGTCATCATGAAAAAAGTGCAAGTCATCATAAATAATGCAAGTCATTATAAAAAGTGCAAGTCATCATAAAAAATGCAAGTCATCATAAAAAATGCAAGGCATCATTAAAAGTGCAAGTCATCACATAAAGTCCAGCTAATTATGAAAAGTGGAAGTCATCATAAAAAGTGCAAGTCGTCATAAAAAATGCATGTCATCATAAAAAATGCAAGGCATCATTAAAAGTGCAAGTCATCATAAAAAGTGTATGTCATTATAAAAAGTGCAAGCCGTTATAAAAAGCGGAAGCTTATGCACTCATACCAGCGTGTGTGAAGTATTAAAGTTGGGATTTTTGCTCGTGCACAATCTGGAACACTAATTTTCAACAATTAAAAAAATCTTCCATAAGGTAGAAGGACACAACCCCAGTTATACGGAAGATGTTCCTGAAACCGGTTTGTTTATAAATCAAATTTGATAAGAAATACAATTTTCGTTGTAGGTCTAATCTGGTTTTGAAAATTTCGAAACATTTCCAAAATTTTCGGTTTTCGTGCCTTCAATCACTTGGCGTTGCTCAATATATTCGCGCAATATTTTGCGATTTTCAGTTCTTTAACGGATTGCGAAAGACTGAGACCTTTCCAAAGATTTGTAGAGGATTTAAGGAGCTTTGAGATGGGAAATGTAAATTATCCTTGTTTCGAACCAAAAAAGTTTCTTTTATTCACAAGGGCGCTGAAACAAACCCGAGTGCCCACAACACAGCCGAATCACATCTGTGCACAATTAGGAACTCAAGTGTGACTTGATTACTTTGAATTTAAATAATCTATTAATTTAAGTGAGACCTTTTGCAGGATCTAGTATAAAATAAAAACAAAAAACTTACTTTTTTTATTTAGTTTTAAAAACTTTTGGGACACTTCCGTTTTCGTTTAAGACAAGTCATAAGAGTATTTTGTTTTCCTGGAAGTACAAAATATTTATGCAGCGACATAGAAAAGTGTTTGCTTTTTAACTTTTTCTCCCTCCATAAAGATTTTTTTTATATCTATTTATATAAAATTTTTATTTCTTAACAACGAATGACAAAATAAAATATATTTACTCAGCAAAATACTTATAAACACGCATTGTTCTTATTTAGGGTTTGCAGTTACTTAACGAAAGTATTCATAATTTTTTGTGATTAATTGACAGGAGATGTATTCACAAAGTGAGTGGGGATAAATATGGCAGCCCGAATTAAAATTAAAAAAGAAAATTGTTTTTAATGCCTGTGGAACTATTAAGGCTGTCACTTCGGTTAAACACAAATTACAAACGATTACTTTTAAAATTACCATTAACACACATTAACAGCCAAGAGAATAACAATATTTTCTTGCAAGCCCTGCTTTTATTGCCTTTTTCATACTTCTTGTAACCCATGCTTTTAGCCAGGAACTAATAATTTTTTTTTTTACAACTTGGAAACAACTGAACTAGCAAAAAACAAAAAAGAAAAAAACTAACGTCAACATGAATAAAACTACAACTTAGAGTAGAGTTTTTTCTTTCTTTTGTCTGCCTTTAATCACTCATTGAGGGCGTCATGAAAACAAAAATTACAACAACAACAACAAGGAAAATTTAACAAATAAAACAGAAAGTGATAAATCATTAGAAAACAGGAAATGTAATGGGTCAAAGTGAAGATAAGACATGACAGCTGAGGAAGCAACACCACAAAAAGGTTTTCGCTCTACGAGTATTTAAAGTTTTGCCAGAATGTCACTTTTTATTTTCCACAATTCACATTAATCATTCGCTTGAAATCCAATTTTATTTTCAAATTATTTATTGTGGATTCAATGTGACGTGAAGTAACAATAACTTATATTTGTCAGTTTATTTGTTTCTTCAGCCTTTTGCCCGACGACGTATAAAAAATTAAGGATATTCCACTTCTGGCACATATCGTACCTGAAAATGCAAAAATCCTTATGTAAGTTTCTAAAAATTTTACAATCACAATTAAAATTTTAAATTTTTTGTGGTTTATTTATTCCCAAATTTACAAAAAAAAAAATGTTGGTAATCAAATATGTGTGTGAAGATAAATTTAAATTTATATAAGCGAAGACGCAAACCGAAAGTTGTACAACACGTATTCTGCAGTTAACAGAGCTCTGTTAACCACTTAACATTTCGAGTAAAATTTTATTATGTTCATTTGGAAGCCCAAATCTAGGAACTGGAGCCAGTTCTGCCCAAACTAGTGAATAGAAATTATACCCCACGAAATTCTTAATAAATATATACTTAAGGGATGTACTGAAATTATAAAATATTTAAAAAATATTAATTTAAAAAAAAGAAATTAAATATTTTCCTGGAGAAGGTTTTTGGCCATTGTGGGGAAATGGAGATGGGTACAAATGGTGGCCCAGGGAGACCTTTATATTGCAGAAAAGTTTTAAATCTGAAATAATTTTGACGTAACATACACATTGACATTACATACACATATGTATTCCTCACGGACAAAGTCGCGGGTAAAAATAAAATTAAAAAAAATAAAATAAAAAGAAATTAAAGTAAGAAATAAAATAAAAAATAACCTAATTTTAATACTTCATACACGCTGGTATGAGCGCATAAGCTTCTGCTTTTTATAATGCCATACACTTTTTATGATGACTTTCACTTTTTATAATGACTTGCATTTTTTATAATGACTTGCACTTTTTATGATGACTTGCATTTTTTATGATGACTTGCACTTTTTATGATGATTTGCACTTTTCATAATGAGTTGCACTTCTTATGATGATTTGCACTTCTCATAACGAGTTGCACTTTTTATGATGACTTGCACTTTTTATGATGACTTGCATTTTTTATGATGGCTTGCACTTTTCATAATGACTTGCACTTTTTATGATGACTTACAGTTTTCATAATGACTTTTATGATGACTTGCACTTTTTATGATGACTTGCATTTTTTATGATGGCTTGCACTTTTCATAATGACTTGCACTTTTTATGATGATTTGCATTTTTCATAATGAGTTGCACTTTTTATGATGACTTGCAGTTTTCATAATGGCTTGCACTTTTTATGATGACTTGCACTTGTTATGATGACTTGCACTTTTTATGATGACTTGAATTTTTTATGATGGCTTGCACTTTTCATAATGAGTTGCACTTTTTATGACTTACAGTTTTCATAATGACTTTTATGATGATTTGCAGTTTTTATGATGACTTGCATTCTCTATGATGACTTGCACTTTTTATGATTACTTGCATTTTGATGATGGCTTGCATTTTTTATGATGACTTGCATTTTTTATGATGGCTTGCATTTTTCATAATGAGCTGGACTTTTTATGATGACTTATAGTTTTTATAATGACTTATGATGATTTGCACTTTTTATGATGACTTGCATTCTTTATGATGACTTGCACTTTTTATGATTACTTGCATTTTTATGATGACTTGCACTTGTTATGATGACTTACATTTTTTATGATGACTTGCACTTTTCATAATGAGTTGCACTTTTTATGACTTACAGTTTTCATAATGACTTTTATGATGATTTGCAGTTTTTATGATGACTTGTATTCTCTATGATGACCTGCACTTTTTATGATTACTTGCATTTTCATGATGACTTGTACTTTTCATAATGACTTGCACTTTTTATAATGACTTGCAGTTTTCATAATGACTTGCACTTTTTATGATGACTTGCACTTGTTATGATGACTTGCATTTTTTATGATGACTTGCATTTTTATGATGACTTGCATTTTTTATGATGGCTTGCACTTTTCATAATGAGTTGCACTTTTTATGATGACTTACAGTTTCCATAATGACTTTTATGATGATTTGCACTTTTTATGATGACTTGCATTCTTTATGATGACTTGCACTTTTTATGATTACTTGCACTTTTTGTAATTACTTGCACTTTTTTCCTTACTAATATAATAAATATGAAAGTAACCTGTTACCTTTTAAAAAAAATATATATTTTATAAAAATATTTTCATAACGACTAGCACTTTTTATGATGATTTTCACTTTTTATGATGAATTGCACTTTTTATAATGACTTGCACTTTTTGTAATTACTTGCACTTTTTTTTTACTAAAATAATAAATATGAAAGTAAGCTGTTACCTTTTCAAAAAAAAAATATTTTTTAAAAATATATTTTATGAAAAATATGTTTTATAAAAAATATATATTATAAAAAATATATATTTACAAAAATATATTTTTATAAAAATAGCGTGAAAAATTAGTTTTTTGAAATAAACTTTTATATATTGAAAGTTAGTTTGTTTTTCGTTTTCTACTTTATGGACTTTTTAATGAAAATTAGCTATATTGTAACATATGTGAATTTCTTAGGAATTAATATCACCATTTCTGACGAAAATAAATGTTTATATATAAATTTCTTTTAACTTCAAGTTTTTTAGAAAAAAAAGTAAAATATAGAATACGTTTCCTAAAAAACGCTATTACTGTTTCGAAAACATATTCTTTAAATGTGGTGTGCTAAAATCAGCCCTTATTAAAAGTTGTTTATTTATTTTTTTAATAGTATAACAGTTTTAAAAAAGCTACGTTTCACTTGTTACGAAAGGTACAATTCATAAAATTTCCTTTTCTCAGAGGTTCTAATTTTAAAGGTTTTTTATTAGACGAATTGGATAAATGAGAAATTTCTTTTCCATTCATTTAATACTTCTTATTGCTATTTGTGTACGTTTTGTTGTTGCATGCAAAAGTTGAATTGAATAGTAAAATTATGGCTTGATGTTGTTGTGAAACTTTTTATGGAAATCGGTTGTAGTTTCTTTTGTTAGACAACAGCATTTGTTTTCTCGTATTTTGTAAAACATTTATCAGAGTTTTAATAACAATAAATCAACAAGTAAATAACTATTTTAAAATTCTTTTCACAAATGTTTTATTGGCATTCTGTAATAAATAATTGTTGCTACAAAAGAAATCCTACAGTGAGCACAACTTATCGATTGGGGTTTGTTTGTGAATGAACTTTATTTAACTGCTTATTGTGAATAGTTGTTGGTGAGTTTTTGTTTTTGCTTGCCTGAGGTGGGGCATAAACATAAGCTGATTTTTAATTTATTAAATATTACTGAATTATTTTTTTTTTTGCTTTTAAAAGCAGCTTAATTTTTGTTGCTTAAACACTATATAAGATGTAAATTATCTTTTCATTTTTTAATTTCTATTGGATTAATTGTATGATTTAAATTTGCAATAGAGAGTATGAAATAAAATATTGAATCATAATACAAAAAAAAAAATAGTAAAATGATTTGAAAATTATTAAATTAAGAATTCCTTTATTGGTCTCAAGTTTAAATCTGCAATCTGCAAATTATTTTTTTTATGAATTTTTATTACATTTATGATATTTTTATTAATAGTGAAATATTAGAATATTTTAAATCATCAAACTAGCAGAGCGTTACTGTACTGATTTCGAGGTCGCGACGCCATTTCATCAGCGTTCTTTGTTCAACTTTTTAATTCGAAAATTAAATAGCTGAATTTAAAAAATTTTGTTTTTTGTCCAAAATCAATACCGAGTTTTTCTTGTTACCAAGATTGAAAACAGCCATGAATTTATGGCGTTTTGCTATAATTGAGGAGACAAAAACCGAGTTTCTAAGAAACATCAAGGTCACAACACCAAAAAGTGCATATCGGAATTGGTTCGAGAATTGGAAAAATCTCAAATGTTTTATATCTAAAGAAGACTATTTCGTAGGGTCCAAAATAGAAATTTAGGAATAATTAAAAATATTTGTTAAGAAAAATTTTTTTGAACAGACCTCGTATATATGTGTATGAAAAATATAACAAATGTAATAATTGTTAATTTTTTCAACGGGCTTAAGTTCGAATCTGCATGACTGCAGAATTTGAACAAATTCGTTTATTAATAAAAAATAAAAAATCATTTGCAGTCATGCAGATTCGAACTTAAGCCCATTGAAAGAATTAACAATTTACATAAGAAAGTTCGACTAATAAAAATTCATACAAAATTTAAATGTAATAATTTTCATTTCACTGCAATAATATTTTATTAGGAATCAAATTTTATATAAAAATACCACATATTTTTCTGCCCTATTTAATGTAAAAGAAAATCATATGCCATAAATGTCGGCATAAGGGCTTTTAATTTATTTTCAATATGTTTTCGTATTATTTTGCATCATTATTATTACAGCAATAAAATTATAATGGGAGGCAAACAAAAAAGTTTTTTTTTCACAAATTAATTTTCTCCCCTTTGCCCTTTAACTTGAATCTTTATTTATAAATATTTTATGCTATTTGAATTATGCCTGGAAAAGTATTTTGTGCTCATCTCCCGGGCTTTGACTTGCTAAAAAATATAAATAAAATTATGTTGAAATTAAATAGCAGGGGAATATGCGTTCTTTATAAAAATGTAAAGTAATTGAAAACAATTATGTTGAAGAAAACACAAGAGAACACAGATTTGTTTCTTTTTTCTGGGCCAACGTTATTAGGCAATTATGGTGGTTATTGTTTTAATGCTAAGAAAGATTATTTGAATACGTTTTGTAATTTATTTTTTATTCCAAAAAGTATTCATTTTACTGCTTCTTAAATTTTAGAAGTTTGCTTTTGTTTTAAATTATATGTATGTGCGTTTAAAAAAGAAAGTTTGCGACATCGTCCAACAAGTGCTTAGAATGGAAAAATATTTGAATTAATTAGATTTTTTTTTTTTTGATGTGCCTAAACATACTTTTTGTATATTTGCTGCTGCTATTTCCTTTATTCTCTAATTTTTGTATTATAATTTTTTTTTACAACAACGCAAAATTTTTTAAAAATTTATTTAATTCCACTTTATATTATGTGATTAGGACAAGACATGTAAATACATCAATTTACGCAGTAGATAAAGTAAATATTTCTATGGAAATATTTAATAAATATTGAAAAATTTCCAAAGAAACATAGTTTTATAAAAAAAAAATAATTAAATTAAATAAAATAGAATAAAATAAAAATAAAAATAATAATAAAGATAAATAAAAATAAAAATGGACATGGAAATGTCCAAAATAACATTTTAATTTGTAAGAAATTTATTTCTATAGTCTTTTTTATTAACAAAATTAAATTTTTTTGGCGCCCTTTACCTTTCAACTGTAAAAATAACTATAACCTTAATATAAATTTTGAGACGTCAAATGTAAGGACTGGCATATCTTTACTTGTGTCTTCATTATACACTCCTAATGTATGCTATTACTTTTTATTTCTTAGCCTCCTAGGAAATATACTTCAATATTCTAATATTATACTAGCAGCTAAAAGTATGCTACATTATAATTCCTAAAACGTAATAACGGCAAACAAATGCTAAATACTCTTTAATTAAAATATTTTTGCGATTATTTTATGCCATAAAGCAATTTTTATTTAACAAAATTATTATGATGTCCTGCTAGATAAAATCTATCAAAAGTAACCAGGTAAAAAGTTTTTCATTTAACAGCTGATGGGGTGGCCATATGTAAAAGTAGCAAATAGGAAGAAATACTATATTATAAAAAGTGTTCAAAATTAATAAAAAGTCGTCCGAATGATAAATTTTTGTGAATTAGTGAATGCATTTTTAATATGCACAGAAAATGTTCGTGCCACTTGCAACAATATAGTAGCAAACTATGTTTTTCCAAAAAAAAAAAAAAAAAAAAAAAAAAAAACATTTTGAGTATATGAAACCTGGTCACCCTGATACTGTTTTGTTCGTCGTTCGCTGACGAAACAATTAGAAATAAATCTATTTCAACTTTCGCTGAGTATGACGAATTACGACCAACACCACGATTGTGTGCATTTTCATATACACCAACGTGTTTTATTTTCGGCGACCAAAATTCGCCACCAAAAATTCGTCGTTCGTCGCAGTTGTGTTCCTAGCATAAAAAAATAAATAAAATAAAAAAATTCCGAAAAATTGGACATACTGAAAATAATCAAACGGCAACATGGGTATTAAATAAAAGTGTGTTACCATCGGTTTGATACACTTCTCGTATGCAATTTCCTAATAAAATTTGTATTAATAAAAAAAAACTGTTATCACACTCAACTCAGCCACCTAATAAATGGTGGTGACAAACACAATACACATGAGTAATGATGATGAAAGTGTAGCGGTTTTCGAAAACAGCTGTTCTGCTCTGCTGTGTAAGTTGAATAATTAAAAAACTGAAAATGATGACTTTCCTTTGTGCCTTATTAATTCCGTTGAAAGCAACTGCAAACAATGGATCTCTATAATCCGCCAGAGCCGTTGATATCTTTCTTTGCGCCAACCGGGCAAACATTTCGCCTTGTAATTTCAATTATTTTACTGCTGCGCAGCTGTGGCCAGCATCTTATCTCATTTACTAAATATTGTATAAGATTATTTGTGGCTCTACTAAACAGATAAATATTATATTTTAACTTTTACTACTGCATGTAATTGATGGTATTTGCATTTCTAATGTCCTGTTTTACAAATGCACAAGCATTAGACACGTACATACAGTGTAAGAAGACATGGGCAAGAAGTTAAGCTGTTCCACAGGTGGTTTTAAGCGGCACAACTGCATATTAAAGCAACTACAACAAGACCATAAATTAAGTTTACTGCCTTGGCTTCTTTATGGGAATTTTGTTTTATTTGAAATATAAAGAGAATAATAAGGAAAGCAAGGACAACACGGTGTTGCTGCTGCTGTTGTTGGAATGGAAATAAATAATGAGAGTAAAAGTTAAAAAGATATAAATTTATTTGCTTTGGCATCTTTTTTATATCATGTACTGCTTTCCAGGTAACATAAATTTGCAATGTGGGTGCTGTTGGCTGAAGTAGTAGAACACGAGACTATGAAGCGGAGGGTCGTGAGTTCGAGCCCTCGCTGAGTCATGAAATATTGTGTTGAATTCTTCTGATCAGCATTAGTGCGTGGTTGTGTTAGTTGCTGCCAGCCTGTTTCAATGATGAAGGCATAGTCACTGGTCACTGAACATAATTGGCAGCGACCGACACTATCATGTACTAAAAGCAGAGTAACAGCACCCGCCTTCGTCGGCCCTGTAGCAAAAATTAGCCGGCGAAGTAAAAAGGTTGAAATAGCTACAAAAACAATTGTCTATCTTCTCATCTTTCCTAATCTGTCCCCTCAATACTATCCCCTCGTTTTCAGTTCCGGCGCAATGCATTGTATATATAGGGGTCCATCCCCTGAGTGCTGGTCCAAGATAAAAAAAAAAAAAAAAAAAAAAAATAACTGGTCACATCTAATGACATGAAATTAATCACTGCAGTGCAACCAGCCAGCCGGCAGGCAAAGTGGTCGGTGGCTGCTTTTTAGTTTGGATTAAACTTTGGCATTTCTTAAAATTTATATAAAATAACTTGTTGAAAATTAAGTTATTTTCTTTTTTTTAAAGTTTTTTAATAATTATGTATGAATTTTTATTAGTCGAACTTTCTTATGTAAATTGTTAATTTTTTTTCAACGGGCTTAAGTTCGAATCTGCATGACTGCAAATGATTTTTTATTAATAAATGAATTTGTTCAAATTCTATTTATTATTTTTTTATATTAAGAATATTAAGAATCTTTTCAATAATTTTAACACATTAATTTATAATATGTAAAATAATTATAAAATTTTACTGACCTGTCCCACAATGCCGCTAGATACCAGTATCGTTCTGTTGTAAAATTCTGTATATAAAACAAAAATAAAATTTTAGAATTTGTTGTGGTTTTACATATGATTGTGTGGCAGAACGATATCTTATAGTGACATCGTGTACTGGGCAGTTAATTTAATTGTGCTGCCCCACGTTTTTTGGTTGCTTTTAAGGCAAATTTATAATACTCTTCAGCATTTTTATGCAAAGAATTTACAAAATATATTTATATTGTGCATATCTGGTCGAAAATACCTTTAAAATTAGCTATCATTCAATAATAATGGTGGACACTAAGATACTTAAAAATGTACTACAAAAACCCCAAGCTTCAAAATTAAATATATAATTTTAGGGACTTTTTTATTTCTGTACGCATTTCACTGGTGCTAATGCAGGTCGTTAGAGAATCTTCACTCGAATGGTGTTAGAAAAACTAGAGGCTTTATTTTAAACTTCAAGTGCTTAAGAATGTTAAGATATATAAAAAAAATCAATGAGTGTTCGAACTCACGGGCGATGTGTTAACACCTTTTTGTTTATTTATTTTATATTAAACCCACAAAAAACAAAGAGAATGCCAAGCAACAGACAAATGTACATACATACATTGTTATGTTTGTACATAAGCTACATACGTTGCTGTCTTGCTATCTCATTTTTATATATGTACGTATAACCACGTCACTGTTCTCTTTGCTACGCATAAGACAAAACCGAAGATCAACATAAAACACTTTTTTAATATTACTCCAAATTAATACTCCGAATTAAAACACTTAAATCTCCGCTTGACGATATCGGATCGCCTTAATTTTTGGCCTAAACTCTTCGTCGAAACCCGCACTAACGTTTTAATCCAAAAATTAATAAAATCGGCTATGAATTTCCGGAGAAAATCGCGTGGGAAAATTATATGAAAATCGCCCAATAATCACTTTCAATACCGACTGCCAAGCAACGAACAAACAAACTCTTACATCTTACACCTTACACTTGCGTATGTATTGAAACTGATAGTTTACTGCCCTAGAGGCGCGCGTATAGATGTTAACACATCAAAAAAAAATAAAAAATAAAACTTGTAGCCGCTAAACTCAAATTGTTTAATCTAAATTACAATTGACGTTTCTTTTGTGGGGTTTCTTGAAAGTACCATTATATTTTAAGAGTCTTCAGACTCAAAGAGAAAACCCTAGTAGAATTCAAGAGCCTATCGTCAGAAGTTCTGGCAAGTGTCATGGCCGTATCAAATTTGACAATGACTACGTGACTGTTGTAAGATATAATTTTTCCTATAATTTTGAAAAAATATATATAGACATCAAAAAAATCAAAAATCCTAAATAAATTTCTGATATTTCATTTATTGAAAAATTATAGTCAAAGTTATAAAATTATAGTTATTATAAGTTGAATTTTTAAAATGTCGTCTCGAACGTATTGGTATGATTATAGTTTCGACTATTTAGCGATTGTACTATAGAACAGAGTAATAGCAACCTGCTTCGTTAGCCCTGTAGGAACAAATTAGCCGCCAAAGTACATAACAATCCTCTATTATCTCATCTTTCTTCTCAATACTATCCTCTTCTTTCTAGTTCCGTCAAAATGCACCTCAGGGCTGGTCCTACTTAAAAAAATACATATATATTTTTTAAGAAAAATTAAATTTCACTTAATTTTTTGAACAGACCTCGTATAGAATCTTATAATTACATTAGGGATATAGCAAAGTTATTTTTACTATGCCCATTTCTCTCTCTCCCTCTTTTACTATCTCTTAAATATCACCTAATTTTCTGAACAGACCTCGTATAGACTCGCATAATTATTTGGGGGACTTGGCAAATCTATTTTTACTACGCCCGTCTCTCACCCTCTATCTCTCTATATATGTATATATCTGTTAAATTTCATAAATTTTTTTAGAACAGACCTCGCATAGACTCCTGTAATTACATAGCTGATTTAGCAAAGTTATTTTACTACGCCCGTCTATCACTCTCTCCTTCCCTTGAATTTAATCTAGTATTTTGAACAACCCTCGCATAGACTTGGCAAACTTATTTTTACTTACTTTTACGTCTTTATGTATGTCTCTTAAATTTAATTTAATATTTTGAACAGACCTCGTATAGACTCCTGCAGTTGCATGGATAATTTAGCAAAGTTATTTTTACTATGCCCGTCACTGACTGTCTGTCTCTCCCTCTCCTTCTCTTGAATTTCATTTAATTTTTTGAACAGACCTCCTATAAACTCGTATAATTAGATTGGGATTTAGCAAACTCATTTTTACTACGCCCGTCTAACTCTCTAACTGTCACTCCCTCTGGAATTGCATCTAATTTTTTGAACAGGCCTCGTATAAACACGTATAATTACATTGGGAAGCTAGCAAAGTTGTTTTACTGCGTCCGTCTATCTCCCTCTCTCTTTCTTAAATTTCATAACATTTTTTGAACAGACCTCGTATAGACTCATATAATTACCTTAATGATTTAGCAAACTTATTTTTATTACGCCCGTCTCACTCCCTCTCTCTCTCTTGAATTTCATAAAATTTTTTGAACAGACCTCGTATAGACACGGATAATTACCTTAATGATTTAGCAAACTTATTTTTATTACGCCCGTCTCACGCCCTCTCTCTCTTGAATTTGATAAATTTTTTTGAACAGACCTCGTATAGACACATATATGTAATTACCTTAATGATTTAGCAAACTTATTTTTATTACGCCCGTCTCACTCCCTCTCTCTCTCTTGAATTTCATAAAATTTTTTGAACAGACCTCGTATAGACACGGATAATTACCTTAATGATTTAGCAAACTTATTTTTATTACGCCCGTCTCACGCTCTCTCTCTCTCTTGAATTTTATAAATTTTTTTGAACAGACCTCGTATAGACACATATAATTACCTTAATGATTTAGCAAACTTATTTTTATTACGCCCGTCTCACTCCCTCTCTCTCTCTCTCTTGAATTTCATAAAATTTTTTGAACAGACCTCGTATAGACACGGAAATTTACCTTAATGATTTAGCAAACTTATTTTTATTACGCCCGTCTCACGCCCTCTCTCTCTTGAATTTTATAAAATTTTTTTGATCAGACCTCGTATAGACACATATAATTACCTTAATGATTTAGCAAACTTATTTTTATTACGCCCGTCTCACTCCCTCTCTCTCTCTTGAATTTCATCAAATTTTTTGAACAGACCTCGTATAGACACGGATAATTACATTGGGGAGTTAGCAAAGTCATTTTACTACGCCCGTCTCTCTCCCTCTCTTGAATTTTAATAAACATTTTTTAACAGACCTCGCATAGACTCATATAATTACAATGGGGATTTAGCAAAGATATTTTTACTATACCCGTCTTTCTCTGTTTCTCTTTCTCTTTAGTAATCAGTGGATTCTCATGAAACTTGGCACACTCATTAAATTCATCTGAGAATATAATTTTATGCCAGGTTCTTAATATTTAATTAGAATTTATCTTCAAAAATGAATAGTTAATAAATTTTTATGAAAATGAGTGCGTAAACCAGATATAGGCAATGTGGGTGAGCGCACTTCACATGTATATAAATTCGCTCTTGAGAGTCTCACGTATTTTTAGTTACTCACAAATCACAAAAATTGTGATTCACAATTCAGTCAATCACAAGCTTCCAACTAAGACGTTTGTTTGAGCGCGTGTTGAAAAAAATTGTTTAAGGGTGGGGAGAATGCTCGTTTGTTTACAAAATTGTGAGAGGCACACACAAACTCAAAATGTTGATGTGTTTGTGTCTATGTCTGGCGTAAACTCTACAGTAGAGTCAAAGAAATAGACGAAAACTCACGGGGCTCTCATATTGTAACCCATACACGTCAATTTAAATATTTTATTATTCTTAGAGCGTAATAAAGGCGTATTGCTCGTATTCAAAACTAAACACGTTCTAAGTTTTCATTTCATGTTGAGAATTATCATATTCGTAGCAATGAATTGTAGGGAAAATTTACATTTAGAATTACTTCAAAAGAAGTTTTATGCCTCATGCCACTTTAAGTTAATTTCATTTTTTATTTTTAAATTTTGCGGAGGAGATGTAACTTTAAGTTCTATTCTTAAAGCAATATTTAAGTGTTTGCAAAAGTAGTCTAGAAGAATAAACAAGAATTCAACTCAAACACAGGACGTCGCCTGGTGAAACAACACTGAAGAGATAAATAAGAAAGAACAACTTTTGTTAACACGCCCACTAGCGATTCCTGTGAGAAAAAATAAAGAAATTACAAACATTTCAGAGCGACATTACAATTAAAACAACAATAGCAAGACGACAATAACACAACACACTCTTAATAAAAAAAAAATAAAAGAAATGATAGATTTCTATATGTTCAGCCCAATTCTCCTTAAAGCGGGCACTACATTTAAGTACAAAAAATTAAATAAATAAATGAAAGAGAAGTAAACAGTTGAGCTGAGGAAAAAGTAAAATATTCGCTTAAATATTCTTTGTAAAACTTAAAACTTTCCAAATTGATATCTAAATTATTAAATACTCACAAATTTCCGTCTTTATCATTATTTTTATGTTGTCTCTTCATTTATTTTTTGTAATACGCTTCATTTGATTCAATTTGTTGTAGTGCCAAGAGCGGCCTAATGACCTTGTAGCCTTAAATTTTATGTTTCGCAAACACATTTGCCCACAAGAAAGATTTTGGCTAACAAAAAATGGCAGCTGGGGCTATTATCTCTGTGTATGTAAGTGAACAACAGCAAACAGCAAATAAAAAATGCCTGGATAACATTTTTGTCATACTTTGGTCGCTGTATTGTAAGCCCCCCCCCCTTTCCCATTTCTATGCCTTCTTGATGAAATTAATTTTTGAAATATTTTTGTTTTCCTTTCGCTTACGTTCAACGAATTGTATATCTCTAGGGGCCAAACGAAAAATACACCCACTGGGAAATAAGGAGCAGTATAATATCACACTTAACGGTCTAATGAGCATAATGACTAAATTGCTTGTACTTGAGCCGCAAAAAAGAAAAGAAAATAAATGTTTTAAATAAAATGTTTTACACACACACACACACACACCTATACACAGTTATTTACTAAAGGGATGGAAATGCCTTAACTTATGCTGCAAAGAAACGTCAGCTTTTAAGTATGTTTTAGTATTTAAAGATTTTCCGTTTTATAAAAAAAATATTTTTTATTTATTGATAATGTTTACATTGGCTTATCTAATGAACACTTTAAGTTTAACAAAATTTGAATTAAAAGAAATTAAAAAAAAAAAAAAAAAAAAAATTAACAAAATTTTAATAAAAATTCTTCATTCATTCACTGCTTTGGTGAAGTCTAATTTTAGGAGCGACTTTTAAAAATTGAAAAGAGGCGTTTAACTTAGAAGGGTCCTGAGTTCAACTCCGCGCTCAGTCATGAATATTGTGTCAAATTCTTCTGATCAGCATTAATGCATGACTGTGTTTAGTTTTTGTCAGCCTGTTTCAGTCAAGGCGAATTCATACCAGGTGGCCTTAATTCCGAAATTTGTGATCAGCTGTTACCAAGGCAAAATTATTGGACTGTCAAAGTGTTCTTCTGGTTTTTCGTTTTTGTGTGCTGCCATTGTTTTTTCCAAAGCATTTCATTTGACAGTTCAATAAATTTTACACAGAGTTGCATAAGTGAGTTCACCTTGTATGAATTCGCCTTGGTTTCAGTGATGAAACAGGCTGACAAACACGAACTAAAGTAAGGATTTATGAATAAGAATAAAACCAATGAATTAATATTTTTACTGGCTACGATTTTCTTCTTTAAAATGGTTTCTCGTGCTATTGCGAAACTGCCTATTTTACACATAAAACAATTGTTTCTCATATTAAATTTTGTATTGGCTTTAGCTGAAGTTATGCTTTACTTGTGTTATTATGACGAGTATTATTTTATATTTTATTACTTCTTTTTTGCGTCAGCTATTAAACAACTTTTAGTTAATAAACACATTAAACTTTTTGCAAACAGGAAAAGGAAGTAATTCACTGCCAACACCCCACAAAGAAAACATATTGTTTTAAACTTGTTCTTGTGCTATGATTCTTAATTAAAACCATTTGAGAAAAAAAGAGTTCGGCATTTTACAAAACAGCAAGTGCTGGACTTTTTTTTTAGTACTGATACCTAAAGTTGGATCAGGGAGCTTTTTTGTGCAAGTACTGGTGCGTAATTACAAAAAAATATATATATTGTTTAATAAAAATCAAGCAGCTAAAATTTTGTTGTTTGAAAACTTATACAAAGTGTTTTTTCCCAAGTTCTGAAACATGAAATTAACATAAACAAGTAAAAACGTTATATTCGACCGGGTCGAATCTTGAATACCCTCCAAATATTTAGTAAGTGAATTTAAAATGTTTAACTTGGTGGGACAGAGATCCTTTATATAATATCGTACGTCAACGCCCACTAAAGGGGGCGGGGTTTAAAAATATACAATATCATGTTTTCCACAGACGATCGTATGGGCATTGCTAGACCGTCTTAGACTTCATCACAGATCAAGAATATATTTACTTTATGGGATCCAATTCTCTTTGGAGGGTATAAAAACTGTATTTTGGCGGGGTCGCTCTGGCAAGGGCTGTGGGGGAAATATTTCACCGTTGTCATAAAACTCTAAAAATAAATACTTGGGATAATTATATACAAAATTAAAATTTATTTTTTTGATAGGGTCATTTAGAGGGCAAAGGGGGAGAGGGGGTAGGGCAGCAACAGGCAGTCATAAAACTCTAAAGATAAATGATTGGGATAATTATATACAAAATTAAAAAAAAAAATTTTTTTTGGTAGGGTCATTTAGGGGGCAAAGGAAGAGGGGGGGGAGGGGTAGAGCAGAAATCGGCAGTCATAAAACTCTAAAGATAAATGCTTGGGATGATTATATACAAAATTAAAAAAAAATTTTTTTTTTGGCAGGGTAATTTAGGGGGCGAAGGGGAAGGATGGGGTAGGGCAGAGTAGTACCAGGTTTCGTCTCAGCTTCGCCATTAAAGCTTAAAAGTGTTATTTTTAAGGAATGTAGGCTTAAGTAAAACGATTTGTTAAATTTTTATGCTATTTTTGCCTATAATAACGGCCACTAAAGTGGGCGGGGTCAAAAAATATTTTTATTTTATTTTATGGCTCCAAGTTTAAGGCGTTGGACCGTATTTGACATAAAAATATATCATTTGCTTAACCAAATAACCAAAAAACTTTAAAAATTATGTTGTTTTTTCTGGGTTGGTTTAGTTCTTCTTAGGGGAACTTTTTTCCCTCTTGCCCGATTTAGCCCATCTTCGAACTTAACCTGCTCTAAGCTTCAAAATATATTTATGCCAAATTTCAAGAGTATAGCTCTTTTCGTTTGGACTGAATCGTGATTTCCACAGACGGACGGACGGACGGACATGCTCAGTTCGTCTTAGATTTCATCACTGATCAAGAATATATATACTTTATGGGGTCTGAGATGGATATTTCGATGCGTTACAAACGGAATGACAAAGTGAATATACCCTCCAAATTCTTTTTTGGAGGGTAGAAAAAGAAGCAAAAAAAAAACAGCAATATTAATAGCAGGTAAGAGTGTTTCCTTGGAAAGATAATTTTATGCCATTAATTTTTCCTATATTTCATGTGTATTCGTATTTTGCTAATAATACGTGTGACTGGTTTATCGCCATAGAAAAGTGATTTATAGTAAAAAAAGAAAGAAATTAAAAAACAAAGTTAAAAAAGTATTAAAACAAAAAAGAAATTAAAAAAAATTTTTAAAAAATAAGAACGTTATATTCGTCTGGGTGGAATCTTAAATACCCTCCAAATATATAGTAAATAAATTAAAAATGTTTAAGCCGCCAGGTCAGAGTTCCTTTAAGAAATTTTTGTGCCCAATTTTAAGACTCTATTAAATAGAGTCTATTTTGATAGGGACATTCCGAGAAATGCCGTGGAGGAGACTTCTCACCTTTGTCAAAAAATTTTAAAATGTAAATTTTTGGAGTCATTAATTGTAAAAAAATATTTTTAATAGGGTCATCTAGGGAGCAAAAGGTGTGTGAAGGGGAGAAGATCAGAGAACATCTTACCCCTACGTGGTTTTTGGAGATGCATTGGCAGTTCTCGCGATGCTTTTCGTTGCTCTTCACTCCAAATAGGGCAATTTTGCTTGCTCAATTATCCATTCAATCCGTGGGTGCTGTTGGCTGAAGTAGTAGAACACGAGACTATGAAGCAGAGGGTCCTGAGTTCGAGCCCGCGCTGAGTCATGAAATATTGTGTTGAATTCTTCTGAACAGCATTAGTGCGTGGTTGTGTTAGTTGTTGTCAGCCTGTTTCAATGATGAAGCCATAGTCACTGGTCACTGAACATAATTGGCAGCGACTGACACTATCATTTACTAAAAAGCAGAGTAACAGCACCCACCTCCGTCGGCCCTGTAGCAAAAATTAGCCGGGGAAGTAAAAGAGGTTGAAATAGCTACAAAAAAACTGTCTATCTTCTCATCTTTCCTAATCTGTCCCCTCAATACTATCCAATCGTTTTCAGTGCCGGCGCAATGAATTGCATATGTAGGGGTCATCCCCTGAGTGCTGGTCCTACTCCTAAAAAAAATGCGCTTCGCCCATAAAATGAAAGAAGAGCGCTATGCACTTTCTTAGCCGAGCCTGAATTTTGATAATACAATTCAATAATCTGCATGCGTGGCTCGTTTGTAAGTCGTTCTAGGGTTAAACTATAAACCAAACTGAACATGTTTAGCAATAACGTTGCACGAAAACAGCTGATCTGTCAAAAACAGGGTTGGTAAACAGAAAATTGCTAAAAAGAAAAAAATCACCGCATTATATGCAATCTGTGGGCTTATAAATATTGTAAATCGAACAAAACTTGTTCATTTCAATCAATAACTTTTTTTTATAAAAAAAAAAAATATGAACTGATAGGAATTTTTTAGTAAAAGAGTTTAATTTGCTCTTCTCTCAACAACTTATAAAAAACACACATGGTGATATGTTTTTCAATCACTCTTCGAGTTTAATGAATTTACTCTCAGCCATTCTAAACATTGAATTTTGAAATGCCTCTGCTAAGCGATAAGATACCGGCTTATCTCGCTCAAACAATTCAATCAATTTTAAAAATATTCTACTGCATGAATATATAAAAGTATTCACGTCAATTAGTTGCGTTTGACTTTTAAAACAAGCAGCAGGTACAGTTTCATTCGTTCTCTCACTCTGTCGCGGCAGTATTAAAAACAACAACATGGAACGCTGGCATAATCGTGTGGCTGTTGTAACCGGTGCCAGTTCAGGCATTGGCGCTGCCTGTGCTAAACTAATACTGGCCGCCGGTATCAGGGTTGTGGGTTTTGCCAGACGTGTAGAACGCATGAAGGAATTAAAAACGTCTCTAGCGTCAGAGCAACAGAATAGATTTCACTTTCTCAAATGTGATGTCTCCAAAGAGGAAGAGGTGGGCAAAGCGTTCGACTGGATCGAACAGAACCTGGGAGGTACAGATATTTTAATCAATAATGCCGGTATTTTACGTGAAGGTAATTTGGTCGACATGCCCGTGCAGGATATACAAGATGTTGTACAGACAAATTTAATGGGTGCCATTTATTGCACACGAAATGCTTTTAAGAGTATGAAAGCTAGAAATTATGCCGGCCATTTAATTTATATTAACAGTACGGCCGGTTTGGCTGGCTATAATCCCGGACCCGTAGATCCCAGTCTGAATGTTTACACACCCAGCAAATATGCACTGAACGCATTAAATGAAATTTGCCGCCAGGAGCTGATCACTTTGAAGACGAAGATCAAAACTACTGTAAGTTGGCGGGGGGCTTTAAAAAAAAATAATAATAATAATAAGGCATTCAGTTGTATTTTAGAGTCACAAAAAAATCGTTTGTTAGTCGTTCTGAAGTTATTGGTGAATTGTTTTAGTTACAGAGAAGCTTTCCCGATATTAACACTTTACACGAAATCTTTTCCAATTTTTCAACTAAAATTTATAGGCTATTGTTCGTAATGTGTTTTAGTTAAGAATGACATAATAAATATTCCCAGGTACAAGGAAAATTCAACAGCAATTTTAATATTATACAGCAGAGCGTAAGAGCTGTTTTCGAAAGCCGTTACACTTTCATCATCAGTAGTCATGTGTATTTTTGCTGAATTTATTATCTTTTTAATAAAATATACTTTTTTCTTTTGCTGAAAATTTATTTTTTAATGAAATATATTTTTTTCTGGCTGCACTTTGAAATATAATACGCTTGTGCCGGTGTGTTTATCCAATCCTTGCAGGATATCGTACTAGTATCAAATTAGTATTGCACTAGTACAAAAATCACCAGTACTAGTTCCCAACTGTGAACTTTCCTATACCATGTTAATGCTCAAATTAACATTGAGTGTGTTTGGAAAATTACTAGTACCATTGGTACTAAATGGAAACTAGGAGGATACTAGTACTATTAGTACTAGATGAGTACTAGTACAATTTCTTCTAGTCGGATACTAGTTCTGCACTAAGAACTGGTTTAAAAAAATCACAAAAATCATTGGTTTTTTAAACCCAATGAAATTTGTTAAGTCTTTGTCTTCACAAGCAATTTTTGGTTCATTAATTCTTAGTTTATAACAGGAAATGGAAAGTTCCTTCAGAGCACACTCTATCCACTAGCACCTTGTACAACTTGATTTACGTTTGGTACTCCTCCATATGCCAAACACTAATGAACATAAATACAATACATATATCACTTTTTATTATATTAAAAAAGATCGCTGATTTTACATATCAACATAAATATTATAAAAAAAGGTTTAAAAGATTTTAAAATTAGCTTTTAATTTTATTTTTTTTAAATGTCACTTTTTAACACACAAGAAAACTGCGGCTTACTTCCATAAATTATCGAATAAATAAACTGATATGCAGGTGGCAAAGTCTTCTAATACTATTATTTGTTTTAAATTTGAATTTGTTTAAAAATTGTAACAATTAAAAATAAAATAAATGAAAATGCAAATTGGCAATTCGCTTTAAAACATGATCAAAAAGTAATATGAAATTCTACAAGTCAAATCAATCTACAAAAGAACTAGTTGAAGTACTAGTACTTTTCTATATATGTTCAATCACCTTTTGAACTAGTGCTTACTATTCTAGTAATCGTACCAGTAGCTTAAATACAATTAACTCTTATCCTCCTGCAGGGATCCTTGAAGCTGTTCTCCTCGTACTTTTTGTCTCCTTAACCACTGCGACATGTTGTCCTTTCATGGGTCTCTTGACTCTTGATAGTAGGAAAAAGTCGCAGGGGCGAATACCGCGTCTGAGGCTTGTGGCAAAAAAGGATTTATTATACCCTCCAAAAAAGAATTTGGAGGGTATGTTCACTTTGTCATTCCGTTTGTAACGCAGCGAAATATCCATCTGAGACTTCCCATAAAGGATATATATTCTTGATCAGTGATGAAATCTAAGACAATCTGAGCATGTCCGTCCGTCCGTCCGTCTGTGCAAATCACGATTCAGTCCAAACGAAAAGAGCTAGACTCTTGAAATTTGGTATAAATATATTTTAAAGCTTAGAGCAGGTTAAGTTCGGAGATGGGCTAAATCAGGCAAGGGGGAAAAAAGTTCCCCTAAGAAGAACTAAACCAACCCAGAAAAAACAACATAATTTTTAACGTTTTTTGGTTATTTTGTTAAGCAAATGATATATTTTTATGTCAAATACGGTCCAACGCCTTAAACTGGAGCCATAAAAAATTATTTGTGGACCCCGCCCACTTTAGTGCAAAAATAGCATAAAAATTTAACAAATTGTTTTACTTAAGCCTACATTCCTTAAAAATAAAATGTTTAAGATTTAATGACGAAGCTGAGATGATACCTGGTACTCCTCTGCCCTACCCCCTCCTCCCTCTTCACCCGCTAAATGACCATATAAAATTTTTTTTTTTTTTTTGTATTTTGAAAATAATCATCTCAAGCATTTATTTTTAGAGTTTTATGACTGCCTGTTTCTGCCCTACCTCCTTTTCCCCGTAAATGACCCTATAAAATAAAATAAAAAATTTTATTTTGTATATAATTATCCCAAGCATTTATTTTTAGAGTTTTATGACAAAGGTGAAATGTTTCCCCCACAGCCCTTGCCAGAGCGACCCCGCCAAAATACAGTTTTTCTCCAAAGAGAATTGGACCCCATAAAGTAAATATATTCTTGATCAGTGATGAAGTTTAAGAGGGTCTAGCGATGCCCATACGTTCGTCTGTGGAAAACATGATATTGTCTATTTTTGAACCCCGCCCCTTTAGTGGGTGTTGATGTACGATATTATGTAAAGGGACTCTGTCCCACCAAGTTAAACATTTTAAATTCACTTACTAAATATTTGGAGGGTATTTAAGATTCGACCCGGTCGAATATAAAATTTTTACTTGTTTTTATATTAAATTGAATTAAGATTTTTATAGGCTAATTGTTCTAAATTTATTTTTAAATCACAGAAAGACATGATAAATATTCCAAGGCACAAAGGAAAGTCAACATCAGTTTTATTCAACTTACAAAGCAGAACAGCTGTTTTCGAAAGACGCAACACTTTCATCATCAGTGCTCAGGTGTATTGTGTTTGAATGTGATAGCAGTATTTATTTTTATTGCACCAATTTTGTCACAAACTTCGCCGCCATATGATTTATGACCCAAATTTCCGAAAAAATTGCATGGCATGAGTCAAACGTTATACCGATTTCCACAGCAAACTTCTTTAATAGAGATTCCGTGATTGTCTATAACAAATTTTATGGTGGGACATCCGTTTAGTGTTCAAGCAGTGCTCATCTAAAATTTCCTTAAACAAATTTTATGATGAATGGAAACTAGTTTCAATTGCATTCAACTACGCCACCTGCCGAAAAAAATACACGCGAGTACTGATGATGATAGTGGAGCAGTTTTCGAAAATAGCACTGTAATACTCTGATGTGGGCATTGAAAACTAAATTGATGCTGATTTCTTCATTGATCCTTGGAGTGTTCACCATGTCTTAAAAGCACTAGCCCTCAACATCAATAATAACACGGTTCAACAAAAAACAAAAAAAAAAAAAAAACATCGGATTTCTGACGATTGAATCTGGTAGCGGAGACCAGGCAAAAAAATAAACGTGTTGCGGTATTTTGAAAGATCTTATTGGAATTTTATTTTAGAGGCAGTTAAAGATTCCCTTTTTTAGCCTATCCTTGCAGCATATCAGTACATTAAATGATGTACATCAGAACTAAAGGGTATGTTTAGCAATTTTGTAGAAAATGTTAAGGCAAACATTTTTGTAAAACATACTAACTCTCTGACTCCCCCTCATAATAACTTTTTTTTTCTTTATTCTAACAATTGGAGAAAAACTCCCCCAAAAAGGGAAAAAGCAAGTCCTTAGATATCAAGGGAATAAAGGTGTGCTTCGTTAAACTAAAATACAACTGCAGAGCCAAATTAGAATTGCTGTGTTTTTCCTTATTTTTTTTTTGCTTTTGTTTAATAGAATATCAGTCCCGGTTGGGTGGCTACCGAAATCGTATCCGAAGAAACTAAAGAAATGCTGGGTGATGTTATACTCCAGGCTGATGATGTTGCTCAAGCAGTTGCTTATGCCTTGTCCACACCGCCTCATACACAAGTACAGGAAATTACGCTGAGAGCTGTTGGTGAATGGTATTAATTTAAGGACCTGTTTTTTGTATTGTAAAATAAAAAATGGAGAATTACGAAATTTTTGATGCAATTTCATTCCGATTTGTAGTGCATACAAAATAATGGTTCGATTATATTTAGAAAAACAAAAAAAAATTTTCGCAGAAATAGCGAGAAGTTAATTATTACTAACAGTCCCGTCAGAACATAAAATTTTAAATTGATTAGAAATCTTTTATGACAAGATTCTTCAGCGACCTGGGGGCAAATTACGGCACTCGATATCGATCGAAATTCGTATTTAAAATGTATTGAAATTTCGATCGATATCGAATGCGGTAATTTGGCCCCTGTTCCGTTCTGCTGCCCCGGTAATATCTTCTTGTGGTATTCTGTTATTAAAACGCATTTTTTATAGAAACTCCGTATAGAACTCATACGGCTGAACATTGAAGTCCTATTTGTGTAAATCACTGTGCGTTGCTAAAATTTATTTATAAACAAACAAAAAATTTCCAAGAATTTTTTTCTCTCTGTTCTCTTATTCTATTTGATTTTGTTTGTCATGCAAATTTTAAACGTTTAACGCTTAAATGTGTTAACGCGAAGTGATTTACAAAATTGGGTCCTAGGTTAGGTTAGGTTAAAATGGGCTGCCCGCAGTTAGCGAGAAAACACTCGGCGGTGATGAAGGTCCATTGTGATGCCCAGAGGACTGCACCCTACACAATCCTTTCAAAACGAAGTACTGGTTTCTGAGAACGACCTAGAATTCCTCACAAAACCTGCCAGGGCATTCAAAAAATTCCGTTAAAAAAATTATAAAAACTTTAATCTTATTGAAAAATTTACGGAAACTGACTGAGAATTGAAACACTACGAAGGGTTAGAACGTTAAAATGTTGCTCAAAATAATTCCAGAAGTGTTTTACATAAAAAAGCTGTAAACAGTTTATAATTAAACGTGACAATTACAAAATTTCCTACACCGAATACTTATTGTGAATAAATGGGAAATTAACCCTTAAACATGCCTTAAGTTTTCAACGATTTCTGGCGTACAAGTTGAGTCTAGAGATTCGATGTCTTTAAAAAGGTATAGTGAAATTTTATGGCCCGCACTTTTGTAGAACATTTTATCCCCGTATTCCCCCGTTTAAGGGATGCTATTTACGATTTTTTAGAAAAGAGCTCAAATGGCCGTTATGGGACGAAGCCCGAGGGTTAATATATTCCACAAATACTTAATAATTATTACAAAGTTACTGAACTTACTCTACACATCAAATGTAAAGAACTCATGGTTTTAGCTGCTTAAACCGGCTAAAATGGGGAAATTGAAATCCCCACTCCTAAAAAAAAAATTCCCAAGTAATTGCCTGGAACAGCAACACATAAATTTTTTTCTCTCTAACGGAAAACCGTAATTTTTTTTTCGTGTTGAACAGTGTAATTATTTACTTCGTTTAAAAAAAATCCGATGTTATAGTTGGCTTTTATCTCGTTATTAATTTTAGTAGTTCTTTGGCAAACTCCTTCAAATCCAAGTGGCTGACTCATTATTATATTTAATTATCTTCCAGTATGTTTCGATTTAGGCCACAAGTTTTTACCGCAAACATTTAAAATCGCTATTAGCTGCTTGAAATGCCATCATTATAAAATCGCATACGCGTACGTAATTATTAGCAGCTTTACATTGTCAGCACCATAATGTTGTTGGCAACTAATGCAGAAGCAAAATGTTGTTTGAATTGAGTTCAACCACTGAAAACATCTGTCGTTTTAAAATAATTAAATTCATTAATAATTCAATGAAAGATTTACAGAATTTGTCACAGTGGAGCTTTCAAATGTTTATGATAAAATAAAAGCTGTTTGAGAGCAACATTGACAACAATGTAAAAGCATCAGGTGTACGTTAAAAGGGGTTTAAAATTATTTTAAAAAAAGTAAATAAAATAAAATGGAAGTTGAAGTTGCTAAGAGAAATATAAATATTTTGAGCTAAAATCCATTAGTTTTTGTAAATAAGTTATTAGAAAAGTGTAAGAAAGGGAGAAATTTGCCACTCAAAAAGGGTAAAAAGTGTAAGAATTGTTTATGTGGAAAAACAATTTCATATTGAAATATCTATATATATAATTATATATATATTTTTTTCTATTTCATAATCATCTTCATCTGTCAATTTTTCCTTAAAACCATTCAAAATGATTATAAAGGGTATTTTTTTTAGGAAGTTTTTTTTTTCATACGAATCACTCTGTTGTCTGACAGCTGTTTTGACAGTTTAAAGTGACGTCTCTACTCAGTATTGTTTGGCAAATCATCATGAACAGGTTAACTCCAGAACAACGCTTCCAAATCGTGGAAATTTATTTGCAAAAATAGTGTTCAATTAAAAATGTTTATCCGCTTTTTTACCGCAAAATTCTCTTCAGTGATGAGGCGCATTTTTGGTTGAATGGATGGATTGTCAACAAGCAAAATTGGCGTATTTGGAGCCACACGCCGTTCAAGAATTACCAATGCATCCCGATAAATGTGCTGTTTGGTGCGGTCTATGGGCTGGTGGAATCATCGGTCCTTATTTCTTTAAAAATGAGGAAGGACGACGCGTTACCGTGAATGGAAATCGATACAGAATCATAATCAATGAATTTTTGGTGCCAAAACTTCAAGATATGGATGTAAACGAAATGTGGTTTCAACAGGATGGTGCCACTTGTCTGTCATACTGCGGGCGAAACAATGGACTTATTGAAAGAACATTTCAACGACAACATTATTTCGAGAAATGGACCGGAGAATTGGCCTCCGCGTTCGTGTGATTTAACGCCACTCGATTATTTTTTGTGGGGATACCTGAAATCATTGGTTTACGTGGATAAACCAGCAACGATTGACGCTTTGGAAACCAGTATTCAACGTGTCACTGCTGAAATACGCCCTCAAATGCTTGAAAAATGCTTGGTCGAAAATTTGACCTCCAGAATGACCCTTGTGCAAAATAGTCGTGGTGGCCATATGCCCGAAATTATATTTAAATGTTAAATGACAAGAAATTATCTACCAAATAAAAATTTTTATTTGGCCATTTCATAATTTGGCATGTGTTTTATTTAAATCAGCAAGCTCTTATAAAAACACCCTTTACAAGAGATTTATGTTTTAAGGAAGTATTTCACTATATGAAAGAGTTTATTATACAAGTTCATAAAAAATAATCTAGCTGTCTTTCCAATTCGACACCAAAAAAATACATCAAATATTTTACTCTGCACTTTTATTTTATTACTTTTTCTGTCCCTCCGTAAGCCAAAGCACGTGCTGTGTTTTCGTTCGCCTGCCACTCATCCATATGCAACATGTTTTATTTAATTATAAATGAAATTTGTTTTCCATGAGAGAAATAACCGCAAACAACAAAAACGGGAAATGCTAATTGCTTTAAAGCTCATCGTTTTAAAAATAAATACTATTAAAGGGTGGTCCAGCAATAACAAATACTAAAAAAAACATATTTAATACACTTATATAAGAAAAAAGAAAAATATATTTTTAATTCCATTTCGAATTCTATTTCCATTGTGGCAAAGCAATTTTTCCCTAAAATCCCTAGCAAATGCTTCCAGTTGTATTGCGCTAAAAATTCCATTGAATTCCATTCCATGTTTTTTATTGTTGACTGAGCCACAGAGCGTTACGAATAGGCCAATTTGTATGGCAAATATCAAGTTTAAAGATTGTTTTCAAACAAAACGCAAGATTGCGATCAAAAAATTTTCAACCACCTGAAGACCTATTTGGGTCGGTCTTAAAAATATTTATTTAACACAAAAAATCGAAAATAACGAAAACTCCAATTTTGAGATTTTTTTGAGAGTTTTTTTTTGGGAATAGTTGGGATGGAAATAAATCACGTTTCATTTGTCTGCATCTGGCGAAAAATAAGACAAAATTCTGAAAAGTATCGATTTTGGGATTTTGAGAGAGTTCTTTGGGAATCCCCTTCTATTTATTTTGCATATGGCGAAAAAGAAGAAAAATACACCGAAAATTCTGAAACATCCCTAATTTAGGATTATGATAGAGTTTTTTCAATTGCGGTAGTAAAAGCATTATTTTTTCTGTTTTCTTGTGTCTGGTAAAAAAATACATTAAAAATACTGAAAATTCTTATTTTGGGATTTTGAGAGTTTTTTTTGGGAATTGCTGGAAATCTTGTTAAATTATTCTGAAAAATTTTACAATTTTAAGAGAGTTCTTTAGGAATTGCTTGAATAGACACAATTGTCGATTGAAAGATAAAAAAAATACAAAGGAAATTTTCAAAAATTCACATTTTGGAATTTTGAAAAATTTCTTTGGGAATAGAAACAAATCTTGTTTGATTTTTCTGTGTCTGGCAAAAACAAAGAAGAAATACAGTGAAAATTCTGGAAAATGTTGAATGTGTTCTTTATAAATAACGGGGATAAAACCAAATCTTGTTTGATGGAATGGCGAGAAATAAGAAGCAAATACAGGGAAAATTTTGCAAAATCCCGGTTTTTTGGATTTTAAAAGAGTTCTTTCGGAATTGCTGGGATAGGAACAAATCACGTTTGATTTTTCTGCATCTGGCGAAGAATAAAATATATATAGTGAAAATTTTAAAAATCCCGATGTTGGGATTTTAGAAAATTTCTCTGGGAATTGCGGGGATCGAAACAAATCGTGTTAAACATTTCTGCCTCTGTCGAGTATAGAAACAAATCTTGTTAAATTATTCAACATCTGGCGAAAAATGACAAATTATAGTAAAAATTTTGAAAATCCCCATAGTGGGATTTTGAAGTTTTTTTTAGGAATTGCGGGGATAGAAACCAATATTTTTTTGATTTTTCTGAATTTGGCGAAAAATAATAAAAATTCGAGAAAATATCGTATTGGTTCCCAAAAAAGTGTGCATTTGGGTAGGGAACAACCAGCGAAAATACTTGAAAATTCCTAATTTGGGGATTTTAAAAGAATTTTTTGGCCATTGTGAGAATAGCAAATACTTTTCACTTATTTTGTTGCGTTTGGCGAAAAATGCAACAAAAATACTAAAAAAAGGTAATTTTGGAAATTTGATAGAGGTCTTTGGGAATTGCGTGGGTCTATTAAATCTCGTATACGTTTTTTTTTCTCTCCTTTTATTTTTTTCCTTTATCATATTCCACTTAAGTGAACATGTTGTGACGACCAAAGTCGACTCGCTCGTTTTGGTCCACAACGCTGGAGTATTTTAATGAACTGCCTGGATATTTTATGAGACTGAGAAGAAGTACTTTGTTTTTTTATTATAAGAAGAATTGTTATTATCGCATTATTATCACCATTATTATAAGAAGAATTGTTACTTTGTATTATTATCATCATTATTATCACTAGCATCAGTATTATTTTTAGCTCGGCCGTCTCTTGAATTCAGTCGGTACCTTATTTGATTTTATCCCTGTTGTCACCCAACACTGATACCTACCATCATGTAGGGTCGCTAGTAAGAAAACAAACACACCACACATCGAATATGCATATTTGTGTTCGTGTGACTGTGTATGCTTGTGCGCTGTTAAGAAAACAGACACAACACACACCGAATAGGCATACTTGTGTACGTATGATTGTGTATTGTTTTGCATGGCAGACAAAGGTATAAAAGGCGAGTCATTGCAAAGATAATTTGAGTTTGCGTGCAGCGCTCGTGCTGGTAAGAACCAATATTAGAACCAGGTTGCTATTCTAATATAATTCCTACCAAACCATAGCGTGGAAAGATATTGGATTCCAGGTTGCTGATTCAATATCTCTCCTAGGCAGTGAACTCCGCCTGTAGGCCTTAGTGTAGTTGTAGTTAGTGTAGTCGTAGTTAGTGTAGATAGAGAGTTTGTGTGCAGCGCTCGTTCTGGTAAGAACATATATTGGAACCAGGTTGCTATTCCAATATAATTCCTACCAAACCATAGCGTGGAAAGATATTGGAATCCAGGTTGCTGATTCAATATCTCTCCTAGGCAGTGGACTCCGTCTGTAGGCACTAGGTTAGTTAGTGTAGAAAGAGTTTGTGTGCAGCGCTCGTTCTGGTAAGAACACATATTGGAACCAGGTTGCTATTCCAATATAATTCTTACCAAACCATAGCGTGGAAAGATATTGGAATCCAGGTTGCTGATTCAATATCTCTCCTAGGCAGTGAACTCCGTCTATAGATCCAAGGTTAGTTAGTGTAGAAAGAGTTTGTGTGCAGCGCCCGTTCTGGTAAGAACACATATTGGAACCAGGTTGCTATTCCAATATAATTCGTACCAAACCATAGCGTGGAAAGATATTGGAATCCAGGTTGCTGATTCAATATCTCTCCTAGGCCGTGAACTCCGCTTGTAGGCCTTGGATTAGGAATAGCTAGGGTGGGCAGAGGATACCATTGGAACTCAGGTTGCTGATCCAAGGTGACTCTGACCAATAGGAGCAAGATAGCCCACGACTACTATCATACCGGCACTAGCCCAAAAGTCTGCGACATTCAGTAGCACAGGGAACAAAACTACTAGCTATAGGCTTAAGAAATTAGTATAAGGATTGTGAACATCCATTTTTAATAAAGAACTAAAACAAAATCTTTGACTTTGTGTTGTTCATAAATTTATGTGACCCGACACTGGACTCCGCTGAGCTTACCCCAGCCACCAGCCAGAGAGTGTCGTTACAATGTTTAGCCGAAAATTTTTGTTTTCATTATCAATTTAAGTCAAAATAACACTTTTCTTTTATTAAAATTAAAAAAAAAAAATTAATTACTGATGTATTAATTAATAATTTATTTATCTTTTCTTTTAGGCATGAAGTAAATCGTGTTATCGGTAAGACAAGGAATGTCGGCTGTTAAATTCATTAAGGACGACGTTTATAAAAAATGTAAGTCAATTATTTTTCAAAATTATTACTATTTTTTATAGGAAATTTGTGATAAGATTTTATAATAGTCCACCTGATGCATTAGTTGCAGTAATTATTAAGCAAATGACAACTCTATCGCATCATGTGCGTGTAGTTTACAACCACAATTTCCAGTTCATTTCTGTTCGCTGCATGTGCACCCTGTTCTTGTCTATAAATTTTGTTCAAAATAAAAGCAAACATTTTAAATATGCCGTAGACTGCATAAACCTCAATACTTTGGCAGAAAGTGCAATCCGCATACGTTTGGTGTTTCCATTTCGCTAAATAAGTTTCAGCGACATTTTCATTTTTGTTTTGATTATTTTACGGTTTAACCGAAGTGTTTTAAAAAATTATTATGTGTTTTAAATATTTATGAAGAGTTTATCTATTATTAAATTATTATGCAGCTAAAAGAAAAAAAAAATGAATTAAAAAATATATTTGCACAAGCAGAAAAAAAATTATGGATTTTTAAGGCAAAATTTGTTTAAACAATTTTTTTTGATTGATGAAACAAAACACATGTTGTTTATACTTTAATCGCGTGGGCGAATAACTTTTTGTTGAAACTTGACTAGAAACGTGGAATAAATGTTATAATACGAAAAATACGAAAGCGTTTATGAGAAGTCGATTTTTTTTTTCGCGACAATTTTAGTTTGCAAAATACATTTCAAATATGGGCCTAAAATTCTGGAATAACTATTTTAATACTAAAATTCATTTGTGAGGCATATATATTTTAAGAAATTAATTTATTTTATTATACCCTCTAAAAAAGAATTTGGAAGGTATATTCACTTTGTCATTCCGTTTGTAACGCATCGAAATATCCATCTCAGACTCCATAAAGTATATATATTGTTGATCAGTGATGAAATCTGAGCATGTCCGCCCGTCCGTCTGTGGGAATCACGATTCAGTCCAAACGAAAAGAGCTAGGCTCTTGAAATTTGGTATAAATATATTTTAAAGCTTAGAGCAGGTTAAGTTCGGAGATGGGCTAAATCGGGCAAGGGGGAAAAATGTTCCCCTAAGAAGAACTAAACCAACCCCGAAAAAAACAACATAATTTTTAAAGTTTTTTGGTTATTTTGTTAAGCAAATGATATATTTTTATGTCAAATACGGTCCAACGCCTTAAACTGGAGCCATAAAATAAAATAAAAAAAAATTATTTGTGGACCCCGCCCACTTTAGTGGGCGTTATTATATTATAAATAAAAATTTAACAAATTGTTTGACTTAAGCCTACATTCCTTAAACATAAAATTTTTAAGCTTTGACGAAGATGAGACGATACCTGGTACTCTTCTGCCCTACCCCCTTCTCCCCTTCACCCCCTAAATTACCCTACAAAAAAATTTTTTTTTTAAATTTTGTATGTAATCATCCCAAGCATTTATATTTAGAGTTTTATGACTGCCTGTTTCTGCCCTACCCGCTCCTTCCCCTTTGCCACCAAAATGACCTTATCAAAAAACAAATTTTTAATTTTGTATATAATCATCCCAAGCATTTATTTGTAGAGTTTTATGACTGCCTGTTTCTGCCCTACCCCCTTTTCCTCGTAAATGACCCTATAAAATAAAATAAAAAATTTTATTTTGTATATAATTATCCCAAGCATTTATTTTTAGAGTTTTATGACAAAGGTGAAATGTTTCCCCCACAGGCCTTGCCAGAGCGACCCCGACAAAATACAGTTCTTATACCCTCCAAAGAGAATTGGACCCTATAAAGTAAATATGTGTATTCGTCTGTGGAAAACATGATATAGTCTATTTTTGAACCCCTCCCCCTTTAGTGGGCGTTGACGTACGATATTATATAAAGGAACTCTGTCCCACCAAGTTAAACATTTTAAATTCACTTACTAAATATTCGGAGGGTATTTAAGACCCGGTCGAATATAAGGTTTTTACTTGTTGCATATACATAATATCGTACGTCGACGCCCACTAAAGGGGACGGGGACCAAAAATAGACTACATCATATTTTCCACAGACGAACGTATGGGCATTGCTAAATCGTCTTAGACTTCATCACTGATCAAGAATATATATACTTTATGGGGGGTCTCAGATGAATATTTCGCTGCGTTACAAACGGAATGACAAAGTGAATATACCTTCCAAATTCTATTTTGGAGGGTATAATAAAACAAAGAAATATATTTTTAATATTTTTAATTTTATGGGAAAGCAAATTTTATGAAATTAATGTTTAAATATGATTTCTGCCATGTGGCGCGTAGAAGGCGCAATCTGGAACACCAATTTTCAGCAACTAAAAAAATCTTCCATAAAGTCGAAGGACACAACCTCCAACCTCATTTGCTGAGAACGGCAACGAATTGAATGATTGGGATCATCTTCAGTGCTTTCCTGTACAGGGGCTAGAACTTCTTCAGTGCGCACTGTTCGGCGTCTCACGGGATGCACAGTAACAGTAAATGTGGTCTGAAAGCGACTTATGGTTGTTCGATTTAGTCGCTCTGAAAGATGATTATGTACGCCATGAAATGGAAAAAAGTGCACTATGAGTTTGACGAATAAAACAATTATTTTGATTAAATATTTAAAAAAATTGCACGCTTTGCTCTAGTGTTGTGACACTCTAAAAAACACGAGACCAAGTTTTGAATTCGAAAGTCCTGAGTTCGATTCCACGCTCAGTCATGAATATGTTGCCAAACTTTTCTGATTATCATTCACCCACCATTCAGGAATAATTTTTCCCTCGAAATTTTTCCCTTTTCCCTAAAATTGCAATCATGAAAAAATTCCCCGTGAATGATTTCATACTAAAATTAAATTCCCCTTATTGTGAATGATTTTTTTCACTTATGCCTTTAATTTATTCGCTTAGTTTTTGGTGGGGAATATAATAGAAAATGTAAGTCTGTTATAATTCGAATATTAAGAGTTTCCAAATTTTATTTTGGGGCCAAAAACCGTTAATAAAACACAAACTGATATTTTTGGCGACAAATCAATTGCCTGCCGCATTAACAATATTTTTAATTCGTTTTCTTCGGTTTTCAAAATGTATCCTAATTATTTTACTACTAACCCCCATATTCATAAAAAAAATAAAACGTATTTGAAATCTGTTTTAAGAAATTTTTTTAAATATGATTAAAGTACATTTCAAACTCATTTTAAATTTTATGAATACCGGGGCAAATATTTAGGCATACTTTATAAAAAGAAAGCTTTAATTATTAAATGAATGTAAATTTTTGCAACACAAATTACTTTGATTTATCATATTTCATGTACATTCACCGAGAACTGATAGCGGCAATAATTTCTCACGGGAGATTCACGATACCATTTTTCCCTTGTTATTCACGATAGGGGGTGATTATATCATTCTGTTTCAGTGATGATAACTGAGAACTGATGGCAGCGATTGACACTATCGTGTACTAAAAGAGCCGTGGAATAGCTTTCCTTTCTTCGTCGGTCCTGTAGCAAAATTTAATCGACGATGAAAAAAAGGTTAAAATAGCTTAAAAAAAAACTTTAAATAAAAATATAAAAAATAAAATTCTCTTTCTTCTCATATGCCTTTTCAATGCTCTGCCCTCCTTTCTAGTTCCTCCCCAATACACTGCACATCAGTTCCTAATTACTCCATAATCATGTCTCAAAAAAGATCGGACTTGTATACAATTACACAAAATATAAATATATAAAAAATAATAAACAGAATTTGAATAAATTCATTAATTAATAAAATAATAAAAAATCATTTGCAGTCATGCAGATTCGAACTTAGGCCCGTTGAAAAAATTAACAATTTACATAAGAAATTTCGACTAATAAAAATTCATACATAATATACAAAATATATTTTGCTATAACATCGATTCAGCTTGAGGTATAATGCTGAACGTTTGCTTTAAATATGCGGATGATATGAAGGAGCACTTTTGTTTAAATTACTAAAAATTTGAATTTTTTGAGATATGCCTATGTTGCAATAAAGGAGCGATATGTAAGAGTTCTTACCCTGAGTAGTGCGTGATCTTCCTAAAAAAAAACATTAAACGGTTTATGTTGTACAAGTTTTTACTCAATTTGTCACTAGATATTGTTCTGTTGAAGACTTGATTTTGAAACAAACACGAACTTAAAAATTTTTATTTTATATATAATCGAGAGAATAGAGTGACAGCTACACACGTTTAAATACCCACGTTATAAATATATAATATGTATATTGAAAAAAAAAAAATAAATATGAAAAACAGGGGACACCCGGGTTTGAACCGGGGACCTCTCGATCTGCAGTCGAATGCTCTACCACTGAGCTATATCCCCATTTTTATTTCTAATGCAATAAAGCCATACATAAATGCCAGTTAAAACGAAAATTTTTGCTCCCACTGTATTCGGTGTAACACCACCCACGCACCGAAGAGACTCTTTAAACCGATATGAGGTTATTGTACTTCGTTCGGAAGCTCATTTACTTGCATAAAACTCACTTCATTAATCAATCCCGTGTTATTATTCTCATTCAAGATTAATTGTTATAAATTTTTCATCTATTTTTTTTTCTTTTTTGTGGTTGACACTTTAGCTCTTAAATACTCACTCACTCACTCACGCGTACAACAACCAAGTCAGCGAGATTTATGGCAAAAAGATTTATATTTTTGATTGCTAAAAAACATCGTACGGAAAATAAAATGTAACTTAGACTTGTGTAGGTAATTTATGACCAACACATAAATTGTTAGTCAACATGTCGTGGCAGCAAAAAAAAAAAAAAAAAAAGAAAGAATGAAAAAAATGTACAGCAAAAATTACAGCATCGGATCATTAGGAGCAAGGAAATGTGATGTAATATATCTCTGGCATGATTGGAAATGTAAAAACAATTTAATTTATATCCAAGATGAGTATACAAAATTTATTACGTAGACGAAACTGTACAATGAGAAAACGTCACAACTCTTTATATTCTAAAGAACTCATTTTTTATAGAATAAAAATTTTTCTTTTCCACACAACTCAATTATAAAATGTGTAACATTTGAAATTATATAAAAAAAATAAGAAGAAATAATAAATAAATTTCATTTGTCGAACTTATTAATGAGAATCCTTTATGGGATTCAAGTGCAAATCTGCCATCTGCAAAAATATTAAAATAAAAAAATTTATTTGCAGATTTGAACATGAGTCCAATAAAGGATTCTCATTAAGAAGTCCTTTATGGGACTCAAGTTCAAATCTGCAATCTGCAAAATAATATAAAAAATAATAATAATTTGCAGGTTTGAACCTGAGTCCAATAAAGGTTTCTCATTAAAAGAAAATCATATAAATGAAAATTGCAATTTTTCGGAATTGCATAGAACAGGCAGCTGTGAGAACACACTAATTTTTAATGATTTTTTTTTTTTTTTGTAAATAAGAATTCCTTTATGGGACTCAAGTTGAAATCTGCAAAAAAATAAATATAAAAAATAATTTGCAGATTTGAACTTGAGTCCAATAAAGGATTCTCATTTATACGTCCTTCATGGGACTCAAGTTGAAATCTGCAAAAAAATAAATATAAAAAATAATTTGCAGATTTGAACTTGAGTCCAATAAAGGATTCTCATTAATACGTCCTTTATGGGACTCAAGTTCAAATCTGCAATAAAATAAATATAAAAAATAATTAGCAGATTTGAACTTGAGTCCAATAAAGGATTCTCATTAATACGTTCTTTATGGGACTCAAGTTCAAATCTGCAAAAAAATAAATATAAAAAATAATTTGCAGATTTGAACTTGAGTCCAATAAAGGATTCTCATTAATACGTCCTTTATGGGACTCAAGTTGAAATCTGCAAAAAAATAAATATAAAAAATAATTTGCAGATTTGAACTTGAGCCCAATAAAGGTTGCTCATTAAGAAGTCCTTTATGGGACTCAAGTTGAAATCTGCAAAAAAATAAATATAAAAAATAATTTGCAGATTTGAAATTGAGTCCAATAAATGATTCTCATTAATAAGTCCTTTATGGGACTCAAGTTGAAATCTGAAAAAAATAAATATAAAAAATAATTTGCAGATTTGAACTTGAGTCCAATAAAGGTTTCTCATTAAGAAGTCCTTTATGGGACTCAAGTTCAAATCTGCAATAAAATGAATATAAAAAATAATTTGCAGATTTGAACTTGACTCCAATAAAGGTTTCTTTATGGGACTCAAGTTCAAATCTGCAAAAAAATAAATATAAAAAATAACTTGCAGCTTTGAACTTGAGTCCAATAAAGAAATTCTTATTTACAAAAAAAATCATTAAAAATTAGTGTGTTCTCACAGCTGCCTGCTCTATTTAATTCCGAAAAATTGCAATTTTCATTTATATGATTTTCTTTTTCTTTCATATGCATATTTTTCAAGCTGAAGCTTGAAAACTTCAGCCATCACTCCCTCCTTCAGTTAGAATATAAATTTTAGATAAACATGCAGAGAAGAATTAAGGTTTTATCAATTAAATTGTATAAATGTCAACTACTTGTAAACGTAAAATATTAGGGGACACCCGGGTTTGAACCGGGGACCTCTCGATCTGCAGTCGAATGCTCTACCACTGAGCAATATCCCCAGTTATATAAGATGGAAAATAGTTGCTGTATTAAATGTGAACGTTTTCTGATAAGGAACGATTTTCTGAGCCATAAATAATACATGCATATCGTTAGTTGAAATCCAAGAGGCCGTTACTGACAAAAATTCAGGCCGTTACTTACAGTTTTAAACAGAACTGAAAATGATTTTGGACTTTTAGATCATCACATGAATTGGGTGCTCATCATGTCATGCTTGAATAACATGCCCTACCTTGCTTGGGTGTGTTTTTGGGATGTGAATTAAATTTACTTAAACTTATGTTGTTTTCTTTTCTAAAAAATAATGCTACATTTTTTGCACTTTTCAATGGAAAATGTTAACATAATGGCATTTGAAAATAGTGAATTTATTGGAAATTGATCTACCATCTCTTATGAAGATGTGTTTCATTTTAAAATTGCTACTAATTGTTGTTTTCTTTTTTAAATATAAAGTGATAAAATGTTACATATTTTCCAGAAAAGAAATCGCCATTAGTTTAAAGTAGTCTGAAACTCTGCCCTTTTGAGATTTATTAACGAATAGTTTTTTTATAGGAATTAAAAAAAATATTAAAACTTAATACAGTCTCAAAGTAGTTCTGAGTCAGTCAACATCAAGCCCCGTTGTCAATTATTTTTATACCCTCCAAAAAAGAATATGGGGCTATATTCACTTTGTCATTCCGTTTGTAACGCAGCGAAATATCCATCTGAGACGCCCCATATATTATATATATATTCTTGATCAGTGATGAAATCTAAGACGATCTGTGCATGTCCCTCCGTCCGTTCGTCTGTGGAAATCACGATTCAGTTCAAACGAAAAGAGCTAGACTCTTGAAATTTGGTATAAATATATCTTGAAGGATAGCACAGGTCAAGTTGAGAGATGGGCTAGATCGGGCAAGAGGGAAAAAAGTTCCCCTAAGAAGAACTAAACCAACCCAGAAAAAACAACATAATTTTTAAAGTTTTTTGGTAATTATGTTAAGCAAATGATATATTTTTATGTCAACTACGGTCCAACGCCTTAAATTTGGAGCCATAAAATAAAAGAAATAATTTTTGGACCCCGCCCACTTTAGTGGGCGTTATTATATGCAAAAATAGCATACAAATTTAACAAATTGTTTTACTTAAGCCTACATTCTTTAAAAATGACATTTTTAAGCCTTAATGACGAAGCTGAGACGTAACCTGGTACTACTCTGCCCTACCCCTTCCTCCCCCTTCACCATCTAAATGACCCTACCAAAAAAAATAATTGGTTTTTTTTTTAAATTTTGTATATAATCATCCCAAGCATTTATTTTTAGAGCTTAATGACTGCCGATTTCTGCCCTGCCCCTCCCTCCCCCTTTGCCTACTAAATGACCTTTGATCAGTGATGAAGTCTAAGACGGTCTATCAATGCCCATACGTTCGTCTGTGGAAAACATGATATTTCATGATTTTAGTGGGCATTGACGTACGATATTATATAAAGGAACTCTGTCCCACCAACTTAAACATTTAAAATTCACTTACTAAATATTTGGAGGGTATTTAAGATTCGACCCGGTCGAATATAACGTTTTTACTTGTTTTAGGTACAGTTGGATCACTGAATCGTTTACTCTCCTGTGCGATAGTTTTGCGTTTCGCTCGCACTCGTAGTTAATTTCACCTCCTCACTTAACTTCATAGATTTACTTTTCTTCTCAGCAATTTTTCCGTGGTTTAACTACGATCCTACTTGTTATGTGAAGGCATAAGACGTGTACACTCAGTGTCAGGGACGGATAAAAATACGTGTTAAAAACATCGCCGGCATATGGTCTCAGTCACGCCGTCGGCATCTTTGCACCGATACTTTGCGACAATTACTTTGCAAAGTATTTTCCCAATAATAAGAAAAAAATATAAAATTATCGGTTGTTTTAAATGATAAATTAATGACAACAAATTTTAAGGATCCCCGAGAAAATATATATTACAAGGGGACACCCGGGTTTGAACCGGGGACCTCTCGATCTGCAGTCGAATGCTCTACCACTGAGCTATATCCCCCATATAATTTACATATTCTATTGTGTTATCACAATAGCAACACATCCTAATGTAAAACTGCCATTACATAATTATAAATAATGATCCTTTACTGTCAAGGCAATTACACTTGACAAAAATAAAACTCCCCACCCACCTTCAATACTCTCTCAGCAAAGTAACATTATATTCGTATTAGTTGAGCACAAGAGTGGTGGAGTAAGAGTGTGGTGAAAATGTTATTTCATTTAATATTCATGAAATGTTATAATACTCGTATATGAATCATTTTTAGTGCTGACGAAATACTTGCAATTTTGCATGAGAAAAAATAAAATGAAGTGATAAGAAGTAGAATTAAATATGAAAATCATTTTAAACAAAATGTTGTTGGAAATATAAATGAAACAAAAAACTTGTGTTTAAAGATAATGAAGTCGTGATATCGTCATATTTAACAGATGTTTTTTTTTTTTTGGTTTGAAATATATAAACTTTCTTTCATACATACACAGAAACAATGACAGAGTGTATAAATGTATTCAGGTCTATTTTTAGAATTTTAACTAAATAAAAATTAATAATAGCGGTATTCGTATCACTGAAGAAAAATAAAGTTAAAATTCAACCAGATTCAGGGGAACATTAAAAACTAATATTTAATACAGTGCAATTAATTTTTTTTTTAGCGAAAAGTCAGTAGGTAAAAATTTTAATTTAAATTTTCAAGCCCAGAAAAATATGTATTTGTTATGGGTTAAGTACTCTGTTTTAATTATGAAAAACATGTGAAATAATATGAATGTTATTTATTTCGTAGGATAATTTTTTGAAACTAAAAATTTTCTCATGGAAAATGGAAAATATAATTTCAATTAAAAAGAAAAAAACTGAAATAACTGATGTTGCGCAACATTTTCCACAAATTCAAACAGAGTACAAGGCTTAAGAAAGTGATTTTTTCTATAAATAAAGTCCATATTTTGAAAGACATGCTTAAACTTGACTAATCATGTTTGAACAGTTTTCAAACTCGATTGCTTATTAGATATAAAAACTTTCAAACAGAAAATGAGAGTTAATATTGGGCCTTATTACGGTTCTCGATTCGACTCGAAAGAATGTAATAAATTAAAGAAAAATTCAAGATTTTTCTTTAATCTATTACAAACACTCAAGTCGATTCGAGAACGGTAATAAGGCAGAATATCGAGTGGGACACCGCTTATTTCGAATCTGGCAATGCTTATGTCATTCTATTCTGTTACTAGCACAAGGTGGGCCAAAAGGAATCACCCTATTGAAAGATGCTCTTATTTTTGCAAATGGCGGCCAATGTCAAATCAGTTTTGGCATTTGTGAACTAGACAGATGTAGAATACAAGTGAACAAGCCATGGGCCCTGAGCGATACATTCCCCATCCTCAATCTCGAGAACGAAGTGAACGATTTTTCGACCAAAATCATAATGAGCGAAGAAAAATATATATTTGTTATGGATTAAGCTAATCCATAGTAGTGAATACCTTCCTGAGAATATTTTGATAGTTTTTTTTTTTAAATAAGCAGTTAATTTATGTCCTTATGAACCATAGATTTCGAGGCCGCTACGGCATCTCATCGGCGTTCTTTGTTCAAAAATATTGAAAAATATTCTAAAATAAAATAAAATAAAATAATTAATTTCCTGAAGAAGTCACACAAAGGAGTGACGAAATATTGAAATTAAAAATTAAATTAAAATAAAGAGACCTTAAGCTTAAAAATATCAGAATACAATAATTGAAAAATATTCTTAATATTCCACTCTTAAGAAATAATAAATAGTATTTAAACATATTCATTTATTAAATAGAAATAAAAAAATAATTTGCAGTTTCGCAGATTTGAACTTGAGCCCGTTGAAAAATTAACATGCTGTAATACAATTTACATAAATAAAGTTCACTAATAAAATAGAAGTTCATACATGAACTATATTCATAATTTTAGTTTGCAAACAGACCGCTATAGATGACATATTACTGAAACCGGTCTGTTTAGAAAATCATTAATGGCCTAACATGATGAGCAATCTTTGCGAATTGAACTAAATGCGGTAGAAAGAAAAATGCAATGAAATATTGTGCTGCAAATCTTTTAAGAAATAAATAAATATTTAAATTCGTATCAAACAAATTTTTGTTTGTTTTGTTGCTTTCATATAAAGGGTGTTTTTTTATAAAGTTTTTTTTATTTTTATACGAATCACTCTGTTGTCTGACAGCTGTTTTGACAGTTTAAAGTGACGTCTCTACTCAGTATTGTTTGGCAAATCATCATGAACAGGTTAACTCCAGAACAACGCTTCCAAATCGTGGAAATTTATTTTCAAAAACAGTGTTCAATTAAAAATGTTTATCCGCTTTTTTACCGCAAAATTCTCTTCAGTGATGAGGCGCATTTTTGGTTGAATGGATGGATTGTCAACAAGCAAAATTGCCGTATTTGGAGCAAAGATAATCCACACGCCGTTCAAGAATTGCCAATGCATCCCGATAAATGTACTGTTTGGTGCGGTCAATGGGCTGGTGGAATCATCGGTCCTTATTTCTTTAAAAATGAGGAAGGACGACGCGTTACCGTGAATGGAAATCGATACAGAATCATGATCAATGAATTTTTGGTGCCAAAACTTCAAGATATGGATGTTAACGAAATGTGGTTTCAACAGGATGGTGCCCCACTTGTCATACTGCGGGAGAAACAATGGACTTATTGAAAGAACATTTCAACGACAACATTATTTCGAGAAATGGACCGGTGAATTGGCCTCCGCGTTCGTGTGATTTGACGCCACTCGATTATTTTTTGTGGGGATACTTGAAATCATTGTTTTACGGGGATAAACCAGCAAAGATTGACGCTTTGGAAACCAGTATTCAACGTGTCATTGCTGAAATACGCCCTCAAATGCTTGAAAAGGTGGTCGAAAATTGGACCTCCAGAATGCAAAATAGTCGTGGTGGCCATATGCCCGAAATTATATTTAAATGTTAAATGACAAGAAATTATCTACCAAATAAAAAATTTTTTTTGGCCATTTCATAATTTGGCATGTGTTTTATTTAAATTTCAAATCAGCCAGCTCTTATAAAGACACCCTTTACAAGATGGGCCAAAAGAAGTCATCCAATGACTCCTCTAGCGTGAACAGCGCGCCATGCAATCACTTTGAGCGAGTGTAATGGCACCTCGTGCATCACTCGTAGATTTTGGGTGCCCCCGAAGCGATAGTTTTGCTTGTTCACGTTCCCGCTGAGGAGGTGGAAATAAGCCTCATCGCTCATTATGATTTTGGTCGAAAAATCGTCCACTTCGTCCTCGAGATTGAGGATGGGGAGTGTATCGCTCCATGGCTTCTTCACTTCTATTCTACATCTCTCTAGTTCACAAATGTCAAAACTGATTTGACATGGGCCGCCATTTGCAAAAATAAGAGCATCTTTCATGCGCATGATTTCTTTTGGCCCACCTTGTACTTGTAACAGAATAGAATGACATAAGCATTGCCAGATTCGAAATAAGCGGTGTCCCACTCAATATTAACTCTCATTTTCTGTTTGAAACTTTTTATATCTAATAAGCAATCGAGTTTGAAAACTGTTCAAACATGATTAGTCAAGTTTAAGCATGTCTTCCAAAATATCGGTTTTATTTATAGAAAAAAAAAATCACTTTCTTAAGCCTAGTACTCTGTTTGAATTTGTGGAAAATGTTGCGCAACATCAGTTATTTCAGTTTTTTTCTTTTCAATTGAAATTATATTTTCCATTTTTCATGAGAAAATTTTTAGTTTCAAAAAATTATCGTACGAAATAAATAACATTAATATTATTTTACACTTGTTTTTCATAATTAAAACAGAGTACTAGTTTAGCAACATTTTTCCACAAATATTTCGATTGAATATATTTTGTATGGGTTCTGTCTGAATTTCCCATGAAATTTTAAACAAAACACTAGGCTTTACGCTGGAAGTTTTTGGAGCCTTGCAATGTTTATAATATTTTTTATAAATTTATCCAAGTTTAATAACATTTTCTCCATAAATCAATCAATATTTTCGCTTGATTATTTTGTAAGGAAAAGAAAAGAAATTTCTTTTACTTGGAAAGCAAAGAAAAGCCTTTTACACAGGGGACACCCGGGTTTGAACCGGGGACCTCTCGATCTGCAGTCGAATGCTCTACCACTGAGCTATATCCCCCCTGGCATTTGCTAATATTTAACTACTTCTAAAGTGTAAAAGAATTTTTTTCAAAATATTTGTAAATTTACTTAATTAAAACTGGAACGCATCAACTGCAGCTGCTCACTCGAATTTCCTTGTTAAAAAAAAAAAATGTTCTTTGAAATAATTGACTAAATAAATAAGATAATGACAAACAATTTATTTTCTTTACACTTGTGCTGCCTGAGTAGGCGTCATATTGATAAGGCAGCTGTAGATGATGATGATGATGGAAACGATGAAATTGTAATTGAAATAAAGTTGATAATTTGAAGAAGTTTTTTTTTTAATGGCCTTATAAATTGTTGTAATTTTTTCATTTTAATTTGAGTAGAGGCTCAAATAAGTTCTTCTTATTTTACATATTGTATCGTTTCTTAGATGAAATATTAAAATATGTATTTTTTAATTCACAACTCCCGTTGTTGTGTAAAGTCAATATTACTGATTGGAGGAAATTGAGATGTGAAGCATAAAAACAGAAATAGAAAACAAATTATCTTGTTGTAGCAGTAAAAGATAAACAAAACAACTTAATAAAATTTCTTATTATATTTTTGGGGATTTAATAAGAAATACAAATGACTTCTTCATTCGAGTCAAATCTCTTAACCTCCAGGCATTTTTTCAGTTTTTGGTAAAAGACAATAGTCACAGAATGACTTTTCATTTGTAATAAAATTTAAGATATTGTCTGTTTTTAATGGCTGTGAAACACAAACCAGAAGATTTTATCAAAATTTGACAGTATGACGGCAGCAGTGTTGCATTTAAAGCTACTGCGGGGGAAACTTAAAAAAGTCACAGAGTTAAAAAACACGGAGTCACGAAGTTATCAAATTAAGCACGTGGAAACATTTAAGTTGATAACTTAATTTATAGTTTAATTGTTTCAATTAAAATCAGGGATCGTAAATTTTATTTTAAAAACTACATTTTAATCATTATTTCCGGAGTTTTATTTTTCTTTTAGAAAATAAAAGTATATATTTTTATTTTTATTTTCTTAGAAATAAATAAAAATTAAAAATTAACTCTGGTTTTTCGAGGAATAAATAAAAAATAACTTTTTTATTTTCCCAAGAATAAATAAAAATCTAGAAATAACTTTTATTTTCTCAAGAATAAATAAAAATCTAGAAATAGCTTTTTTATTGTGAGGAACAAATGAAAATAAAAAAATAGCATTTATTTAAAAAAAATAAATAAAAATCAAGAAATCACTTTTATTTTGCGAGGAATAAATAATGATCACGAAAGAACTTTTATTTTCTCAAGAATAAATAAAAATCAAGCAATAACTTTTATTTTGCAAAAAAAAAAAAAAAAATAATTAAAAAATAATTTTGTTTCTGATGAATAAATAAAAATCAGGAAATAACTTTCATTTCGTGAGGAATAAATAAAAATAAAAAAATACTCTTATTTTCTGATGAATAAAAAAAATCAAGAAATAACTTTTATTTTTGAGAAATAAATCAAGATAAAAAAATAACTTTTATTTTGCAAAAAAAAAAAAAAATAATTAAAAAATAACTTATTTTCTTATGAATAAATAAAAATCGGCAAATAATTTTTATTTTCTTAAGAATAAATTAAAATCAAGAAAAAACTTTAACTTGCGAAAAATTAATAAAATAAAAAAAATAACTCTTATTTTCCAATGAATAAATAAAAATCAGGAAATAACTTTTTTTTTCTGATGAATAAAAAAAATCAAAAAATAACTCTTATTTCCCGATGAATAATTTAAAATCAGGAAATAACTTTTATTTTCTGATGAATAAATAGAAATCAAAAAATAACTTTTATTTTTGGAAAAATAACTTTTATTTTCTGATGAATAAATAAAAATCACGAAATAACTTTTGTTTTGTGAGGAATAAATAAAAACCAGGAAATAACTTTTATATTATCAAGAATAAATAAAAGTCAAGAAATAACTGTTATTTTGCAAGGAATAAATAAAAATCAAAAAATAACTCTTATTTTCTGATGAGTAAATAAAAATCAGGAAATAACTTATATTTTCTCAAGAATAAATAAAAATCAAGAAAAAACTTTAACTTGCGAAAAATTAATAAAATAAAGAAATAACTCTTATTTTCCGATGAATAAATAAAAATCAGGAAATAACTTTTATTTTGTGGGGAATAAATAAACATGAAGAAATAACTTTTATTTTCTGATGAATAAAAAAAATCAAAAAATAACTCTTATTTTCCGATGAATAATTTAAAATCAGGAAATAACTTTTATTTTCTGATGAATAAATAGAAATCAAAAAATAACTTTTATTTTTTGAAAACTAACTTTTATTTTTTGAAAAATAACTTTTATTTTTTGAAAAATAACTTTTATTTTTTGAAAAATAACTTTTATGTTTTGAAAAATAACTTTAATTTTTTCAAAAATAACTTTTATTTTTTGAAAACTAACTTTTATTTTTTGAACAAATAACTTTTATATTTTGAAAAAAATAACTTATTTTTTGAAAAATAACTTTTGTTTTGAAAAATAAAGTTTATTTTTTCAAAAATAACTTTTATTTTTGAAAAATAACTTTTATTTTTTTAAAACTAACTTTTATTTTTTGAAAAATAACTTTTATATTTTGAAAAATAACTTTTATTTTTGAAAAATAACTTTTATTTTTTTGAAAAATAACTTTTATTTTTTGAAAAATAACTTTAATTTTTTGAAAAATAACTTTTATTTTTTTGAGAAATAAATAAAACTCCGAAAACAATCGTTAGTTTTGAGTTTTTTTTTAATAAAACTTAAACAAATGAATATTTATGCATTTGGGTGCAGTCCATGTAACAAGGATTACTGTGAGTGTATTGCTGGTACACAAATGGAAAATACGTAATCCTTATTTGTGGTCCCTGTTTAACATTCATGTCTGAACATATTATCATAAGGGCCTTAAATTGAACAAACTTCTATTTTAAAATACTCCCCTTTATTCTGTAACTATTTGTCAACGTCACGTAAGACAATATAAAAAATAGAGCTCGTTCATAATCCTTTTCTTCAGTAATTAATGATTTCCAACAGCCTATTGTTGGATGCCAGGCCTTAGAATGTTATCACAGGCTGTCAGAAATGGTTAATTGTTTTGCGCAAAGAGCAGGTAAGTGGCCCATGATTGATATTGTCCTGACGTGACATTGACAAATAGTTACAGAATGAAGTGGATTGTTTTTTTTTAAATTAAAAATTATTCAAAACATTTTTTATCTACAAAATTACTTTCAAAATCATACTATTCTCGTTGTTGTTATAGACGTAAACTTCAAAAATATATATTCATTGACTTTTAAATTAAGTTGGCCTAAATAAATATTCGCTTAATTTGCAATCGTATTTTATGGCCAAAATCATATTAATATTTAAACGAGCATTTAATATCAGAGCAAACCTGTTGGCATACGTTTATTCGTAATAACTTTTCCAGAGCATAAAAACGGTACTTATTTCTTAAATAACGGCAATAAAAGCTGTTCCCTTTCAGGCAAGGAAATGCGCATATCACAACTTCTGCCTGCTGATGTCGTTCACCAAGCGAATGTCTAAATAAAGGCATCATTAAATTCTGTATATTTCTGCGTAAATATTATGCCATTTGATGCCTTAACGGTTTATGATCCTTAAGCTTTTCACAAACAAACACTTGAACATATGCCTTTAAAAATAAGCTTAAATCATGATTACAGCAACAACAAAAAATAAAAATGATAAAGAAAATAAAAACTCCTAAAGGATACACACACACAAACGTTGTTTTGTACAAAAAGATGCTTAGATTTTCAATCCCAGGTGCTGCTGAAGCCGAAAAGCAGAAATATTTAATCTGTTTTTGTGTTCTATTTGAAAGCACAACGTAAATGGCTGTGCACCATTAACAAGGATAATAAGAGAAGCTCACAGTCTTGCTGGGCAGCAAAGTACGTTTTCATTATGAAAATGTCTTAAACCACAATTAATTATTTTTGGACAAGATGGATAGGCGACGTTATTTTTTTTTTGCTTGTCTCTTTCCTACACACGAAAACTCTTTGTCAAATCAAATCCTTGAGGAAAAATTGTGATGCCATTTTTAGAATACGCACGTAGGCAACACCGCGGGTAGAGGGAGAAAACTTTTTGCTTCGTCTTCTAATGCCATGATATATATTTGGGCTTTAATAATGACTGTAGTTTTTTTAGGGCAAAAGCTCTTGTGTAACAACACAAACGAGGTCTGTTCAAAAAAACTAGGTGAATTTTCATATTTGTATAAATTAATTAATTTATTCATAAATTTCTATTTTTATACCCTCCAAAATAGAAATGGAGGGTATATTCACTTTGTCATGCTGTTTGTAACGCAGTGAAATGTCCCTCTAAGACCCCATAAAGTATATATATTCTTGATCAGTGATGAAATCTTAGACGATCTGAGCATGTACGTCCGTCTGTGGAAATCACGATTCAGTCCAAACGAAAAGAGCCAAACTCTTGAAATTTGCTACAAATATACCTTGAAGGATAGCACAGGTCAAGCTCGTAAATGCGCTGAATCGTGCCAAAGGGGAAAAAGTTCCCCTAAGAAGAACTAAATCAACCTCTAGAAAACAACATAATTTTTAAAGTTTTTTTTTTCGTAATTTTGTTAAGCAAATGATATATTTGTATGTCAAAAAAGGTCCAACGTGTCTAAAAAATAAATGTTTGTACCCCACCCCCTTTAGTGGGCGTTATTATATGCCAAAATAGTGACAAAATTTAACAAATAGTTTTACTTAAGCCTACGTTCCTTAAAAATAAAGTTTTTAAGCTTTAATGGCGAAGCTGAGACTCAACGTGATACTCCTCTGCCCTGCCCCCTCCTCTCCTTTGCCTCCTAAATGACCCTTTAAAAAAAGTTAAAAATAAATGTATGTGTGTGAAGATAAATATGCCGAGTTTAATATGTTTTGACGTAAGCAGTTACGTAGTGAAGTTAAATACGTTATGACGTAACGAAATGGCAATCAGCGAAATTTTTTTTTTTTGTATGAAAATCCATTTTTATATACAAAATGATTATGGGAGTGTCTTCTATCTCATACACCATTTTGTATATACTGGCAATGCATACCAACTCCTTATCCCTCCAAGATCGCGCACACACACTCATGGCCTGTAAGTTGACCTTTCATGACCTGTAAATAATTTCACAAACTCAATTCAGCTATTCCAATTATTGTGTGCGATAGATGACACCCCCATAATCAATTTTTATTTACTGGCAATGCATGCCAACTCCTTATTTGGCCACTGGGGGCAAAATGCCTGCAACATCACACACACTCTCATGACCTGTAAATTCACCTTTTATGGCCTGTAAATATTTTTTTAAAATGCTCTAAAAATTTATTAAATATGAATTTTCATAAAAAAAAGCTGCACTGTTTGCCATTTCGTTACGTCATAACACATTTAACTTCACAGCTAAATACGTTGTTTCGTAACTGCTTACGTCAAAACATGTTTAACTCGGCATATTTATCTTCACTCACATAATAAATTTTACATTTAATTGTCAGAAATATTTATTTTTAGAGTTTTATGGCAAAGGTGATATGTCTCCCCCACAGCCCTTGCCAGAGAGACCCCAAAAAATACAGATGGTGATTTCTTTTCTGACAAAAAGTGTAACATTTTATCACTGTTTTCTTAATAAACTACAATTGGGCGCAATTTTTAAATAAAAGTAATTTTTTGCAAGAGATGGTGGATTAATTTTTAATAAATTCACTATTTTCAAATGTCTTGATATTGCAATTTTTTATTAAAAAGTGCAAAATATGCAGCATTTTTTTTAAAAAAGAAATCAACATTAATGTTCTCCCAAAAGAATTGGTCAGTGAAGAAGTGTACGACGGTCTAGCAATACCCATACGTCCGTCTGTAGAAAACATGATGTAGTCTATTTTTGGACTCCGCCCCCTTTAGTGGGCGTTGAAGCACGATATTATATGCAAAAATAGTGTAAATATTCAACAATTTTTATTCCTTAAGCCTATAAAAAGCTGAGATGTTCTTTGTTATTGCACAGGTGAAACGTCTCCCCCACGGCCCTTTCCGGAATGACTCTGTCATGATAGAGATTTAAAATTGGGTACTGAAATGTCTTAAAGGAACTCTCTGTCCCACCAAGTTAAACATTTTAAATTTACTTACTTAATATTTGGAGGGTATTTAAGATTCGACCCGGTCGAATATAACGTTTTTACTTGTTTCAAATAGAATTTGTGTAAATAAAAACTGTTATCTTATTCAACTGAGCCACCAAATAAGTAGTGACAACCAAAAATACACATGAGTACCTTTCAAAACGGGATCTCAGAGATCCTACTTGAATGTTTGTGGGTTACAGGCAGCCACGTATACCAACACATGAGTATTAATGATAAAAGTGTAGCGGCTTTCGAAAACAGCTGTTCTGCTCTGCTGGGTAAGTTGACTAATTAAAAAACTGATGTTGACTTGCCTTTGCACCTCGGAATATTTGTCACGTCTCTCTGATTTTCAACAAATATTCGAAATTGAAATAGTAATTGAAATTAAAATAGAACTAAATTTTTCTGAAGTTGTATTATCAAGTCTGCCTGTTGCTGAAAACATGTCCCAACAATTAAATTGAGCCTCAAATATAATTTCACCATAAATTGCTTTTATTTTCATCAAATCGTGCAAAAATGCTTTAAAAATAATTTCCTAAAATCCTTGGCAATTGTTTTAAATCAAGTGTTTGTGTGTTTTTATGTTCATGACATGGACACAATTTCGCTAGAACTAAATTCCTGAAACGCTTTTTTTTATTTATTTGAAATAAAAAAGCAATTTAAATAAACCCTAAACATATTCCAGTGAAACAGTTTTATGTTAAAAGTTCTCGGAAAATTGCTTATAAGGATATTTCAAAGGACTATAATTTTTTAATTACCATCACTTGTTGTTGTATGTTATAAATCATTTTTATTTTATTATTATTTTTTTTTTTAATTTAATTTCATTTCATTCATTTTAAACACGCACAACTGAAATTAATGCATTTCCCTGCTGCGTGTAGTGCTTTTAAATATTTTTCCATTTATTATTTTCTATTACTCCGCTTGGATTTACTGTTGGGATGGGGTTTCATGTTCAGTTGAAACAACTCCTGATGGTGGAGCCAAAGGAAAACAAAAATATACAACATTTTCCGTTGAAACTCCAAAATGTGCAACAGCCACCCAAAATAATTATTTAAACACCCGAACTAAAAGAAATAAATTCTAAAACTGCAGTTCATAAACTTGTATGTACTTTTATTTCATTAAAAAAAAATAATAATAATAAAAAATGAAATTTTAAAAACTGCTTACATTTGCTAATCAAGTGAATGCATTTTCTATTTAAAAACTAAACAACTTCAGTGGAGCAGCCCAAGTGGGCAGCACAATCGCACAATCATGCTCGTAATATGAATTTATGATGCCTGGAAACAACAAACGGCCACGAACAAACACCACAAATAATGTTGCATGCCCCAAATACATTTAAAAAGAAATTTTAAAAGGTACCGCGAATTTTTATATTTTTTATAATTTTTTATATTTAAACGACCTGGATGCATCATAATGCAAAAACAGCTTCTCATGCAACAATGCCTCTGAGGCACTGAGGCAACACTTTTAAATGAAATATTTTTGAAATAAAATTTATATTAAAAAAAACACTTGCTTAAGTTTACTCTAGAATGAAGTTAATTTATTGCCAGGGCTAAAATTCAACTCGAGGACTAAAATAAAATTAAATTAATTTCCTGCCCCACAATGTCAGTTGATGTCGTTCAGTCGAATAATTATAGAGGAATTAAAAACAAAATTTTACTTATTTTTTATACCCTCCAAAAAAGAATGGCAGGGTATATTCACTGCGCCATTCCCTGTGTAACGCGGCGAAATATTTCTCTAAGACCGCTTAGAGTATATCGTTGGTCACAAGTAGAAAGGCCGTAACTCAAGTAATTGCAATTTCACAGTAAAAGGTAAATAAAGGGTCCGCCATCTAACGTGGTTTTTTTTTCAACTAGTGCTTATTTCGTGAATGGTAACACTTGGCTCATGTCTGATTTGACAGATAATTAGTTTTATCCTTCCGCTGAACGAATATGGTTGACCATCCATTAAGTGGACCTGCGATCGACTCACAGAATATGCCGATTTTGCCAAAAAAAAAATCATCTTTTCAGATGAAGCTCACTTTGATCTTGGCGGGTGTGTAAACAAGCAAAATTGTCGCATTTGGGGCACAGAAAACCCGCACGCACGCATACATTGAAAAGCCGACGCACCCAAAACGAGTCACTGTTTGGTGCGGATTTTGGTCCAGAGGCATAATTAGGCCATTTATCTTCGAAAATGAGCAAGGAGTGGCCGTTACAGTCAATGGCGATCGTTATCGGGCCATGCAGCCATTTGAATGGAATTATTTTCCATTATTAACCGGATGGATTGTACTTTCAAATAAAAAAAGAAATTTGAGAAAATATTCAGTAGTTCTCTTTATAGCATTTTCCAAAAACAAAGTTATTTGGCGGACCCTATATATCTTTGATCAGTGATGAAACCTAAGACGATCTAGCCATTTCAGTTCATCCTTTTGTGGAAACCACGATACACTGCAAACGAATAGAGAAAGACCCTTGAAATTCGATTTAGGTCGCAGTAAACAAGACTAGCTGCGCTTTAAAGCAGTACGCCGATTTGAATCGCTTTCAGTAATCCGATTTTTTTCAGTAAAGCGTGTTGCGCTAAAGCGGCTTCGACTGCACATCAATTTCTCTTTGGCAACTTTAATACTTCAATATCTACAGATGAATAGCCATTGCCAGCTATAAAACTCGCTTATATAGTTTAGCTTAAACCAAAGCAATATAAATATTTTCAATATATTTAAGGAAAAACCTACCAAGTTTGTTCAGTCAGGGAAGTTTATACTTGTATTTATATAAAATTTTACTTTTGGGCTGCGACCATGTTTCACAGTTTTCCTTACCTGCAAAGAAATAGAAGAGAAAAATTGTATTTATTTTGCTTATAACAATTATAACAATTATAATTATAACAATTATATTATAAAATAATAAATATGTAAATTTATTTTATCTACATCTAGGGATTTTCTTTTTTATATTTCGAAAATTTTGGGTGTAATCTAAAATATAATATATGTATATGAGGGACCTGTTGGCTGAAGTAGTAGAACACGAGACAATGAAGCGGAGGCCCGCGCTGAGTCATGAGTTGTTGCCAGCCTGTTTCAATGATGAAGCCATAGTCTCACTGGTCACTGAACATAATTGGCAGCGATTGACACTATCATGTACTAAAAAAAGCCGAGTAACAGCACCCACCTTCGTCGGCCCTGTAGCAAAAATTATTCGGCGAAGTAAAGAGGTTGAAATAGCTACAAAAGCAACTGTCTATCTTCTTCTCATCTTTCGTAATCTGTCCCCTCAAAAATAACAATAGTTTGACAGGTAAGAATGTCAAACTGTGTTTCCTAAAGTCTGGCAAGTCATTACGAACCATTTAATGCGACAACAACGCTTCCAATTGTGGAAATTTACTTTGCACTGACTTGAAACTTACTGCATTGTGTTAACTGATATCTATCTATATCTTGTTATTATTTTCCCTAAAAGGGATTACAAAAAAAAAAGGAAAATCATATTGTTGTAGTAAAATTCAATACAAACTCTAAAGTAAGATTTATAACAAACTTTGTAACACTTTACTACCGTAATAAACGAGTTTGTGTGCTTTAAAAAAATTTCCAAATGAAATATCTGTGAGCTTTAAATGATGATGATGTAGTCGGTGTTCTGGCGGTGAAGGAAGGAAGGAAGGATATAAAAATGCTGTAAATAAATGCAACTATTTACATGTTCATCATTTACACTGCGTTCTTAACAAAAAGTGGGGGAAATATTTTGTTTACACATTTTAAATACTTGTTCGAGCATTTTATCTCGCTCCGTTCCTCGAAATGCCATAACGGCTTGTCAGAGAGCGGGTGTGGTATCAATTGTGGCGTATGCGTTCAAAAAACATGACAAGTGAATTTGTTTTCAATAAAGTTGGTCATATATGAAAAAAACTAAAAATGTTATTTAAAAGAATGCATTAAAATACTCGCATGCAAACGATTCACATGCTTGCACACACACAAACATACAGATAAGTAATACCCCCTCATGAGTAGTCAGGCAAGCTTCCTAGAACTTTAGAACGCAAGAATTTGCTGAAAACTCTTTTTTTAAAAAACGCAGTTGAACTAATAATTTCCCAATATTTTTTGTTTAATTTTCCATATTCTTAGCGCAAAGTTAAAAATTGCAGACTCAATTTTGTTTCACAATTAAATGCCAAGTGCACAAAATTTTGATTATCGAGCGATCCCAGTATGAAAAAAAAGAAATACCCTAGTGAAAAAAGTTGGGAAGTCATTTTAGGGGAACCACATTTTCTCTACTTCCAAAATATCCAAAATATTGTATTTTCGATTTATTAGGAAAGTGAGTAAAAAGTTATTTTATGTCCACTATTTGAAATTTTCGCAAGAATGAAATTTTAATTTAAAAATATTTTTATTCATAAAAATTTATTTCATTTAGAAAAAATATTTTTATTTATAAGAAATATTTTTATTTAGTAAAAATAATTTTATATATAAACATTATTTTCATTAAAAAAAAGAGTTTTATTTATAAAAATATTTTTATTTAAAAAAATATTTTTATTTAAAAAAGTATTTTTGTTTATTAAATATATTTTTGTTATAAAAAATAATTTTATTTACAAAAAATATTTTTTTTAATATTTTTATTCATAAAAAATATTTTTATTTATAAAAAATAATTTCATTTAAAAAAAATTTTATTTATAAAAATATTTTTATTAAAAAAAAATTTTGTTTATAAAAAATATTTTTATTTATAAAAAATAATTTCATATAAAAAAATTTTATTTATAAAATTATTTTTTATGAATAAAAATATTTTTATTTATAAAAAATAATTTTATTTAAAAAAAAAAATTATTTATAAATATATTTTTATTTAAAAAAAAATATATATTTTTAAAAAAAAAATATATATATATAAAAAATATTTTTATTCATAAAAAATATTTTTATTTATAAACATTAATTTCATTTAAAAAAAAAAATTATTTATAAAAATATTTTTATTAAAAAAATTTTATTTATAAAAAATACTTTTATTTATTAAAAATATTTTTATACATAATAAAAATTATTTTTATTTAAAAAAATATTTTTATTTATGAATATTATTTTTCTTAAAAATGTTTTTAAAGGAAAATATTGTTATTTATAAAATATATATTTATTTATAAAAAATATTATTATTTATAAAAAATATTTATCTTGAAAAAAAAATGTTATTTAGAAAAAATATTTTTATTTATAAGAAAGATTTTTATTTCTAAAAAAATATTCTTATTTAAGAAAAATAATTTTATTTAAAAAAAATATTTATATATATAAGAAATATTTTTTTTATTAAAAATGTTTTTATTTATAAACAATAATATCATTTAAAAAAATGTTATTTATAAAAATATTTTTATTTATTAAAAATATTTTTATACATACATATATAAAAAACATTTTTATTTAAAAAAATATTTTTATTTGTAAAAATTATATGTCTTTAAAAAAATATTAAAAGAAATGTTTTTAATTATAAAATATAATTTTATTTATAAAAATTATTTATCTTAAAAAGAAATATTTTTTTTTTCAAAAAACGTTTTATTATTTATAAAAAATGATTATGTAAAAAAATAATTTAGTTTATAAAAAACTATTTTATTTAGAAAAATGATTTTTATTTATAAGAAATATTTTTATTTCTAAAAAAATATTTTTATATAAGAAAAATAATTTTATTTAAAAAACATTTATATTAATAAGAAATATTTTTATAAAAAAAAAATTATTTATAAAAATTATTTTTATTCATAAATGATATTTTTATTTATAAAAAATATATTTAATTAAAAAAAACTGATGCAGAAAAAGATTTACATAAAATTGATATATTGATAAATATAAATTACACAGGCCAACACTCAATTTGCTTCTTTGAATTTATCAACTGATTCTAGTTAATTTGGGTGCACTGAATTCAAATCTGTAATCAGTTTGTCTCTATCAGCTCTAGTTTTCATGTTATAGCTTTTTTATACCCTCCACTCATGACCTCCAATTATGACCGTCTGCCCGTCTGTCAGTTTTTTCAAAAAAAAATTTTTGTTTGTCAGTGAAAAACTCAATTAATAATAATTGTTATTAATTGAGTTTTTCACTGACATGAAAATTAGGTTTACTTAACGTCAGCCACATGACTTTAGATTTACTGAAGAGGCGTAAAAAAACTTTATCAATGACAACCAGATGTAAAAATCATTACAATTGATCCAAAATTGCACTATTTCCGGTTTACAAATTCGGGGTCTTATGTCGGGGTCTTATGAACTTCCTGGGAAGCTTCTTTTGCTGCTGAGACGTGTTTGTGTGTGTGTGTGTGTGTGTGTGTGTTATTACAGTTTAAAAAAACTCGTTCTTTATTTATTTGCTTTAGTACAAAATTCCAAGTCAGTTTTGTTTTGTTTGATAATTTACTATGATTCTTTTTTTTATAAATTTATTTATTCATAAAGTGGAAAAGCTTATCGATTCAAATTGAACAAGTCCTTTGCTTGAGGAGGGATTTCAAAAGCATTTGGGTTCTTTGCTTTCATCTTATAGGTAGACAGAATTATTGTGAAAATATATTCCTTCATTCCAATTTATGCGTTTTAAATATAAAATTCTTTAGAATACCTGCAACGGACATGACAAAAGAATCACTCATGTGCTGGGGTTATCACAAATGCCAAGCACATCCAAATGTAAATCTCATTCAATGGCCTTGCGAATGAGATGTGAATACAAGTAATAACATCGAATTCAACAATATGAATGAAATGATTTGGGCGAACCTCATGACTTTTTTCTCAATGAATATGGATGGCATCAAAAGCGGCCCTCCCTGCTGCTCGTCTGCTTAAAAGTTCTTGTACACCCGTGACTTTTATTTTCATGTCACAAAATTGTTAAATAAAATTGGAATTGTTATTCTCTTTATATCATTGTTATGGTGCATATTTTTTATATTATTTTTTTTTTGCTTTTAGTGTCAAGTTATTCTTTTGCCTTTAAAAAAATTATGACTCACCTGCAGGATGATGATCGAATGTGTGAGTACGTTTTTATTACAACACACACACAGTTGCCATGTTTTTTATTCTCGTTGGATGCGGATGTGAATACATACTCGTACTCGTATATCGTGTTATTATTTAAATATTTTTTTTTTAAATTTAGTTGATGTTGATGAAGTTATTTTCCTTAGGTTATGGTTCATATATTTTGAATATATCGCGTGGTTTATGGGTTGAAGTGTTTAGGAAAATATTTTTATATACGAAAAAAAAAGTAATAGCAGCTTTCATATGACAATTTAAAATTTTATCAAATTATAAATTCAAAAATAAATAATAATCCCATAAGTATTAATTACACACAATGACAAAATTTGACTTTTTGAAATTTCCCAGAAGTATTTTTAGATTTTCCATTAGATTTTTATGTCACAATTTCAAATCAAGTAGCCGTTTTTTTCTATCAGCTTTTTTTGTATTTAAGTGAGGTTAAGTGCACTTTTACGAATTTTAGATAGTTTTGATATCAGTTGTGATAAAACTTTCGCGATGACTACATCAAGGAGACGTTGCTTAATTGATCCGGAGTGCTTTTGCCTCATCTGCGGTGAATACGTATTCAAAAAATCGTACGTATAGAAAATCAATTACTAACTTTGTAAAAACCGTGTATACTGACTACTTTAAAGTCGAAATGTGTGATTTAGATAAGCCGTGGGTACCGCAAACTGTTTGCCAAAATTGCGTTGTTAGCTTGCGACATGGACAAATCGAAAAAGAAGTTCAATGAAGTTCCAAATACCGATGATCTGGCAAAAATGATGATAGTGCAAAAATTTCCTAGCCTAAGTATTGATAAATTGAAAGCTGGGGTATTCGATGGACCACAAATACGACTGCTGGTCAATGATAAAGATTTTATTAAGTCAATGAATAAAAAACAGACCAGAGCAAGGAAATCATTTGTGGCAGTTATGAAAAACTTTCTTGGTAATAATAAAGCACCAAACTACCAAGACTTGGTCCAACAAATGCTGTCTTGTATGAAAGATCTTGGTTGCAACATGAGCGTAAAACTCCATTATCTTCATTCTCATCTGAATTACTTCCCTGAAAATCTCGGCCACTTAAGTGACGAACAAGGTGAGAGATTTCACCAGGAAATTCGGATAATGGAGGAACGATACAAGGGCAAATGGGATGTACACATGATGGCAGATTGCTTCCCATGGCAGAAAATCGTTAAAGAGGTCCTTTTTGTCTGCTTTTGAAAATTGAATGGTTTAGGCAAATTTTAAATACTGCAAATTGAACATTTTGTTTTAAGGCCATTTTCAAAACATCGGTTCCGGTTTTTTGAAAATTTTGTTTAAATAAATTTGAAATATCGAAAATCGATTGAAACTGTTTTATTAAGAACATTTACAGAAATAATACAAAAAAAGAATGACGTCCATATCTCTCATAGTGTAGCCGTACTTGGCACTCAAATTCGAAATTTTTCTCCGAAAATTACATTTTTTTGAAAATAACGACCATTAAATATCTCAATATTTAGAGCTGATACAAGAAAATGGCTTTTATTTTCAGAATCAGTATGCCAAATGTCTACATTAAAGCAACTTAACTCTCTGGGAAAAAATCCTTGTCGTTGTGTGTTATTTTTACTGCAGCGGCATTAATATGTAATTTGATTCGAAAAGCAACTGGCTCGAAGGACCATGAAGAAATTTGGTGTCTGGCGATTCTAATCTTAGTGGACTGTAATGCTAGGGATTGGAGCTGGACACCACTTTCTTTCTTTATATCCCCTTCAGTGCTTATAGCGAATAGTATATAGGGGATCAGGTATGGGTTGTGAGAAATGTGTATGTGCGGTGAGAAATGTGTAGGTGCGCTTGTGAAATAAAAAGGATAATATCTGTTTTAATATGATTAACAATTTTATTGCCGTGTTACAAAAAATTTCAGTAGGTTACACGTTGGTGAAATTAAGAAATTCATGTAATAAGTTTAAATTTACAAAATACAGTTTTAATTAATGCAATTAGCAATTTTTTTAACTAGATAAAGCGTTGTGATTAATTTGAAAGCTGAAGTAGAACTCTACTTTACTTTTCTTTTTTCATACAAAATACACTAAGTCTTACAAAGATTTTACATTATTGGAAGGTTCGATGGAATTCACGATTTGAACATTTTCAATTATGTATTTCATCATTGCAATGATTAGAGTTACTGTTTACAATAAACTTTATGTCATGACATATTTATCTTACTTTAATGTTCTTTTTTTACACATTTCGCTTCTTCAATATATATTCTATGGACAAATATATAGAAAATTATTTTTATAATTTTCGGTGTAAAATCGTAGATTTTATACAACACTCTTTTTGATGTGTTAACATCTATACGCGCGCCTCTAGGGCAGTAAACTATCAGTTTCAATACATACGCAAGTGTAAGGTGTAAGATGTAAGAGTTTGTTTGTTTGTTGCTTGGCAGTCGGTATTGAAAGTGATTATTGGGCGATTTTCATATAATTTTCCCACGCGATTTTCTCCGGAAATTCATAGCCGATTTTATTAATTTTTGGATTAAAACGCTAGTGCGGGTTTCGACGAAGAGTTTAGGCCAAAAATTAAGGCGATCCGATATCGGCGAGCGGAGATTTAAGTGTTTTAATTCGGAGTATTAATTTGGAGTAATATTAAAAAAGTGTTTTATGTTGATCTTCGGTTTTGTCTTATGCATAGCAAAGAGAATAGTGACGTGGTTATACGTACATATATAAAAATGAGATAGCCAGACAGCAACGTATGTAGCTTATGTACAAACATAACAATGTATGTATGTACATTTGTCTGTTGCTTTGCATTCTCTTTGTTTTTTGTGGGTTTAATATAAAATAAATAAAGAAAAAGGTGTTAACACATCGCCCGTAATTTCGAATACTCATTGATTTTTTTCTTTTGAATGGAATTATTTAAAACCTCTCATATTTTTAATGTGCAAAAAATTATCTATTTACATGTTAAAAAGTGATGATAGTTCAAAAAAAAAAATTTTTTTTTTTTGCTGAGAAAATAGAATACGAGAACTGTAGCAGCACAAAACTGATATTAACACAAATTGTGTTTGTACACAATATTAAATTGCCATTAAAACTTTTCTCGCTGTCTTCACATTTTATTAATGCGTTTTTAAGCACAGCCCAGAGCTAAAGAAAGTATTTTGTTAAAATTGCCAGTTGTAATTAAATACACATTTAATTTTGTGAAATTTATATGTTTTAAAATTTTTAACAATCCTTGAAAAGAAATTAAATCATTAGTGTCATGTTTACTTTCATATTCTACGTTGTATCTAACGATTTGAACACAATTTGGCTGAATGTTAATAAATGCTGAACATTTAATTTGCTATAGAGTTCTGGGGAAAAGCTTATGTGATTCGCAAGGTACGAGGGTAGCTATGAAATTTCTTGGAACAACTAGGAAAACATAAATTGTTTTATTATATTATTAATTTTCATCTCTACAGAGCCAGGCCATAAGGATTAGTTAATTAAGGGTTTTGCACGAAAATGGCACGCATTTCGAATTATAAGTTCCTTTTGTTTTTGTAGTAAAAAAAATAATTTTTTCTTCTCTTTTTTTTGTCAACTCAGAGAAGTCTCTTAATTAGTCTTGTATAGCGTCATTTAGGGTAAATAAAGGATCCGCCATGTAACGTTTTTTTTTTCAACTAGTGCTTATTTCGTGAATGGTAACACTTAGCGCATGTCTGATTCGACAGATAATTTGTTTTATCCTTCCGCTGAACGAATATGATTGAAAACTTCAATTGAATATTTAAGGAATAAAGCAGTGATTAGGAAAAATTTTCTTAAGTGGACTTAAGCGCTTATTGCGTATTGCCACAGATAAAACGAAATCAATCCCTTCTACAGGGTCCGCCAAATAACTTATTTTTTTTTTGAAAATGTTATAAAAAAATCGACTGAATATTTTCTCATGTTTCTTTTTTATTTGAAAGTACAATCCATCCGGTTATTAATGGAAAATAATTTCATTCAATTGGCTGCCTCGGCTGGCCATGCAGTAGCCTACACGATCGGTCCAATTTTTAAGCACATTATCGATTGTGTGCAGCTGTATTTCACCAGTGGCTTCACGAATATTGTCCTTTAAATCGTCAATTGTCTCTGACTTGTCGGCGTAATACTTATCTTTGACGGCACCCCACAAATAATAGTCCAACGGTGTCAAATCGCAGCCAAACCGAGGTGGCCAAACGTCATCAGCTCTGCGGCTGATAATGCGATCTTCGAACACAGGGCGCAAAACATCGAGTGTAGCTTCGGCTGTGTGGCACGTAGCGCCGTCCTGTTGAAACCAAACGTTGCCAATATCCTCCTCTTCAATTTTTGTGAACAAAAATTCGTTCAACATGGCCCGATAACGATCGCCATTGACTGTAACGGCCACTCCTTGCTCATTTTCGAAGAACAAATGGCCCAATTATGCCTCTGGACTGAAATTCGCACCAAAAAGTAATTCGGTTTGGGTGCGTCGGCTTTTCAATGTATGCGTGCGTGCGGGTTTTCTGTGCCCCAAATGCGACAATTTTACTTGTTTACATTCCCGCCAAGATCAAAATGAGCTTCATCTGAAAAGATGATTTTTTTTTTGGCAAAATCGGCATCTTCTGTAAGTCGATCGCAGGCCCACTTAGCGAAGCGAAAACGCAATGGATGGTCAACCATATTCGTTCAGCGGAATGATAAAACGAATTATCTGTCAAATCCGCCATGAGTTAAGTGTTACCATTCACGAAATAAACACTAGTTGAAAAAAAAAGTTAGATGGCGGACCCTTTAATAGTTTTTCATCAAACTCTTATTAAATTTTGAGCTCGAAGTGCTTAAAAGCATAGAACAGCATAATTAATGTCGTTACGATAGATTTGCGGTTAAAATTACCCGGAAGTTGCAGGGATGGCCCTATTTTTATTTTATTTATTTATATTTTTTCTTACAGCAAAAAGTCGTCAAACCTGCAAAATCTTACTCATTTTAATGATTCTACCGAAGAAAGTAAATACGCTAAATAGCTGAAACTGTGTACCAAAACACTAAGTAACCCGAGAACATGAACTTTTTTTTTGAACACACTTCGTACATACTCGTCCGTCTGTCGAGACCTTTTTCAAATAAGCACTTTGAAAATATTCCACTTGATTAGTATTTAGTATTGAATTTGACAAACAAATAATATCTTGACAACCACCCAACGAACTTGAAGTAGATATTTGCCGATGGCAAAATCACCGGGATGGATATGACTGCATATGAAACGCTTATCAAAAAAATATATATTTTCTTATTTGTTGGCAAATTATAATTTCGCATCTGTGCTGCGATTAGAAAATTTGCCCTTAAACAGAACACGGACGGACTAACAAAGTTTCCTGCCCTTTTTTTTTACTAAAGCCCGTAGAGGCTTGAGTTGAAATGAATTTAAATTGAAACGCAATATTTATGAAATAAATAAAAAAGTAATTTAATTCAAAAAATAATGAATGTGCGTGCCTGCGGCTTCGTTAGCTTGGCATTGTGTTTGTGTAACTGGAAGATTATTATGGAAATCTTTCATTTGGCATATTTTTTCTAAATTAAATTGTAAATGTTAAATATTTAAGAAAAAGGAAAAATCTCATAAATTTCAATTTTTTTTTGCTCAGTTTCTTTGCACGGCAGCTGCCACTCCAATTTGGCTTATCTCAATTACTTGTGATTTAGTTATTCACATTCTTATCGAATTGAGTCACGCCAAGTTTTAACTTGTGGCTTTTAACTGTTTTTCTATATGTAAGCCAACAATAATTATTGAATTTGTGTAACAGAAGCCGCTCCCATATGAAATTTAAACTATTTTAAAGTGGAAAAGCATACCCAGCAAACAACATGGAATTGATATGAATTTTTGTTTCATAAGAAATTTTTTAGTGGACAAAAAATTCTTTAAGTATTTAAAAATTACTGCCTATTTCTCATTGTCGAATGAATTCTGTCTTTCGTACAAATATGTTTGAAACAATAACAATTTATAAAATTTTGTTTTTGTTTTAAATATATTTGTACGAAAGAAATAATTGGTTCGACAATGAGAAATAGGCAGTTAATTGATAAAATATTTTTTCTGGTTAATAACACAAGATTTTCTTACAAAAATGTATTTTGCCAGCCTCTTATAAATCCATACTCAGCTGTTCATATAAAACTCCTCTCCTGCTGTGCAAAAGGATTGACAACTGCCTTTAAAATCAAATTATAAAGCCATCATATAACTATTTCCAGCTTTTTTTTATTTGTACCCGATTCAGAACATGTACCAGCACTTGTGTGTGTATTTTATGGCTCCTCCGAATACCTGCATATCATTTTCACTTTTGTTTTTATGTAAAGAGCGGCGGCATACGTGTTGGGTTTTTATGTTCTAACATGTTTTATTTACTTAAATGAATTTCCTATGTTTTCTTTTTATTTGGATTTCTTTATTTTCATTATTTGTTATCTGGTCTAACGACATGAGAACACGTACTCGCAGAAGACTCATAACTAAAGATACACTGCAGATGAAAATTATAGGAACAGAAGAAAGAACTAAAAGCTTAAATCTAGTGGTATTTTGAATTTTTAGCAATTGATGTATTTTACTGCTTTAAATATATTTCTAGTGACTGATAAATTACGCCAATGTTTTTATAAATTTAAATAACTATTTTGTAAGAAAAAATCATTTTGGAAAGTATAATAATTTTGGAGATATAATGCGTTGCACTTTTTATAATGACTTGCACTTTTCATAAGGACTTGCACTTTTTATTATGACTTTCACTTTTTATGATGATTTGCACTTTTTATGATGACGTGCACTTTTTGTGATGACTTGCATTTTATATGATGACTTGAATTTTTTTGATGACTTGCACTTTTTATGATGACTTGCATTTTTTATGATGACTTGCATGTTTTATGATGACTTGCATGTTTTATGATGACGTGCGCTTTTTATGATGACTTGCACTTTTTATGATGACTTGCACTTTTTATAATGACTTGCATTTTTTATGATGACTTGCATTTTTTATGATGACTTGGACTTTTTATGATGACTAGCGCTTTTTGTGATGACTTGCACTTTTATGGCTTTAATTTTTATGATCACTTGCATTTTTTATGATGACTTGCATTTTTTGTGATGACTTCACTTTTTATGATGACTTGCACTTTTTATGATGACTTGCGCTTTTTATGATGACTTGCACTTTTGATAATTACTTGCATTTTTTATGATGACTTGCACTTTTTATGATGTCTTGCATTTTTATGACGACTTGCACTTTTTATGATGACTTGCATTTTTTATGATGACTTGCACTTTTTATTATGATTTCCACTTTTTATGATGACTTGCACTTTTTATGATGGCTTGCGATTTTTAAGACTTTCATGTTTTATGATGACTTGCATTTTTTATGATGACTTGCATTTTTTATGATGACTTGCACTTTTTATTATGACTTGCACTTTTTATGATGACTTGCACTTTTTATGATGGCTTGCGATTTTTATGACTTTAATGTTTTATGATGACTTGCATTTTTTATGATGACTTGCACTTTTTATGATGACTTGCGATTTTTATGATGACTTGCACTTTTAATGATGATTTGCACTTTTTATAATGACTTGCATTTTTTATGATGACTTGCACTTGTTATGACTTTTATTTTTAATGATGATTTGCATTTTTTGTGATGTTTTGCACTTTTTATGATGACTTGCACTTTTTATGACTTTAATTTTTAATGATGATTTGCATTTTTTGTGATGTCTTGCATTTTTTATGATGACTTGCATTTTTCATAATGACTTAAACTTTTTATGATGACTTGCACTTTTTATGACTTTAATTTTTAATGATGATTTGCATTTTTTGTGATGTCTTGCATTTTTTATGATGACTTGCATTTTTCATAATGACTTAAACTTTTTATGATGACTTGCACTTTTTATAATGACTTGCATTTTTTATGATGACTTGCACTTGTTATGACTTTTATTTTTAATGATGATTTTCATTTTTTGTGATGTCTTGCACTTTTTATGATGACTTGCACTTTTTATGACTTTAATTTTTAATGATGATTTGCATTTTTTGTGATGTCTTGCATTTTTTCTGATGACTTGCATTTTTCATAATGACTTAAACTTTTTATGATGACTTGCACTTTTTATGACTTTAATTTTTAATGATGATTTGCATTTTTTGTGATGTCTTGCATGTTTTATGATGACTTGCATTTTTCATAATGACTTAAACTTTTTATGATGACTTGCACTTTTTATAATGACTTGCATTTTTTATGATGACTTGCATTTTTTATGGTGACTTGCACTTTTAAGACTTCCATTTTTTATGATGTTTTGCATTTTTTATGATTACTTTCAGCTTTCATAATGACTTGCACTTTTTATAATGACTTAGACTTTTTATAATGACTTACACTTATTTCCTTACTGGTGTAATAAATATGAAAGTAACTCTGTCCTTCCGTCTGTTATCTACCTTTTCATGCTCAAGTCGCTGAACCGATTTAGATGAAATTTGGCGTAGAGATAGTTTAAGATCCAAGGAATAAAATATAGTGTTTTTTATTTTTGCAAATGATCGTATTGAGTTGTCAATGATGGTCAAAAATTTGTATAGACATATGAAATTATTAAACAGATAACTAAGAACGTTTTAAACTTTGATCCAGTAAAAATACAAAACATCATTGACATAACATACACATTAGCTGAAATTTTACTTATTCTTCGCGGACAGAGCCGCGGGTAAAAGCTATATGAAATTTGAAAAATAAGCACTTCATAAACATAAGGTATTTTTTATGAATACGCCTTAAATATGTAAATAAAATAAATTAATTAAAAGTAAGAGAATGCAGAATTCGATAACACCCCGTCAGTAAAGAATTTTGGGGTTTCCGCCAAACAGAATAATCGAAGATCTCATATTAAAGAACACTTTTTTCCATTTATTAATATAAAATAAATACTCTGCGACATTTTGGAAGATCTTCGAAAAAGACAATAGAATTGCCAATGATTTTTCGCCATCCCTAGACTATTTTCGGCAATGTTCCTTCATCTCTGTTTTACTTCTCGCTAATAAAATTGGTGCATTTCCGCAACTAGACTGTTTACAAACCAAAATTGCCGTTAGATGATATACGAGTAAAATCATTCCTAATTCAAATAAATCCTTTCCTTAAATATCTTTTTGCACCTGCAAAACCGCTAAATTGGCAGTAGTGTCATTTATGAAGTAGACTGTAAACGTGTATCGTAACGAAGGATATAGATTTACTGTCAAGAGAAAAGAAAAAAATGTATAGAAATAAAACATAAAGAATAATATAATAAAGAAAAATATGTTGCAGCAAATTCTTTGGCGTGCAACCACTGCGTATTTATAAAATAAACGCGCCAAAGGAAAAATTTATTCGTGCAAGTGTAGATATTTATTAGTGTATGTGGTTGTGCTAGTAGCAACCAAGAATGTGCATGCAATTCAAAGAATAAAACAATAAAAAAAATAAAAAATAATAATAGAAAATGCAACGTAAACATATAATGTAAAATTCAAAATTGAGTTTTTTTTCCTAAATGCTGGTTTTTCCTAGAAGGTATTTCTTGTCATTTTCTTAACAGCTACTTTTTCCAAAAAGGCTCTCCTTCTTACAAAGATGTTTTTCTTAAAAGATATTCTGACTTAAAAGAAACATTTTCGTTAAAGGCACTTTTTCTTAAAATTTGCTATTTTTTCAAAGTACTTTTTTCACACGATGCTTTTTTTAGAAGGTCTTTTTTCTTAAAAAGTAGTTTTTTGAAACACATTTTTGTAGTATTTATTTCCTCTTGAAAAATACTTTTTATACTTTTTTTAAAACGTGCTTTTTCTCGGACCGACCTTTTTCCTAAAAGGCGCTTTGTCTTAAAAGGAACTTTTCCTTAAAAGGAACACTTTCTTAAAAGTAACTTTTGAAAAAGTAATTTTTTTGAAATTGCACTTTTTTTGAAAAAGTACTTTTTCTTAAAGTATACTTTATCTTAATTTTTCTTAAAAGGTACTTTTTCTGAAGGTATTTTTTTTTGTTAGAAGGTATTTTATCTCAAACGTTCTTTTACTTAAAAAGTATTTTTTTGAAAGTGTAGTATTTTTTAAAATTGCCCTTTTCTTAAAAGGTACATTTCGCAAAATTACTCGAATTTCTTCTTTAGCAGCCATATTTTCTTAGAATGTACTTTTTCTGAAAAAGTACTTTTTCTTCGAAGATCCTTTTTCTTAAGAGTTACTTTTACTAAAAAGTAGCTTTTAAAAAAGGTACTTCTTTTGAAATGGTACTTTTTTTAAAATGTATTTTTTTAAAAGGTAATTTTTCCTAAAAGGTACTTTTTCTGAAAAGGTATTTTTTTTTGAAAAGGTACCTTTTGTTAGAAGGTATATTATCTCAAACGTTCTTTTATTTAAAAAGTATTTTGTTCTTTTATTTAAAAAGTAATTTTGTATTATTTCTTAAAATTGCATTTTCTTAAAAGGTACATTTCGCAAAATTACTCGAATTTCTTCTTTAGCAGCCATATTTTCTTAGAACGTACTTTTTCTGAAAAAGTACTTTTTCTTCAAAGATCCTTTTTCTTAAGAGTTAGTTTTACTAAAAAGTACTTTTTAAAAAGGTGCTTTTTTTAAATGGTACTACTTTTGAAAAGGTACTTTTTCTTAAAAGATACTTTTTCTTAATAGGTAAAGGTGTGTTATCTCAAACGTTCTTTTATTTAAAAAGTATTTTGTTCTTTTATTTAAAAAGTAATTTTGTATTATTTCTTAAAATTGCATTTTTCTTAAAAGGTACATTTCGCAAAATTACTCGAATTTCTTCTTTAGCAATCATATATTCTTAGAACGTACTTTTTCTAAAAAAGTACTTTTTCTTCAAAGATCCTTTTTCTTAAGAGTTAGTTTTACTAAAAAGTACTTTTTTAAAAAGATACTTTTTTTAAATGGTACTACTTTTGAAAAGGTACTTTTTTTTAAAAGATACTTTTTCTTAAAAGGTAATTTTTCTTAAAAGGTACTTGTTCTGAAAAGATATTTTTTTTTTTGAAAAGGTACTTTTTGTTAGACATCTCAAACGTTCTTTTATTTAAAAAGTATTTTTTTTAAAATGTATTATTTCTTAAAATTGTATTTTTCTTAAAAGGTAAATTTCGCAAAACTACTCGAATTTCTTCTTTAGCAGTCATGTTTTGTTAGAACGTACTTTTTCTTAAAAAGTACTTTTTCTCCAGAGTTACTTTTACTACAAAATACTTTTTGAAAAAAGGTACTTTTTCTTAAAATGTGCTTTTTCTTGAAAGGAAACTTTTCTCTAAGAGGTACTTTTCCTCAAAATATACTTTTTCTTATAAAGTACTTTTTCTAAAAGTTATTTATTTGCTCCACGAATTTTGTTCTAACCGAAATCCATATCATAGCAATAATTTTCCTTGTTCATTGTCCAAAACAATAAAAATATCATTTAAATTCATTAAATAAGTAATTTCAATATGCAATTAGCGCGTACATTTTAACAGAATACTAAAGCAGGTAATACAATCATGAATTGCTCCTATTCATCATCATTAAAATTAAATATATTTCAAATATAAATAATAAATTAGCAGACACATACAAGGCGGCACACACGCTGTCAGGCAGCACACACGCTGTCAGGCAGCAGTTGAAGGTGTGAAAATATTTTGTGTAATTCAATAATTTAAGGGAGGAGCCTTGCAGCCAGCCGGATTGTGTAACAAACCAACAGGATTAAATAACAAAATTATACAAATTTTAAATTGTTGTAACAATATTGACAAATAATGACAACACATTTGCATAAATATGGTTTTGTATATGTATGTGTTTGTGTGTTGCGATCAGCATGTGTATATTCCATGTGTTTGAGTTTCTTGTTCACTTTGGCTGACAAGTGAATTTTAATGACCTGTTGTGTTTGTGTGTGTGTGTTTTAGATGAATGAATTTAAAATGTTGACGTTATTGTTTGCTGTTCTTTGCTGTTATTGTTATTTCGAAAGGAATTTAAGTATTTCCAGCTTTAATTGAAGTCTAATGGCCTTATATTTTGTAATATATGTTTGAAGTATAAAATAGTTACAAAATACTTTAATGTAGACTTGAAGTGGACTTTAAAACCAAATTTTCATACTAAATTTATTTTCAAATTTTTTTTAAGTCCACATTATTCTTATTGCATGCGAGAGCAAAAAAAAAAATGATTAACTAAAAAATAGTTTAAGGATGTACTCGCTTTAAAACAATTATTTTGTATGTATTTGGAAGCGAAAAAATCGACAGCCTGTCCTCGAATTTCTAAAGAATTTATTCTTTCGTACAAAAATAAATAAAACAAAAATAAATTGTATAACTTTTTTTTTCGTGTAGAAAGTATTTTTTCGACATTCTTGGATCCTTTAATCTATTTATATTGAAACGAAGTTCCTTATGGGACGATGCGGAGGGTTACCTTAACCGGGGAAAAACGTCCGTAACGTAAGATTTTTTGTATCTAAATCAATGTTTAAGACGTATGAGTAATAAGATTCCATACAAAGAAATATTAGTCATACGCAGCCGTGCCCTGACAGAATTTAACTTCGTTTGGGAACAAAATTGATTCTGTATTTTCGTTGGTCGGCGAAAAAAAAATCATAATAAAAAATGTATAACCGAATAATTATTTTCTTTATACCTCGAATAGAACTTAAAATTAATATTTTTATAATAAGGAACTTCATCCCTATCCGGTGTTCCACAACAACACACATCTCTTTAATTTCTTTGTAGTCTAGTGTTAGACATAGCAATGCTACGCCAATATATGATTAGGACCATTATATTGAAACAAATAATCTTTATAGCGACTTTCTTGAAACTCTTTCTTTTAGGTTATCACCTGTTTGCCACTGTGGAAAATGACACGTCCTCTAAAAATAAATATCGCATATCAACTACTAAAAAAATATTTTATAAGTAATGCTATGAACGTTGGCCCGTATCTTGCCCATACAAAATAAATATTACATTTTAATTGTCGATTTTTGTGAAATTTTCTACTTGGAAAATATTTCAAAACAATCATGTATTAATTTTTTAGAAAAGTTGTGAGTACCACGCCCATTCAGTGCTTCTGCTCTCTATCACTGCTTTCGCTAGACTCATTGTAAAAAAAAAAAAATTGAGTTCCCCCTTGCCTTAAATCAAATGGTAAGAAAAATGATGCAGTTTCACACGCTTGTAAAGTAAGTGATTTTTTCTATATTTCACTATTCATATGGGTACAAATCATTTTAGAAAGAAATATTCCAACTTTACGTCCATACAAAAACAACAAAATATTTCAACCACTTTGAAACGGATACGTGATATTTTGTACTCATGTTGAGTATACGCCACCACAAACTCTTTGTTCAACTCACAAGTTCGCGTGAGGCTGAGAATGGTAACAGGTTTTTATTTAAAAAGAGTTGAAAAATAATTCAACAAAAAAGAGTCATAAAATATTGTGTTGAATTCTTCTGATCAGCACTAGTGCATGTGTGTGTTATTTGTTGCCAACCTGTTTCAGTGATGAAAGCATATCACTGGTCACTGAAAATAATTGGTAACGACTGACACGATCATGTACTAAAAGCAGAGTAACAGCAGCATCCTACTCCGTCTGTCCTGTAGCAAAAATTAGCCGGCGAAGTAAAAAAAGGTTAAAAATAGCTACAAAAAATTCTCTGTCTCCTCATTTTCTTTCTTCATCTGTCCCCTCAATACAATCCCCGCCCCCCCCCCCTCCTTTCTAGTTCCGGCGCAATGTACTGCATATGTAGGGGTCATGCCATGAGTGCTGGTCCGAGATTAGGTTGAAGAGAGGGCGTAAGCAAAAGCTATTCCAATCCGTTCAGGATTACACTTCGGTCTCATAGGCCTGTTGTGTGGTCGGAGATTAAAAACAAATAAAAAACAAAAAACTAAAGATGTGAGAGGCAAAGGTTTCAAGATGATGGATTAGTGAAAACGTTTTTGCAGAATCGTATTAACTCCACTTACAACTCTTTAAAAAAAACGTATGAAGTATGTAAACTGAAGCTAAAAATTATGCGCAGTCCAAACAAACCGAATAAAACAAAGCAAATATTTCAAATTGATTCTGTATTAGTTTTCTAGAAAATATGTGAGTGCCTCGTCCATACAATTTTCCACTGTCTCGCGCTAGACTCATTGTCACAAAAGGAGTGGGCCACAAGATGAGTTCCACTTCCACTAAATTAAATGGTTTGAAAAAGTAAATAATTTTTCATATATTTTTATTCATGAGCGCCATATCATTTAAAAAAAATCAACTTTACGTCCATACAAAGGCAACAACATATTTCAACGACTTTGAAGCGGATACGTGATATTTTGTACGCCACCACAAACTATTTGTTCAACTCACAAGTTCGCATGAGGCTGAGAATGGTAACAGGTTTTTATTTAAATAGAGTTGAAAAATAATCCAACAAAAAAGAGGAAACATCAAAATCGATTTAATTATTCAAACTTTCGCAGTAGAGAAGAATAACTGTTTTCGGCAACCGCTACACTCGTATTATCAGTACTCATGTGTAATAGTTGAACTGGTTGCATTCATTTGCACAAATTTTATGAGGAAATTGTATACGGAAAGTTTATCCAGACTCAACTGAGTTTAAAAAAATTAAAATCCCATGTTGCCGTTCAATTATTTTCTTCGACACATTTTGAAATAAATAAATTGATGAAATAAATAAATAAATGTGAGGCGCAAAATAGAAAGGGAGCTAAGGGTAAAAACCGGTTTTGTTCAGGAGAGCCATTTTAAAGATTTAAATACGTGTATCTTTGGTGTACCATCACCATCATAAAACGCGCATATCTCTGGGAGGGAGCACTTTTGGGGCATGGGATCGATCTTATTCGATGCTCAGATGTTGTACACATAAAAAAAAAGAAAGTGAAAATTGATATTTTTTTTACCCTTAGGTCCCTTTCTCTATGCGCTGTTACAAATAGTTAAATACATAAATTTTCTAAACTTTCTCTCTAGTATCCCAAGATATGGCCGGATCAATACCATAAACATTTTTTATTATTCTATTGAGATATTGTGTAAATTAATTTAACAAATATGACTGATTTATTGCGTTTAAATTGTGTCTATACGCCTGCATTTTACGATATTTAATAGTATGACAAAATGTCTTAGTTTATGCACAAACTTTCAAAAACTACTTGAGAATTGCATAAACTTAGTAGGCTTTAAACGTTTCAAAGGCTACGGTGCTGTTTTTTACATATAGTTCTCAATTGTTTTTCAAAATGTAGTGTCTGCATTAAAAGGGGTTTTATTTGTGGAATTAATCTACTGAAGATTTTTTAATTTTTTTTTTATTATTATTTTCAGAAATTTCATTTCTATATTTATTTCCTATGTCAGCTATTTAATGTAGTTTATTTATTTAGCTAGTAAATGCCTAAATTAAAATTATTAAAATATGTTTTGCAAAGTAAGTGAATTGTTTTATGTTTTAAATTCCAGCAAAAAATAACGTTCGACTTCGTGGGTTAAAATAAAAGTCTACCGGGATTACACACTCGTATATAAAATCTTGATCATCTACTAAATGCAGTTAATTATTCTTTTTATTATTAACGTTATCCAACCAACTCCACTGTAACCAACCGAGGGAATAAAACCCTAAAAAACTGTTTTTTTACGTTTTCAAGGATATTTGCATACAAATCAAGGTATGAATGAAAGCATGTCAATATGGATGGCAGAAAAAAATGTTAAAGTAACAAACTTGCGACCATGTGTAAAATATATAAAAATGTGTGTATGTGTGTGTGTGTGTGTTGTTTTTAAGCCAATATATTTCCATTTGTGCACACGTATCCGTATGTCAAATGAATTCATTTGTAGCCACAAATTTCCATTTCGTCCTGTGTGTATACATGTGCATGTTTATGCAAGTTAGTTTCGTTTTTTTTACTGTTCTCTCCCACACTCTCTCTCTCTCCCTCTCCCTCTCTCTCAACCTCTGTTGTCTGCTTTCGCTTGAATACCAAAGTAAATATTTGTTGGGTCAACTGAACATAAATTTCGACACAAAGTGAAACAAACATATGGCAGCAATAAAAAAAAACAAAAACAAATGGAAGAAGAAAACATGATGTTGAATTCAACCGAATTTTAATCAACAAAATTCACACTTCCTCATACAATATAAATCACAAACGAATAAAAACAGACATTGAAAGCCACAAGAAATCCTTTTGTAAAATATGTTGTTAAACAAGTTGAATGCTTGTGTTTGGTTGGTTGTTTTTACAGTTATTTAAAAATATATGTATTTTTTTTGGCAGTATCTTTAAGTACCAAATCAGGCCAACAGAATTTGACATTTACTCTAGATTTTAAATTGAAGTTTTGAAAAGCAGTTTGTTGTTAATGTAGTAATTTTTTCAACTCATAAAAATTAGCCCGCATAAGATCTCAATGGATATAAGAATTTCAGTGTATAAGAATTTTGTCTCAAGACTAATTTCTAAATAATATTTTTGTCTCAAAATGAGATTAATATTAGCACAAAAATATAAAATGAAAAATTTTTACATATGAAAAAGGTACACTTAACAAATTGTTTACGAAATCCTTTAAAGCTGCTGGAAATGCTGCAATATGTTCGTGGTTTGTTACTGGCAAAGAGAGGACATTTTGGTATTTCGTGTATTAGTATCATGCATTCATATGGACATGCTTTACACGCAACAAACAATTCACATATTTAATAAATTCATTTAGAAAATGTCACAAATAAAGGACATAAAATATTCATGCTATTGTTACAACCATAAGTTAAGATATTAGAGACAACATTTCTTTTTTATCTTGGACCAGCACTCAGGGGATGACCCCTATATATGCAATGCATAGCGCTGGAACCGAAAACGAGGGGACAGATGAGGAAAGATAAGAAGATAGACAGTTGTTTTTGTAGCTATTTTAACCTTTTACTTCACCGGCTAATTTTTGCTACAGGGCCGACGACGGTGGGTGCTGTTACTCTGCTTTTAGTACATGATCGTGTCAGTCGCTGCCAATTATGTTCAGTGACCAGTGACTATGCCTTCATCATTTTCTAAATGAATGAACATTTAACAAAAAGGGGACATGAAGAAAATAATTAGCGGGATTGAATTTGTGTTGCATCTCAGAATTAATAAAGATTTCGTATACAATTTCGTCATAAAATTCGTGTAAATAAAAATTATTATCACATTCATGCAAGTCAACTAACACATGAGTACATGATAATGGGAGTGTAGCGGTTTCCCAAAAAACAGTTTTTCTTCTCTACAGCGAAAGTTTGAATAATTAAATCGATTTTGATGTTCCCTCTTTTTTGTTGGATTATTTTTCAATTCTCTTTAAATAAAAACCTGTTACGGTTCTTAGGCTCACGCGAACTTGTGAGTTAAACAAAGAGTTTGTGGTGGCGTATACTCAACATGAGTACAAAATATCACGTATCCGCTTCAAAGTCGTTGAAATATGTTGTTGCCTTTGTATGGACGTAAAGTTGAAATACTTTTTTCTAAAATAAATATCATTCATGAATAGTAAAATATATGAAAAATTATTTAGTTTTTCAAACCATTTAATTTAATGGAAGTGGAACTCATCTTGTGGCCCACTCCTTTTGTGACAATGAGTCTAGCGCGAGGCAGTGGAAAATTGTATGGACGAGGCACTCACATATTTTCTAGAAAATTAATACAGAGTCAATTTGAAATATTCGCTTTGTTTTATTCGGTTTGTTTGGAATGCGCATAATTTTTAGCTTTAGTTTACATATTTCATACGGTTTTTTTAAAGAGCTGTTAGTGGAGTTAATACGATTTTGCAAAAACGTTTTCACTAATCCATCATCTTGAAACCTTTGCCTCTCACATCTTTAGTTTTTTTTTTAATCTCCGACCACACAACAGGCTTATGAGGCCGAAGTGTAATCCTGAACGGATTGGAATAGCTCTTGCTTACGCCCTCTCTTCAATCTAATCTCGGACCAGCAGTCAGGGGATGACCCCTACATATGTAGATGAGGAAAGATGAGAAGATAGACAGTTTTTTGTAGCTATTTCAACCTCTTTACTTCGCCGGCTAATTATTGCTACAGAACCAACGAAGGAGGATGGTGCTGTTACTCTGCTTTTTAGTACATGATCGTGTCAGTCGCTGCCAGTTATTTTCAGTGACCAGTGCTATGACTTCATCACTGAAACAGGTTGGCAACAAATAACACACACATGTACTAGTGCTGATCAGAAGAATTCAACACAATATTTTATGACTAAGCGCGGGGTTGAAGTCAGGACCCTCCGCTTCATAGTCTCGTGTTCTACTACTTCAGCCAACAGCATCATCATATATATTATATTTTAGATTAGACACAAAATTTTCGAAATATAAAAAAGAAAATCCCCAGATGTAGATAAAATAAATTTACATATTTATTATTTTATAATATAATTGTTATAATTATAATTGTTATAATTGTTATAAGCAAAATAAATACAATTTTTCTCTTCTATTTCTTTGCAGGTAAGGAAAACTGTGAAACATGGTCGCAGCCCAAAAGTAAAATTTTATATAAATACAAGTATAAACTTCCCTGACTGAACAAACTTGGTAGGTTTTTCCTTAAATATATTGAAAATATTTATATTGCTTTGGTTTAAGCTAAACTATATAAGCGAGTTTTATAGCTGGTAATGGCTATTCATCTGTAGATATTGAAGTATTAAAGTTGCCAAAGAGAAATTGATGTGCAGTCGAAGCCGCTTTAGCGCAACACGCTTTACTGAAAAAAATCGGATTACTGAAAACGATACAAATCGCCGTACTGCTTTTAAGCGCAGCTAGTCTTATTTACTTCGCTTTAGCGAAACATCGCTTTACTGAAAATATCGTATAACTGAAAACCAAAAGCAAGTCCACAGCTACGTTTTGTATGAAACTTACTTCGCTTTAGTGAATAAATAAACAATGGCAAATTTATTTATTAGAAATCGATTGCATAACTTAAGGCTGAAAAAACTGAGCCTGTTTTGTCCGTTAAAAAACTAAATGACAAAATTTATTTGTCCTTTTCGCTCTTACGTACTTTATTGCCAATTTCTTTTACATTGTCAATGCAAGTGGCTAGACATTTTAGAGGAATTCGTGAAAATTTTCAACAACAAAATGAATAATTTTATGAATAATTTTTTTTTTAATAAAATATTTACGTTAAATTGACGCAAAAAAAAATATACGGATTTGATATAAAAAATATTGCTTTACTGATTTTCAGCGGTACGCTTAAATGTAACAAATTTCAGTATCATGTACTAAAAGCAGAGTAAAAGCAGCATCCTCCTTCGTCGGCCCTGTAGCAAAAATTAGCCGGCGAAGAAAAAGGTTGAAATAGCTACAAAAAATTCTATATCTTCTCATCTTTCTTAATCTGGCCCCTCAATACTATTATCCTTCGTTTTCAGTTCCGGCGCAATGAATTGCATATATAGGGGTCATCCCCTGAGTGCTGGTCCAAGATTAAAAAAAAATATTTCAGTAATCCGAACTACGTTTTAGAGAATAAATCGGATAACCGAAAAGAATTGAGTTTTGTTTATTTCCAGTAAAGCGTAGTCGACGCATAAATATTTTTTGAAAAAATTTTTTAAATTCACCTTATTATTTGAACAGACCTCCTATATGCGAGTCTTTGCTATTTGTTATAAAACCATGAAAATTTTTACATAGACTTTTGCACGTTTATACAAGTGGTTGTGTTCAAGGACAAAACAAAATTCAAATTTATAAAAAGTTTATATGTTGTTCAAATTTAAAATATTGTTTATTTAAAGTCAAGAAATTAAAATTGAAAAAGATATTGTGCATATCTACTTGCAAATACCTTTCAAACCATATGCATCTTATCAATATTGGCAAACGATAAGATACTTAAAAGTGTACCACAAATAATGATGCACTTCTATTTTAACGTTAACTTACTGTTCATACAAAGAAATAAGCTCTAAAAATCTTCTATTGAGCTGTGATATAATATAAACGATTAACTTTTAATCTATTGAATACCCTAGTGTGTACATATGCACTTGTATTGTATTCCTTTTAGCCATTTAATGAACTCTTGTACAGTTAATGGAATCCATAAAATGTCTAAAGCACTTTTTTCTTTACATTCGCTGCAAGAAAAGTTTTTACAAACGACTACATATTGTGTTAATTTCTTGGTAAATATTATCTGAAATATATTTTTAACTTTTTATTATCTGTAACTTCAATAGCTTCCGGTGCACGTGTGTATTTAGTTAAACAACCCAGCAAACACAAGCTCTAGAGTTTAATATGTGATGATTTTTATTATTAGCTGCAGAATGTACACAGATTTTTGTTTAGAATCGTAAAACGATAAATATCTATATCTAAGAAACTATACATTGATTTTAAAATTATTTCATCATTAAATGAAGTTGCGAAGTTCGTTCCGAAATTTTTGCATTTTCATGAAAAATAATAATAATAATAAAACACGTCGCTTAAAAATCGATCAGTAAATGTTCAATGAAGTTGAAGACTTCCGTATTCATCAGGCTTGGCACTCTGCTACTTGTTTCTGCTGCCAAGATTGAAGAGTCTCTTGAAAGTATCATGTACGTTTTGCGATGATTGTGGAGATAAAAACCGAATTGGTGAGAGATCTCAAGGACATCTCAAAGTGCACATACAACTGATTTAAGGTTTGAAGAAAATTAAGCCAGAAATGTTTTATATCTGATAGGGAATACATTGAAGGGTGGGTGCTGTTGGCTGAAGTAGTAGAACACGAGACTATGATGCGGAGGGTCGTGAGTTCGAGCCAGCGCTGAGTCATGAAATATTGTGTTCAATTCTTCTGATCAGTATTAGTGCGTGATTGTGTTAGTTGTTGCCAAGCCTGTTTCAATGATGAAGGCATAGACACTGTGGGCACTGAACATAATTGGCAGCGACTGACACGATCATGTACTAAAAAGCAGAGTAACAGCACCCACCTCCGTCGGCCCTGTAGCAAAAATTAGTCGGCGAAGTAAAAGGTTGAAATAGCTACAAAAAAACTGTCTATCTTCTCATCTTTCCTAATCTGTCCCCTCAATACTATCCCCTCGTTTTTAGTTCCTGGGCAAAGCATTGCTTATATAGGGGTCATCCCCTGAGTGCTGGTCCAAGATAAAAAAAAATAAATAAAAACTGAAGAATAAATAAATATTTTTTGAGAAAAAAAAATAAGAATTCGCCTTAATTTCTAAACGGGCCTGGAATGTATGCAGCCTTGAAATTTTTCCCAAATTTAATTCGAGGACGATCAGAAAATGTGGCAAAAATCATATTAGTAATTCACAAGAATGGCGATCTTTCATATTTATAATCTGGAATCGTCAAAATGGAATAATAAATTAATTTTTAGGAATGAGATGCCCAGGTTCCTTGGGAAATTACAATATATGTCTACAAACACATGCACGCATACACACACACACACAAATACACAGAATGTTGCTATAATACTCATAACATTAAAACTCCATTTGGCTTTATTTTTATTCCAACGTTTCCACTACATTCTTTTTGGCAAAAAAAAGTGCATAAAATTTTTACATATTGAATGGCAAAATGAATTTGACTTTATTTATGGGGTTACCAAACTTATTGCACTGTGGGACGTATCGTAAAATAAATGGTAATTTTGATAACTGTTTAATACTAATCGTGCTGATTCCTTTCTTTTTTCCAAAATATTTAAACAATTCAAAGTGGCGAGGGGAAATTGTTGTAAAATAAAAGACATGCAATTAAATTTATTTTCTTAGGAATTCATGGTTAAAACTTCAAGTTTAAATTTCAATTCTCTTTTTTCCAATTTGCATAAAAAAAATTTAGAGTGATCAGTATTCTCAGTTCACTGGTGCTAATGCAGATCATCGGAGAGCATTTTTTTTATCTCGGACCAGCACTCAGGGGATGACCCCTACATATGCGGGGCATTGCGCCGGAACTAGAAAGGAGGGGATAGTATTGAGGGGACAGATGAAGCAAGATGATGAGATAGAGAATTTTTGTAGCTATTTCAATCTTTTTACTTCGCCGGCTAATTTTTGCTTCAGGACCGACGAAGGAGGATGCTGCTTTTACTCTGCTTTTTAGTACATGGTGACCAGTGATATGCCTTCATCATTGAAACAGGCTGTCCCAACCATGCACTAGTGCTGATCAACTATGACCTTTTCTGACCACAAATGACCTTATCTGACGATGTTCTCAACATAATGTGAAATTGAGTGTTCACCGCCACCCGCGTACCTTCTCAGGGGCCACACCCAGGCGACCTCGATTCACCCAGGTGGCAATTTCTAGAACATGATAGGGTAATGTTCCATGCCCTAACACCTTCCTAGAGTGTCGATCCTATCTATAGGGTCCGCCAAATAACTTTTTTTTTTTTTTGAAAATGCTATAAAAAAAACTTTCTTTTTTTATTTGAAATAACAATCCTTCCGGTTAATAATGGGAAATAATTTCATTTAAACGGCTGCCACGGCTGGCCATGCAGTAGCCTACACGATCGGTCCAATTTTTAAGCACATTATCGATTGTGTGCAGCTGTATTTCGCCAATGGCTTCACGAATATTGTCCTTTAAAGCGTCAATTGTCTCTGGCTTGTCGGCGTAGCACTTATCTTTGACGGCACCCCACAAATAGTAGTCCAACGGTGTCAAATCGCAGCTCCGAGGTGGCCAAACGACATCAACTCTACGGCTGATAATGCGATCTTCAAAAACAGGACGCTAAACATCGAGTGTAGCTTCGACTGTGTGGCACGTAGCGCCGTCCTGTTGAAACCAAATGTTGCCAATATCCTCCTCTTCAATTTTTGTGAACAAAAATTCGTTCAAAATGGCCCGATAACGATCGCCATTGACAGTAACGGCCACTTCTTGCTCATTTTCGAAGAAAAATGTCCCAGTTATGCCTCTGGACCAAAATCCGCACCAACCAGTGACTCGTTTTGGGTGCGTCGGCTTTTCAATGTATGCGTCCGTGCGGGTTTTCTGTGCCCCAAATGGGACAATTGTGCTTGTTTACATAAACGCCAAGATCGAAATGAGCTTCATCTGAAGAGATGATTATTTTGGCAAAATCGGCATCTTCTGTAAGTCGATCGCAGGCCCACTTAGCGAAGCGAAAACGCATTAGATACACAACCATATTCGTTCAGCGGAAGGATAAAACTAATTACCTGTCAAATCAGACATGAGCCAAGTGTTACCATTTACGAAATAAGCACTAGTGGAAAAAAAAACGTTAGATTGCGGACCCTATAGAAGATCTTCGTTCTATAACCCACGAAAAGTTTCCCAAAAGAACCTCATTTGTTGATTCACAACAACACATAGATTTTGCTACCATCAGCCGGACCGAAGCCCAACCGTAAAGGTCGGTCATCAATCCTTATCTGACAAATCTCCCACCGATTGGTGTCAACCACAAACCACCACCATGTGGACTCCCGAATGAGACCACACCAATATCCAGTCGCAAAAAAACTGCGGGGCCAATACTGGATCCCCGTGGTACCACTTTAGGCTACTGGTGAAGCCTCAAAAGCCAAACCAGTGTAAGTTCTAAAAACTTTCTATTGACTTCAGTTTCTGTTTTACCCAAACTCAAGTGTCCGTACACCTATTGTTTCTTACTCAGACTCGTAGGCGAACCTATTTCTTTCAGATTCTTGTATGTGACAGCGCATAGAGAAAGGGACCTAAGGGTAAAAAAAATCAATTCTCACTTTTATTTTTTTTTTTTGATGTGGACAACATCTGAGCATCGAATGAGACCGATCCCATGCCCCAAAAGTGTTCCCTCCAAGAGATATGCGCGTTTTATGATGGTGATGGTACACCAAAGATACACGTATTTAAATCTTTAAAATGGCTCTCCTGAACAAAACCGGTTTTTACCCTTAGGTACCTTTCTATTTTGCGCGTCGCAGATGCACATCCATTCCATTGTTTCTTGAGATTGGGCAGTAACATATAAGTTTTAAGGAGCAAGAGTAATTTCTGTAAAGCAGAATAACCCCCCTCGTCACTAATGCTGATCAGCAAAACTCAACACAATATTCATCACTTAGCGCGGGGTTGAACTCAGCACCCTCTACATCATAGGCTCGTGTTCTAGTACTTCAGCCAACAGCACCCCATTTCTTAAAACAACTAAAGATGGTCTTATTATTTGAAAATTTCACTTTAATGAATATCACACAAATAACAGAGATTTCAATGATAACTTTTGTAATTGGGCTGACTTTTTTCTAACTTTGTAGGAAATAAAGAATTTAAAAAAAAGCTTTACGTTTAAAATTCCAAAATGATGGCCACATCTCCACATTTCCGTTCTTATCCTTAAATTAATGCAGCAACATTTTTGTAAAATTTTTTTTTTTCACCATGATGTATTTGTAAACGTCGTCACTGTGTCTCTTTTGTTACTTTTTGAATCTTTTCTAAACTCCATTTTTCAATGTTACCGAAATATTACACTGTACAACACAAAAAAAAAAAAAAAAAAATTACACTGTCCGACCTATAAATGCTGATAGAGGAGACAAAAAAAAATCAATGAGTGTTCGAACTCGCGGGCGATGTGTTAACACCTTTTTGTTTATTTATTTTATATTAAACCCACAAAAAACAAAGAGAATGCAAAGCAACAGACAAATGTACATACATACATTGTTATGTTTGTACATAAGCTACATACGTTGCTGTCTTGCTATCTCATTTTTATATATGTACGTATAACCACGTCACTATTCTCTTTGCTATGCATAAGACAAAACCGAAGATCAACATAAAACACTTTTTTAATATTACTCCAAATTAATACTCCGAATTAAAACACTTAAATCTCCGCTCGCCGATATCGGATCGCCTTAATTTTTGGCCTAAACTCTTCGTCGAAACCCGCACTAGCGTTTTAATCCAAAAATTAATAAAATCGGCTATGAATTTCCGGAGAAAATCGCGTGGGAAAATTATATGAAAATCGCCCAATAATCACTTTCAATACCGACTGCCAAGCAACAACAACAAACAAACAAACTCTTACATCTTACACTTGCGTATGTATTGAAACTGATAGTTTACTGCCCTAGAGGCGCACGTATAGATGTTAACACATCAAAAAAGACACGTGTATCGGCGTTTTGAAAGTTTACATCTGAATTTCATTTGAGGGGTCATTAAAGTTTCCCAGCTCTGGCACATTCTCATTATTCTTAATCGGTATAAGAATCCATGTGATCTTTACATTTGAGGCATAAAATGTGTTCAGCAAATTTATGTAAAATGTTACGGAGAACATTTTTGTAGAATATGTTAACCCTTTAACTCCTCAAGGTATGGGTCTTTTTTGTCCTTCTTTTAATTTTGGAAAAAAAATTTAATTTTGTTGCACAGTGTTATTACCCTCAACCGTAATTTAATTTCAAATCGCAAGCAACAGTTGCTGTTTTTGGTTACTTTGATGGATTAAAATGCTTTTATTTCATACTCATTTCCTCTTCAAACAACTGACGATAAAAGCAACTGCGGGGGGTAAATGTATGTACTCGTGACAGCACACGGGAGATGGGCATGCAACATGAGTCATGTGTGGGTAATTTCCCCATTTCTTTCACAATTTCAATGCATTAAAAGATGAGCATGAAAATATTGTGCGTGTTGTGGGAAAAGTTAGTTGAAAATGTCTAAACAAAGAAGAAAAAAGATCAAATGGAAAATTGTGTAGAAATTTTTATGTTGATTTAATTTATTTTTTAATGTAATTTTTTTTTTAGTTTTTATATATTTTTATATCTATATTTCTTTATATTAATGTATGAATTTCTATTTTAATAGTGAACCTTTATTTATGTAAATTGTATTACAGGATGTTAATTTTCCCAGCAGGCTATAGGTTCAAATCTGCGAAACTGCAAATTATTTTTTATTTTATTTTTATTTTTTTAATAAATGAACGTGATTACATTCTATTTATTATTTTTGAGAATAAAATTATAAATAGAATGTAATCACGTTCATTTATTAAAAAAATAAAAAATAAAAATAAAATAAAAAATAATTTGCAGTTTCGCAGATTTGAACCTATAGCCTGCTGGGAAAATTAACATCCTGTAATACAATTTATATTTCTTTATTTTTGTTTACTTTTTTATTATTCTGCTGTTACATATTCTTTTTTTTTTTGATAAATTCCACGCCTTTTGGGACGATTTTAGCTTTTTTCAATTCAAAGTTGGTTCAAGTCAACATGTTGTTGTAAAATATTAAAAAAAAAATTTTTATGTAGTAAGAATTTTAACGAACATTTATATTTCTATATTAAATTGAATTAAGATTCATAGGCTAATTGTTCGAAATTTGTTTTTAAATCTCAGAAAGACATGATAAATATTCCAAGGCACAAAGGAAAGTCAACATCAGTTTTATTCAACTTACACAGCAGAGCAGAACAGCTGTTTTCGAAAGGCGCAACCCTTTCATCATCAGTGCTCATGTGTATTGTGAAAACAGCTGTTCTGCTCTGCTGTGTAGGTTGAATAAAACTGATGTTGACTTTCCTTTGTGCCTTGGAATATTTATCATGGCTTTCTGAGATTTAAAAACAAATTTCGAACAATTAGACTATGAATCTTAATTCAATTTAATATAAAAAAATTTTTAATTAAGAGAGGTTCATCTTAATTCGACTTGTTTTTAGTGTGTATTTTGAAAACGTAAGTTTTCGTGGTTTTCATTCATTATGATCTAGTAGTCCCTGACCGTATGTACCTTTCCAGACTGAAGCCAAATCTAAACCCGAATGTAGGTAAATTTTTCAAACTTCGGCCGAACCCAAAATTTGTGTCAGTTGTACTTTTCTTAAATTTTTTTTATTTAAAACAAAATAATTTTTAACGAATTCATAAAAAACACTTAAGTGTGTGTGCGGTTGTTTGCATAAAACAATTTTAACAGGATTTTTGTTTATTCCTTTTTATGCAGGAAATATTTAATGTATTTCTAAATTTTTTTAATTACATATTTGAAAACTACACTTAATCTATGTATATATATAAAAGAAAGTCGAGTTAGTTACACTATTTATAACTCAAGAACGACCGATTTGGTTGCAAATTGGTGGGAATTTAGCTTAGAGTCAGGAGATGTATATAGGATACCAAAATGGCGGATACCCCAAAGATGTGGGCCATTCATTTTTATCCACTCCCATGATATGGGTATCAAATGAGAGCGATTTTTTAAAAGGAAATATAAAACAATAAAATTATTTCAAAAACAATATGGTGGACGCTTCAAAATAGCGGAGCACTACTTTTTTCCATCCACGTGAGAAGGGTATAAAACGAAAGGGATTTTTGAGAACGAAACATAAAATATAAACACAAGGGCGCACCACTCCCATGACATGGGCACCAAATTTAAGAAGTTTTGGAGGTGGCAACACAAAATATAATGAAATATCTAGAAATACTTTTTGAGACACGCCCCAAAATGGTCATACGACTACTTTTTATACACCACACGATATGGGTATCAAATTAAAAGAATTATTAAAAAGGAAACTGAGACTAAAGTATAGTAACTCCAAAGAAATCTAACAGAGAGTTTTATTCTGACTTTATCGACCTGAAAAAAACTAAAAAAAAATCGATTTTGTATTCTTTTTCGTTTCGCATTTTCTGTGACGATATATGACTTTCTATATATACACTTGAGCAGTCGGATCTTAAGCATTGATTTTATATTAAATTTTCATTTTAAATATTTTTATTATTAAGATATATGCCTTTTTCTTTAAAGCAAAAAATATTATTTAACAGCAATATAATATAAAAAGGTGCAAATGCAATTAAACCAATTTCCACCCAAATAACTCGCCGAGCAATGCCGGACGCGCCTGCTAGTTTAATATAAAATTTTGGTAAAGTAAATATAGCAAACAAACGAAATATATATAGCGTCCGCCATCTAACGTTTTTTTCAACTAGTGCTTATTTCGTGAATGGTAGCACTTAGCTCATATCTGATTTGACAGATAATTAGTTTTATCCTTCCGCTGAACGAATGTGGTTGTGTATCTAATGCCTTTTCGCTTCGCTAAGTGGGCCTGCGATCGACATACAGAAGATGCCGATTTTGCCAAAAAATATCATCTTTCCAGATGAAGCTCATTTCGATCTTGGCGTTTATGTAAACAAGCAAAATTGTCGCATTTGGGGCACAGAAAACCCGCACGCATACATTGAAAAGCCGACGCAGCCAAAACGAGTCACTGTTTGGTGCGGATTTTGGTCCAGAGGCATAATTGGGCCATTTTTCTTCGAAAATGAGCAACGAGTGACCGTCACAGTCAATGGCGATCGCAAAAATTGAAGAGGAGGATATTGGCAACGTTTGGTTTCAACAGGACGGTGCTACGTGCCACACAGCCGAAGCTACACTCGATGTTTTGCGCCCTGTTTTTGAAGATCGCATTATCACCCGCAGAGCTGATGTCGTTTGGCCACCTCGCAGCTGCGATTTGACACCGTTGGACTATTATTTGTGCAGTGCCGTCAAAGATAACTGTTACGCCGACAAGCCAGAGACATTTGACACTTTAAAGGACAATATTCGTGAAGCCACTGGTGAAATACAGCTGCACACAATCGATAATGTGCTTAAAAATTGGACCGATCGTGTAGGCTACAGCATGGCCAGCCGAGGCAGCCATTTGAATGAAATTATTTTCCATTATTAACCGGATGGATTGTACTTTCAAATAAAAAAAGAAATTTGAGAAAATATTCAGTAGTATTTTCCAAAAAAAAAAGTTATTTGGCGGACCCTATATATCTTTGATCAGTGATGAAACCTAAGACGATCTAGCCATTTCAGTTCATCCTCTTGTGGAAATCACGATACACTGCAAACGAAAAGAGAAAGACCCTTGAAATTCGGTTTAGATGAATTTTAAAGGGTAGTAGTACAGCCCAAGTACGTAAATGGGCTGAATCGGGAAAGAGGGAAAAAAGTTCCCCTCAGAAGAACTAAACCTACCTCCAAAAAACAGCATAATTTTTAACGTTTGTTTTGGAATCTTGTTAAGCAAATGATTAATTTTTATGTCAAAGACGGTACAAAGCGTTAAATTTTTGAACACCGCCCCTTTTAGTGGTCGTTGAAGTAACATATTGCACGGAAAAATAGTGTAAATGTTTAAAAAATTATAGTCTTTAAGCCTACATTCCTTAAAATTGAAATTTTAAAGCTTTTATGACGAATCTAAAATGTTCTCTGATCTGCCTCTGCCCTCCTTTCCTACCACCTTTGGCCCCTAAATGAGCCCATAAAAAAATAAAAATAAAAAAATTGTAAATAAATTTTACATTTACTTTTTCTAAACATTTGTTTTTGGAGTTTTATGGCAAAGGGGAAATGTGTCCCCCACGGCCCTTGCCAGAGAGACCCCGACAAAATACAATTTTAATGCCCTCCAAAAAGAGTTGGACCCCATGAAGTATATATATTCTTGATCAGTGATGAAGTCTAAGACGATCCAGCAATGCCCATACGTCCGTCTGTGGAAAACATGATATAGTCTATTTTTGAACCCCGCCCCCTTTAGTGGGCGTTGACGTACGATATTATATGCAAAAATAATGTAAATATTGAATAATTTGTATTCCTTAAGCCTATAAGAAACTGGCATATTCTGTGATCTTGCAGAGGTGAGACGTTTCCCCCACGGATCTTCCCGGAATGACTGTCAAAATAGAGATTTAAAATTGAGTACACAGATGTCTTAACTCTCGGTTCGCACTATGAAATTTTCTTTCATGAAATTTCTGAAATTCTCTTTTAAAATTTCACTCGTGTCTGCACACTGAAAGTTAATTTCATGAAACTTAATATTTTTGCTTGTTTACGTTCACAGAAAGAATATAAAAATAAAGTAAAATCAATTACGAATTACAATACAAAAGAGAATTTCAGTGAACATGAAAGTGTGTTACCCGACACCATTCTTCTCTCCCCTCTCACCCACAAACTGCCGCTTTCATGAAATAAACTGCCTATTTCTCATTGTCGAATGAATTCTTTCTTTCGTATAAATACATTTGAAACAAAAACAATTTTTAAAATTTTGTTTTTGTTTTAAGTATATTTGTACGAAAGAAAGAATTCATTCGACAATGAGAAATAGGCAGTAAATTTCATAATGCGAACCGAGACTAAAGGAACTCTGTCCCACCAAGTTAAACATTTTAAATTTACTTACTAAATATTTGGAGGGTATTTAAGATTCGACCCGGTCGAATATATGGTTTTTTTTTAATTCCTTACCTGGAAAACAATTTCATGTGAATGCGTCTAATATTAATCTACTGTTTTGGTGATTGTATAATAATAATATTTATTTTGCTGCACGTTTGTAATTTTGAATAAATTTCTTGAAAACACGTACGTTTGCATTGAATAATAAGCACATCAGCAATTTGCGTGCAGTCACAGAAGGGGGGTCGGTGTAGAAGAAAGTCGGCATAAAATTCATCACACATCCTTAAAACTCAAACCTTTAATGAGTAAATTAAAACGAAATATTCAGAGCGGCAAGGAAATTATTCAAAATACTGTACGAGTACGTGCTGGAATCACGCCTTAATTACTTGTAAATGTGCTGCTCGGTATTAGTGACGACTGCCTAGAAAGTGGCACGCTTTTCAATATTTATATGTTCCAGTATAATTAAGTTGGAAGCATTTCAACAGTGTTATGATTCTGTTGCTTTTTTCTAAACGGTATTTTTTGTTACTTATGAGTGTGTGTGTGTGTGTGTAGCCCACTTTACATGTCCTGTGCAGTTAAGCTCTTTCTTTTTCTTTTTGCTGAGATCTGTTTAGTCACGTGATAAAATTTAATTTATTACCTCAGAGTTTGTGTCGTGTTGTTGCTTTAAGTCTTTGTCTTTGTATTACAAAAAAGAGTCATTATTATTATTATAATTATTTTAATTCATTTTGTAACACTAAAAATGGTATATGAGCATGTCTTGACTGTTTTTGAATACGTCATAAAAAATTTCCTCTAACTTTCTGATGGAACAAATCAGCTTCAAACAGAAGTAACTTGTTCCTTCTTTTTTTTTATAGGGTCCGCCAAATAACTTTTTTTTTTTTAAATGTTAAAGGGTGTTTTTATAAGAGCTTGCTGATTTGAAATTTAAATAAAACACATGCCAAATTATGAAATGGCTAAAAAATAATTTTTTATTTGATAGATAATTTCTTGTCATTCAACATTTAAATATAATTTCGGGAATATGGCCACCACGACTATTTTGCACAAAGGTCATTCTGGAGGTCCAATTTCCGACCACCTTTTCAAGCATTTGAGGGCGTACTTCAGCAATGACACGTTGAATACTGGTTTCCAAAGCGTCAGTCGTTGCTGGTTTATCCACGTAAATCAAAGATTTCAGGTATCCCCACAAAAAAAAATCGAGTGGCGTCAAATCACACGAACGCGGAGGCCAATTCACCGGTCCATTTCTCGAAATAATGTTGTCGTTGAAATGTTCTTTCAATAAGTCCATTGTTTCGCCCGCAGTATGACAAGTGGCACCATCCTGTTGAAACCACATTTCGTTTACATCCATATCTTGAAGTTTTGGCACCAAAAATTCATTGATCATTATTCTGTATCGATTTCCATTCACGGTAACGCGTCGTCTTTCCTCATTTTTAAAGAAATAACGGCCGATGATTCCACCAGCCCATAGACCGCACCAAACAGTTCATTTATCGGGATGCATTGGCAATTCTTGAACGGCGTGTGGATTATCTTTGCTCCAAATACGGCAATTTTGCTTGTTGACAATCCATCCATTCAACCAAAAATGCGCCTCATCACTGAAGAGAATTTTGCGGTAAAAAAGCGGATAAACATTTTTAATTGAACACTATTTTTGAAAATAAATTTCCACGATTTGGCAGCGTTGTTCTGGAGTTAACCTGTTCATGATGATTTGCCAAACAATACTGAGTAGAGACGTCACTGTAAACTGTCAAAACAGCTGTCAGACAACAGAGTGATTCGTATAAAAAAAAAAACTTCATAAAAAATCATCCGTTATAAAAAAAATACTGAATATTTTCTCAAATTTCTTTTTTTATTTGAAAGCACAATCCTTCCGGTTAATAATGGAAAATAATTTCATTCAATTGGCTGCCTCGGTTGTCCATGCAGTAGCCTACACGATCGGTCCAATTTTTAAGCACATTATCGATTGTGTGCAGCTGTATTTCACCAATGACTTCACGAATATTGTTCTTTAAAGCGTCAATTGTCTCTGGCCTGTCGGCAGCCCACAAATAATAGTCCAACGGTGTCAAATCGTAGCTCCGAGCTGGCCAAACGACATCAGTTCTGCGGCTGATAATGCGATCTTCGAAAACAGGGCGCAAAACATGGAGTGTGGCTTCGGCTGTGTGGCACGTAGCGCCGTCCTGTTGAAACCAAATGTTGCCAATATCCTCCTCTTCAATTTTTGTGAACAAAAATTCTTTCAACATGGCCCGATAACAATCGCCATTGACTGTAACAGCCACTCCTTGTCATTTTCGAAGACAAGGAGTGGCCGTGCGTGCGGGTTTTCTGTGCCCCAAATGCGACGATTTTGCTTGTTTACATACCCGCCAAGATCAAAATGAGCTTCATCTGAAAAGATGATTTGTTTTTTTTTGGCAAAATCGGCATCTTCTGTAAGTCGATCGCAGGCCCACTTAATGGATGGTCAACCATATTCGTTCAGCGGAAGGATAAAACTAATTATCTGTCAAATCAGACATGAGCTAAGTGCTACCATTCACGAAATAAGCACTAGTTGAAGAAAAAAAACGTTAGATGGCGGACCCTATATTAAGAGAAAAAAAAAATAGAATAATAAAAACAAAGCGGTTTATATGATTTTACTTTCACATGACTTTGGGTCATTTTAAGAGTCCATAATTCTTTATTATTTTTTTGTTGATTGTTTAGAAATAATCAAACAAATATTGCGCCATAAAATAATTTTATATTTTCCCTTTTATTAGATTTAAGCAGGGAAAATTAAATTAATGAACTTAAAGTAGAAACGGTAAGTGGGCAATTAATTCTGATGATTTCGTACACCTTTAATAAATGGAATCGGTTTTTTTTTTTGTAATAGAACCATCAGCTGAGAGTCCTTGTTTAGGACTTATTCAGGTAATGCAGAAAACAGACCAGAAAAGCCAACGCAGCTGGCGACAGTTGCAGTAACACTAGAGCATTTTAAACCCTTATCAGTCCCAAAAAAAAGAACAACAACTGAAAGTGTTAAAATTGCAAAATAATATAAAAAATTTAAATCCTTCTTTCGTATTCTTGCAGTTAATTAAACTTGTGTTTTTGCAAATCAATATTTTATTATCATTTTATTTACTTAAAAGTATTCGTAATTAAATATTTTTATTACAACAATATTTTTAAAATAATTTAATGCTACAAATTGCAACAAAAGCATTTTTGTTAAATGAAAATTTTCCCAAGTTTATTGATTTTTCTTAATATTCATTATTACTTTTTTTCAGTGTTGTAAATTAAAAATGCTTTTAGATAAATTAGTTTTGTAGCATACAAAGACACACACACACACACACAGCAAAATATGATAAGTACCCTCTATGCAACTTAACAAAAGCAACAACAATTAATATAAAAATTAGAACGACTTGTTTGGAAAAATATCCTTCAAAGTCTTTGACTGAAGTCGAAGACTCAACTCTTTGGCTAATTGCCTGGTAGGCCAATGTACTCTTCTAATTTTTTTTTTCACACAACATCTCTTAAGTAGCTAAAAGCTTAAACCCATTAAAATATTAGCCCTATTCACAATCTTGTGCAAATGGTTGTGCATCATTGCATTTGCAAAATAATTGTACTCTACACCAACAAAATACATTGAAAATGCTCTCAAATACTCTCTCAATTTGCAAATGCTATAATGCAAGACCGTTTGCACAGGATTGTGAATTGGGCTATTATGTTTTAAGAAATGAAATTGTTTCTTTAACTGTATTATGCCCATATCGATGCACAGACTGTATACAGACATTGTGCATGCCTGTGCATGCGTGTGCGTGTTTTACAGCATTTAATTTAACTTGAATTTTTTTTAAGGACATATTGTAGACAATACAATTGGTATAGATTTTGACGAGCTGAACAAAATATCCATAGCAAAGCTACTGTTTAAGTGTCATTGTTGTGTATGAGGCTGATGTCCTTGTACGAATATGTACTCGTATTCATGTCCTTTATGACATCATCTTACTTAAGAAATAGTAAAACCTAAAAGTCTAATGCATGAAAAGTGTTATTTCTTAATTAAATTGTATTTTTACTGAGATTTACTTTTCGCTCAAAGTGTAGTTGTGACACTTTTGCACACACAAACCAAAAGGCACGTGGTGCTTGTGCCAAAAAGGGTACAAGACACATATTAAAAAAAATGATTAAATTTGGAAAATTTAGAAAATTTTCCCTTATATTTTTAGGTGTTATTTGCAGCAATAAAAAAAGTTATGAAATGGAAAACTTTAGTTTGAAGTCATAAAAGTAGGAAACGGTAAAATTTTTGTTTATTAAAAGTGGGCACAAATAAAAAAAACTCGGTGCTGAGGAATAATATAAAGAGGCAAATGGCGTAATTTTGTTTATTTTTTTATTTTCGGGCCTGATGTTTCAGGGATGTTGGAATTTATTACACGTTTTTAAATCCACCGAAATATAAGGAAAATATAAGCGAAAATTATTTGACTATAAATAATCAGCCTGATTACGTTTGGCGTTATTCGCCTCCAAATCCGACAATTTGCAATAGATTAAAGGGAAATTTTGGTTGAATTTTTCCTCTAACACTACTTCACAAAATTTCAACAAAGTCGTGACCAAATGAATCTGACACTTGATCTGTATGTAAAATTGCTCACTGAATCCGAATATGAAATCAAAATGGTCAGAAGTAGAACAGTTTTCGAGATATTGCGTAATAACCGTTTTTTGCGTTTTCTAAAAAGGTTATGTCACTATAGTGAACGTTCCTTCAAAACAGCTTGGCGGATGTTGAAAGTCTTTTTTGCCGTTGAAAGACAATAAAATTATCAAAACAATCACGGGACGCTTGCAAAAATTGGTTAAGAATTTACAGTTTTACAGTTGACCAAAGCTTGAACTTCACGAAAATTTTAATGATTGTTTGAAATTTTGCTGTTTTCAACTTCTTTTTTTTTTAAACCAAACAATAACTTTTTCTTCAGTTTCATCACTTAGGAGATTAATTTATTTCAATACAAATATTACGGGTCCAATAAGAATCAGATCGGTGCAAAAATCACAGAGTTATAGAAGATTAATTAAATTATCCCATTTTTAGATTTTTATAAAATTAAAAAAATGCATGTAGGTATAAATTGCATTATTAATAATAAATATTAAAAATGACTTAGAACTGTTGAATTGCTTTGCCTATTGTAATTATTTTCTGCCTCTCGCACAAGGAACCAACAATAGTCGCCCAGCATCACCTCATCATACACCCCTTGGTACCGACGTTCCATTTCTTGTATTTGTTGGTGAAAACGCTCACCATGTTCGTCACTTTCATCGCCGAGGTTATTTGGGCAGAAATTTAAGTGCGAATGCAGAAGGTGTATTTTTAAAGACATATTAACTCCTTTTTAAGTAAGATATAAAAATGAGTGTTAAGTAAAATTCTTCAATGAAAAAACGATTTAAAAACCTTATCAATTTTCTCATAGTCTTTTAGCAAATCATCCGAAATGCTTTTTGCAATTGGTTTGAAAAATTTGACGGCTGTGCAAAGCTGTACGCTCCACAAGCATAGCAAAACTTGTTTGGATTGTTCTTGCAAATAAATGCCCGTTTTGCCTTACGCATTTCGTTCTTGTTAACAAATTTCACGCTTTCTTAATTTTTTTTTTCTCAAAATTAAAATTGTTTAATATTTAAAATGTTTGTTTTTCCTTTGGGCACTTGATTTAAAAATAGCGAAAATTGGCTAAATTCACTTAATCTTCTGTAGCTTTGTCACTTCTGCACCAATCTGGATCATGTTGGACGCAACATATTCCCACTTAAATATACTAATACGCTATGTAAAAATACATACAAATTTTTAATTGTTCGGTTTAATAAAGATTGATTGAAAAGGGCGAAATTGCTAAAAATTAACAAATTTTTCATGGAATCTGAAGTTTTTTCCACCATTACTCTGTCATTTCATGACCGATCTTAACAAACAACCAATGGTTATTTTAGTAATTTTATTGTCTTTCATCGGAAAGAAAGAAATGTCCGAACCGACGGAAATTTTTGAAAATATTTTATTTTAAGTGCCTTCATCTTTTTTAAAAACACAAAAAACGGTTATTTTGTAATATCTCGAAAACTGTTCTACTTTTGACCATTCTGACTTCATATTTGGATTCAGCGGACAATTTTACATATAGATTAGGTGTCAAATGCGTTTGGTCAAAAAACTGTTCTCTAGTGTAATCAGGCTGAATATTCAATTCAATGGTAATGCAAGAGAGTTTAATAAATAATAAATAAAATTTAATTCAGTTCTGTTTTACTCATTTTTATTTATTCTTGACCTTGAAATAAATATTAGCCCTATTCACAATCTTGTGCAAATGGTCGTGCATCATTGCATTTGCAAAATAATTGTACTCTACACCAACAAAATACATTGAAAATGCTCTCAAATACTCTCTCAATTTGCAAATGCTATAATGCAAGACCATTTGCACAGGATTGTGAATTGGGCTATTATAAAACAATTTTTTACATAAAAAAAAAAACTCAAGCGTAAAAATGTATTGCCAAAATAATTTTGTTTCATTTTAATAAATTAAATTATTACTCATTATTATTATTATTGTTCATAAGACGTAATGAATGGTCCAAGGATCAATGGAGAAATCCATAGCATTTTTATGTTCAATCCACGCATTCCAGTGGAACAGTGCTATTTTCGATAGGCGTTACGCTTCCATCATCAGTACTTGTGTGTATTTGTTTCTTCCGACTTGGTCGGTGGCTTAGTTGAATGTGAAAACAGATCTTATTAATAAATTTTATTTTTATACGAGAATCGTTCCCATACTCTGATTGTACTGTCGATATATTTTGCTTTCCCATTCTTAAGTCACTCATGCATATCGTGTCTATGTAAACGACAATAAGGCTTGTTTGTGTAAACACGGGAGATGAATGAAACAGAAATAAAAAAGAATCTTAAAAATAAGATTTGCATTTCCTGAAAACATAGATAGTTTTCCTTACCTTTTCACGCTTAAACCGCTGAACCAATTTAAATGAAATTTGGCATAGAGATATTTTGAGATTCGAAGAATAACACATGATGGCTTTTGTTTTTGCAAATGATCCTTAGGAATTTTAGGAACGAAGTTCCTTATGGGACGATGCGGTGGGGTATCCTAACCGGGGAAAAAACGTCCGTAACGTAAGATTTTTTGTTTCTAAATCAATGTGTAAGACGTATGAGTAATACGATTCCATAAAAACAAATATTAATCATACGCAGCCGTGCCGTGACAGAATTCAATTTCGTTTGGGAAGAAAATTGATTCTGTATTTTCGTTCATAATAAAAAATGCATACCCGAATAATTATTTTCTTAAAATTAATATTTTTAGAATAAGGAATTTCGTTCCTATCCGGTGTCCCACGACGCCACACATATTTTTTTATGATGGCTTGCTCTTTTTATGAAGACTTGCACTTTTTGTGATGACTTGCATTTTTTACGATGACTTGCACTTTTTATGATGACTTGCACTTTTTGTGATGACTTGCACTTTTTATAATGGCTTGCATTTTTTATGATGACTTGCACTTTTTATAATTATTTACACTTTTTATGATGACCTGCACTTTTTATGATGACTTGCACTTTTTATGATGACTTGCACTTTTTATGATGACTTGCACTTTTTATGATGACTTGCACTTTTTATAATGACTTGCATATTTTATTATGACCTGCACTTTTTATAATGACTTGCACTTTTTATAATAACTATTTATGATGACTTGCACTTTTTATGATGACTTGCATTTTTATGGTGACTTACACTTTTTATAATGACTTGCACATTTTATAATGACTTGCACTTTTTATAATGACTTGCACTTTTTATAATGACTTGCATATTTTATTATGACCTGGAGTTTTTATGATGACTTGCAGTTTTTATAATGACTTGTACGTTTTATAATGACTTGCACTTTTTATAATGACTTGCACTTTTTATGATGACTTGCACTTTTTATAATGACTTGCATATTTTATGATGACTTACACTTTTCATAATGACTTGCACTTTTCATAATGAGTTGCACTTTTCATAATGACTTGCACTTTTCATAATGACTTGTACGTCTTATAATGACTTGCACTTTTTATAATGACTTGCACTTTTTATAATGACTTGCACTTTTTATAATGACTTGCATATTTTATTATGACCTGCACTTTTTATAATGACTTGAACTTTTTATGATGACTTACACTTTTCATAATGACTTGCACTTTTCATAATGAGTTGCACTTTTCATAATGACTTGCACTTTTCATAATGACTTGTACGTCTTATAATGACTTGCACTTTTTATAATGACTTGCACTTTTTATAATGACTTACACTTTTTATGATGACTTGCACTTTTTATGATGACTTGCACTGTTTATAATGGCTTGCACTTTTTATGATGACTTGCACTTTTTTCCTAACTAAAGTAATAAGTAACTCTGTCTGTCTGTTACCTTTTCATGCTCAAACCGCAGAACTGATTTACAGGAAATTTGGCATAAAGATAGTTTAAGATCCTGGGAATAACATATGGTAGTGTTTGTGTTTGGAAATGATCGTATTGAGTGGTAAAGGGTGATCGAAAATTTGTATAGATATATGAAATTATAAACTGATAACTAAGAATGTTTTAAACTTTGATCCAGTAAAAATACAACACACCATTAATACATATAACATACACATTAACTGAAATTTCACATATTCTTCGCGGACAAAGTCGGGAGTAAAAGCTTGTTTTTAATAATTAAGTGTTCAGTGGTCATAAATATGCTAACGTTTTCTAATATTCGGTTATGAAAATATAGTTCCAGTTCATCGCAACGACGTTTTGTAATTGACTAAAATTACTTCGATTGCATTTCGTAGTTGCAGGTGAAACTGAATATTACAGCAATCGCTTTTTAATTTACTGAGACCACAATCTATTTGCTTGTCAGCAACACCACCAAAATTTATTTAATATTTTCATGTTTTATTCATCCTAAAGCCCTGCTAATAATGAATATCTACACCTTAATGGCATCATTTTCTAACCCTTTAAACTTTTTAAGCTGCACCCTTTTGCGTGCTTTCCCAACACACTTCTGTATAATTGATTGTGTAAATCTTAATTAAACCCGGCTACACAAAGAATATTGCTAATTTAAAAGTTCTCTATTCGAGTGCAATCAAAGGATTTGAAATTTCTGCAAAACTTTGTTTGCTATGCAACAACGAGCGAATGAGTGAGTGTATGCGTGCAGTGAAAAGGAATAAAATTAAAACAAATAATGTTTTCAATAAAAGTTTTCTAATCTGTTAAGCGAACTTTTAAATTTCGAAAAATCATAAAAGGATACAAGTTTGTGTTTTTAATGAAGCTTAAAAGCATTTTATTTTTACTTGTTTTTTTCTTTTGTTCGCAAATTTTTTATTACCATCAGGGTGTAATAAAATTGTTTATGTTTTCGAAAGAGAATAATTGAAATAAAAACAAGAGTATTTTGAAAAGGGAAATTTTTGTTTTGAAAAGAAAATTAAATTCGCATGAAAAGTAAAAGTAAAGTTATAGAACATTGAAGTTACAAGTAAAAGCAAACGTGGCAGCTATTCAAACATTTGCCATCAAGTGTAATTTCGAATTGTTGCTGGTTGGAGGTCGTATTGCCACAACCATATTCAGAGTTATAAAGGAGTTTCGAATGCAAAGAAGCTTTCGAAGAAGCTTAAATCATATGCATTTAAGAAAAAACATTTTTTTGCCCATTTTTTGGAAAGGGTTACCTCTTTGCAAAAAATCAATTTTTTGGGTGAAACACAATTTTACCCAAAACGTGTTTTTTTTCTAAATGATGCGTATTGAAAGGAGTTTCGAATGCAAAGAAGCTTTCGAAGAAGCTTAAATCATATGCATTTTAGAAATAAACTCCTTTTGGGCGAAATTCGATAAAATTATGTTTCAACCAAAAAATTGATTTTTAGCAAAGGGGTACCTCTTTCCTAAAAAATTGGTAAAAAAAATTTTTTTCTCTTAAATGCATGCGATTTGAGATTTTTCGGAAGCTTCTTCGCATTTGAAACTCCTTTCAATACTTGCTTATGAGAAATAAACGCCTTTTGGGCAAAATTGGGTAAAATTGTGTTTCGGCCAAAAAATTGATTTTTAGCAGAGGGGTAACACTTTCCTAAAAAATTGATAAACAATTTTTTTTTCTCAAATGCATGCGAATTGAGATTTTTCGGAAGCTTCTTCGCATTTGAAACTCCTTTCAATACTTGCTTATGAGAAATAAACGCCTTTTGGGCAAAATTGGGTAAAATTGTGTTTCGGCCAAAAAATTGATTTTTAGCAAAGGGGTAACACTTTCCTAAAAAATTGATAAACAATTTTTTTTTCTCAAATGCATGCGAATTGAGATTTTTCGGAAGCTTCTTCGCATTTGAAACTCCTTTCAATACTTGCTTATGAGAAATAAACGCCTTTTGGGCAAAATTGGGTAAAATTGTGTTTCGGCCAAAAAATTGATTTTTAGCAAAGGGGTAACACTTTCCTAAAAAATTGATAAACAATTTTTTTTTCTCAAATGCATGCGAATTGAGATTTTTCGGAAGCTTCTTCGCAATTGAAACTCCTTTCAATACTTGCTTATGAGAAATAAACGCCTTTTGGGCAAAATTGGGTAAAATTGTGTTTCGGCCAAAAAATTGATTTTTAGCAAAGGGGTAACACTTTCCTAAAAAATTGATAAACAATTTTTTTTTCTCAAATGCATGCGAATTGAGATTTTTCGGAAGCTTCTTCGCATTTGAAACTCCTTTCAATACTTGCTTATGAGAAATAAACGCCTTTTGGGCAAAATTGGGTAAAATTGTGTTTCGGCCAAAAAATTGATTTTTAGCAAAGGGGTAACACTTTCCTAAAAAATTGATAAAAAAAATTTTTTTCTCAAATGCATGCGAATTGAGATTTTTCGGAAGCTTCTTCGCATTTGAAACTCCTTTCAATACTTGGTTATGAGAAATAAACGCCTTTTGGGCAAAATTGGGTAAAATTGTGTTTCGGCCAAAAATTTGATTTTTAGCAAAGGGGTAACACTTTCCTAAAAAATTGATAAAAAAATTTTTTTTCTCAAATGCATGCGAATTGAGATTTTTCGGAAGCTTCTTCGCATTTGAAACTCCTTTCAATACTTGGTTATGAGAAATAAACGCCTTTTGGGCAAAATTGGGTAAAATTGTGTTTCGGCCAAAAAATTGATTTTTAGCAAAGGGGTAACACTTTCCTAAAAAATTGATAAAAAAATTTTTTTTCTCAAATGCATGCGAATTGAGATTTTTCGGAAGCTTCTTCGCATTTGAAACTCCTTTCAATACTTGCTTATGAGAAATAAACGCCTTTTGGGCAAAATTGGGTAAAATTGTGTTTCGGCCAAAAAATTGATTTTTAGCAAAGGGGTAACACTTTCCTAAAAAATTGATAAAAAAATTTTTTTTCTCAAATGCATGCGAATTGAGATTTTTCGGAAGCTTCTTCGCATTTGAAACTTCTTTCAATACTTGCTTATGAGAAATAAACGCCTTTTGGGCAAAATTGGGTAAAATTGTGTTTCGGCCAAAAAATTGATTTTTAGCAAAGGGGTAACACTTTCCTAAAAAATTGATAAAAAAATTTTTTTTCTCAAATGCATGCGAATTGAGATTTTTCGGAAGCTTCTTCGCATTTGAAACTCCTTTCAATACTTGCTTATGAGAAATAAACGCCTTTTGGGCAAAATTGGGTAAAATTGTGTTTCGGCCAAAAAATTGATTTTTAGCAAAGGGGTAACACTTTCCTAAAAAATTGATAAAAATTTTTTTTTCTCAAATGCATGCGAATTGAGATTTTTCGGAAGCTTCTTCGCATTTGAAACTCCTTTCAATACTTGCTTATGAGAAATAAACGCCTTTTGGGCAAAATTGGGTAAAATTGTGTTTCGGCCAAAAAATTGATTTTTAGCAAAGGGGTAACACTTTCCTAAAAAATTGATAAAAATTTTTTTTTTCTCAAATGCATGCGAATTGAGATTTTTCGGAAGCTTCTTCGCATTTGAAACTCCTTTCAATACTTGCTTATGAGAAATAAACGCCTTTTGGGCAAAATTGGGTAAAATTGTGTTTCGGCCAAAAAATTGATTTTTAGCAAAGGGGTAACACTTTCCTAAAAAATTGATAAAAAATTTTTTTTTCTCAAATGCATGCGAATTGAGATTTTTCGGAAGCTTCTTCGCATTTGAAACTCCTTTCAATACTTGCTTATGAGAAATAAACGCCTTTTGGGCAAAATTGGGTAAAATTGTGTTTCGGCCAAAAAATTGATTTTTAGCAAAGGGGTAACACTTTCCTAAAAAATTGATAAAAATTTTTTTTTTCTCAAATGCATGCGAATTGAGATTTTTCGGAAGCTTCTTCGCATTTGAAACTCCTTTCAATACTTGCTTATGAGATATAAACGCCTTTTGGGCAAAATTGGGTAAAATTGTGTTTCGGCCAAAAAATTGATTTTTAGCAAAGGGGTAACACTTTCCTAAAAAATTTATAAAAAATTTTTTTTTCTCAAATGCATGCGAATTGAGATTTTTCGGAAGCTTCTTCGCATTTGAAACTCCTTTCAATACTTGCTTATGAGAAATAAACGCCTTTTGGGCAAAATTGGGTAAAATTGTGTTTCGGCCAAAAAATTGATTTTTAGCAAAGGGGTAACACTTTCCTAAAAAATTGATAAAAAATTTTTTTTTCTCAAATGCATGCGAATTGAGATTTTTCGGAAGCTTCTTCGCATTTGAAACTCCTTTCAATACTTGCTTATGAGATATAAACGCCTTTTGGGCAAAATTGGGTAAAATTGTGTTTCGGCCAAAAAATTGATTTTTAGCAAAGGGGTAACACTTTCCTAAAAAATTGATAAAAAATTTTTTTTTCTCAAATGCATGCGAATTGAGATTTTTCGGAAGCTTCTTCGCATTTGAAACTCCTTTCAATACTTGCTTATGAGAAATAAACGCCTTTTGGGCATAATTGGGTAAAATTGTGTTTCGGCCAAAAATTGATTTTTAGCAAAGGGGTAACACTTTCCTAAAAAATTGATAAAAAATTTTTTTTTCTCAAATGCATGCGAATTGAGATTTTTCGGAAGCTTCTTCGCATTTGAAACTTCTTTCAATACTTGCTTATGAGAAATAAACGCCTTTTGGGCAAAATTGGGTAAAATTGTGTTTCGGCCAAAAAATTGATTTTTAGCAAAGGGGTAACACTTTCCTAAAAAATTGATAAAAAATTTTTTTTTCTCAAATGCATGCGAATTGAGATTTTTCGGAAGCTTCTTCGCATTTGAAACTCCTTTCAATACTTGCTTATGAGAAATAAACGCCTTTTGGGCAAAATTGGTAAAATTGTGTTTCGGCCAAAAAATTGATTTTTAGCAAAGGGGTAACACTTTCCTAAAAAATTGATAAAAAATTTTTTTTTCTCAAATGCATGCGAATTGAGATTTTTCGGAAGCTTCTTCACATTTGAAACTCCTTTCAATACTTGCTTATGAGAAATAAACGCCTTTTGGGCAAAATTGGGTAAAATTGTGTTTCGGCCAAAAAATTGATTTTTAGCAAAGGGGTAACACTTTCCTAAAAAATTGATAAAAAATTTTTTTTTCTCAAATGCATGCGAATTGAGATTTTTCGGAAGCTTCTTCGCATTTGAAACTCCTTTCAATACTTGCTTATGAGAAATAACCGCCTTTTGGGCAAAATTGGGTAAAATTGTGTTTCGGCCAAAAATTGATTTTAGCAAAGGGGTAACACTTTCCTAAAAAATTGATAAAAAATTTTTTTTTCTCAAATGCATGCGAATTGAGATTTTTCGGAAGCTTCTTCGCATTTGAAACTCCTTTCAATACTTGCTTATGAGAAATAAACGCCTTTTGGGCAAAACTGGGTAAAATTGTGTTTCGGCCAAAAAATTGATTTTTAGCAAAGGGGTAACACTTTCCTAAAAAATTGATAAAAAATTTTTTTTTCTCAAATGCATGCGAATTGAGATTTTTCGGAAGCTTCTTCGCATTTGAAACTCCTTTCAATACTTGCTTATGAGAAATAAACGCCTTTTGGGCAAAATTGGGTAAAATTGTGTTTCGGCCAAAAAATTGATTTTTAGCAAAGGGGTAACACTTTCCTAAAAAATTGATAAAAAATTTTTTTTCTCAAATGCATGCGAATTGAGATTTTTCGGAAGCTTCTTCGCATTTGAAACTCCTTTCAATACTTGCTTATGAGAAATAAACGCCTTTTGGGCAAAATTGGTAAAATTGTGTTTCGGCCAAAAAATTGATTTTTAGCAAAGGGGTAACACTTTCCTAAAAAATTGATAAAAATTTTTTTTTTCTCAAATGCATGCGAATTGAGATTTTTCGGAAGCTTCTTCGCATTTGAAACTCCTTTCAATACTTGCTTATGAGAAATAAACGCCTTTTGGGCAAAATTGGGTAAAATTGTGTTTCGGCCAAAAAATTGATTTTTAGCAAAGGGGTAACACTTTCCTAAAAAATTGATAAAAATTTTTTTTTCTCAAATGCATGCGAATTGAGATTTTTCGGAAGCTTCTTCGCATTTGAAACTCCTTTCAATACTTGCTTATGAGAAATAAACGCCTTTTGGGCAAAATTGGGTAAAATTGTGTTTCGGCCAAAAAATTGATTTTTAGCAAAGGGGTAACACTTTCCTAAAAAATTGATAAAAAATTTTTTTTTCTCAAATGCATGCGAATTGAGATTTTTCGGAAGCTTCTTCGCATTTGAAACTCCTTTCAATACTTGCTTATGAGAAATAAACGCCTTTTGGGCAAAATTGGGTAAAATTGTGTTTCGGCCAAAAAATTGATTTTTAGCAAAGGGGTAACACTTTCCTAAAAAATTGATAAAAATTTTTTTTTTCTCAAATGCATGCGAATTGAGATTTTTCGGAAGCTTCTTCGCATTTGAAACTCCTTTCAATACTTGCTTATGAGAAATAAACGCCTTTTGGGCAAAATTGGGTAAAATTGTGTTTCGGCCAAAAAATTGATTTTTAGCAAAGGGGTAACACTTTCCTAAAATATTGATAAAAAATTTTTTTTTCTCAAATGCATGCGAATTGAGATTTTTCGGAAGCTTCTTCGCATTTGAAACTCCTTTCAATACTTGCTTATGAGAAATAAACGCCTTTTGGGCAAAATTGGGTAAAATTGTGTTTCGGCCAAAAATTGATTTTTAGCAAAGGGGTAACACTTTCCTAAAATATTGATAAAAATTTTTTTTTCTCAAATGCATGCGAATTGAGATTTTTCGGAAGCTTCTTCGCATTTGAAACTCCTTTCAATACTTGCTTATGAGAAATAAACGCCTTTTGGGCAAAATTGGGTAAAATTGTGTTTCGGCCAAAAAATTGATTTTTAGCAAAGGGGTAACACTTTCCTAAAAATTGATAAAAATTTTTTTTTTCTCAAATGCATGCGAATTGAGATTTTTCGGAAGCTTCTTCGCATTTGAAACTCCTTTCAATACTTGCTTATGAGAAATAAACGCCTTTTGGGCAAAATTGGGTAAAATTGTGTTTCGGCCAAAAAATTGATTTTTAGCAAAGGGGTAACACTTTCCTAAAAAATTGATAAAAAATTTTTTTTTCTCAAATGCATGCGAATTGAGATTTTTCGGAAGCTTCTTCGCATTTGAAACTCCTTTCAATACTTGCTTATGAGAAATAAACGCCTTTTGGGCAAAATTGGGTAAAATTGTGTTTCGGCCAAAAAATTGATTTTTAGCAAAGGGGTAACACTTTCCTAAAAAATTGATAAAAAATTTTTTTTTCTCAAATGCATGCGAATTGAGATTTTTCGGAAGCTTCTTCGCATTTGAAACTCCTTTCAATACTTGCTTATGAGAAATAAACGCCTTTTGGGCAAAATGGGTAAAATTGTGTTTCGGCCAAAAAATTGATTTTTAGCAAAGGGGTAACACTTTCCTAAAAAATTGATAAAAAATTTTTTTTTCTCAAATGCATGCGAATTGAGATTTTTCGGAAGCTTCTTCGCATTTGAAACTCCTTTCAATACTTGCTTATGAGAAATAAACGCCTTTTGGGCAAAATTGGGTTAAAATTGTGTTTCGGCCAAAAAATTGATTTTTAGCAAAGGGGTAACACTTTCCTAAAAAATTGATAAAAAATTTTTTTTTCTCAAATGCATGCGAATTGAGATTTTTCGGAAGCTTCTTCGCATTTGAAACTCCTTTCAATACTTGCTTATGAGAAATAAACGCCTTTTGGGCAAAATTGGGTAAAATTGTGTTTCGGCCAAAAAATTGATTTTTAGCAAAGGGGTAACACTTTCCTAAAAAATTGATAAAAATTTTTTTTTCTCAAATGCATGCGAATTGAGATTTTTCGGAAGCTTCTTCGCATTTGAAACTCCTTCAATACTTGCTTATGAGAAATAAACGCCTTTTGGGCAAAATTGGGTAAAATTGTGTTTCGGCCAAAAAATTGATTTTTAGCAAAGGGGTAACACTTTCCTAAAAAATTGATAAAAAATTTTTTTTCTCAAATGCATGCGAATTGAGATTTTTCGGAAGCTTCTTCGCATTTGAAACTCCTTTCAATACTTGCTTATGAGAAATAAACGCCTTTTGGGCAAAATTGGGTAAAATTGTGTTTCGGCCAAAAAATTGATTTTTAGCAAAGGGGTAACACTTTCCTAAAAAATTGATAAAAAATTTTTTTTTCTCAAATGCATGCGAATTGAGATTTTTCGGAAGCTTCTTCGCATTTGAAACTCCTTTCAATACTTGCTTATGAGAAATAAACGCCTTTTGGGCAAAATTGGGTAAAATTGTGTTTCGGCCAAAAAATTGATTTTTAGCAAAGGGGTAACACTTTCCTAAAAAATTGATAAAAAATTTTTTTTTTCTCAAATGCATGCGAATTGAGATTTTTCGGAAGCTTCTTCGCATTTGAAACTCCTTTCAATACTTGCTTATGAGAAATAAACGCCTTTTGGGCAAAATTGGGTAAAATTGTGTTTCGGCCAAAAAATTGATTTTTAGCAAAGGGGTAACACTTTCCTAAAAAATTGATAAAAATTTTTTTTTCTCAAATGCATGCGAATTGAGATTTTTCGGAAGCTTCTTCGCATTTGAAACTCCTTTCAATACTTGCTTATGAGAAATAAACGCCTTTTGGGCAAAATTGGGTAAAATTGTGTTTCGGCCAAAAAATTGATTTTTAGCAAAGGGGTAACACTTTCCTAAAAAATTGATAAAAATTTTTTTTTCTCAAATGCATGCGAATTGAGATTTTTCGGAAGCTTCTTCGCATTTGAAACTCCTTTCAATACTTGCTTATGAAAATAGAGCGCCTTTTGGGCAAAATTGGGTAAAATTGTGTTTCGGCCAATAAATTGATTTTTAGCAAAGGGGTAACACTTTCCTAAAATATTGATAAAAAATTTTTTTTTCT